>CM077153.1:119828658-120291619 GCA_039583875.1 Platanthera guangdongensis | reverse complement strand
TTGGAGGGGGCTATTCGGGTGAAATGGGAGATGGTGGCTGGTCGGGTGGTAGGAGAGGGCTGCTCGGGTGGAGAGTGGAGGGGAAAAGTGGCCGGCGACCAAACTAGGAGAGGAAGAGGGGAAAGTGGCCGGCGACCAAAGCTAGGAGGGGAAGGGGGAATTCGTCCATGGGGAAGAAGGAGAGGAGGGAGGGAAAATCTCAAGATAGATCTTAGGGTTTTTTTATCATTCATTCTATACCAAAAACATCAAAGTCTAGCCTTTTATAGGCTTTACAAACATAAGGGCTAAAAGCACCCCAACATGGCTAAACATGTGCCAATGAAAAAAAAAAAAAACAAGGTTATTAGAAGCCCAACTAACATGAAATAAAACATGAAATAAATGTTAAAATATGTGGTAACATATTTTAACATGGCACGAACGAGAACGGTCGCGGACATTGTAGCGGCGGGAGTGGCAGCGAGCAACGTACCAAACATGTCATAGAAAATCATCTTCCATTGGAGGTGACGTATCATCCGTTGCGAGCCGACACAAAAAACAACCGGGTCGCCAAAATCATCGGGAAGGGGAGCCTCCATATCAACATGTACCAGATCACCATCGTCGACGGGAGGGGATGCTCCATGTCAATATGTCGGGGTAGTCGGCTCCATCGGGAATGAATTATTTTGATGGGTAGATGGTCTACTACAGTAATGTTATTGCCTCAAAAGTACTTAAAGAAGTCAAAAAGGGGGAGTAAGAATTGAAAACTAAGGTTAATGAGCTTGAAGCTTCAATGAAGGATCAGTTCAAGGCTGCAAACACTTGTGCTATGATAACTTATATTGGCTGGATAGTGGGCTACTTTCAGGGTCTGCTGAAGTTAGAATGCCAGTATAGGTAATACTAGATCCTATACATGACTTTGTTCAACCTGCTTAGGAGTTGAAAGTCTATGTTTCAAGGATAGCTAAATCGCCTTGGGGGGGGAGGGGGTGAATAGGTTATTGGTCTCTTAGAGACTATCTTTTGCTTTCTTTATAATATCTTGTTGTTTTCTTTATCTTTCAGCTTAGGGTGATCTAGAGCTTGTCCTTAACACATGAAAATAAGAAAAAAAAACATCCACAGAAAAGAACAAAGAGATTTATAGTGGTTCCCCAATTGGGTACATCCACATTCCCTCCTACCTATCCAACTAACTTGTTGGACTAGGCACATAATCATCCAAACTGCTCCTAAGAGCTTACACCACAAATCCCATAGGATCTCCAAATCTCCTCAAAGACTCACTTCTCGGCCACAAAGGCCTACACTCAAGGGTCAGCAGACCACCTACCTTAGGTTGTTAAGCGCTACACTCAGGATGGGAGGACAAACCTACCTCAGATACATAAAAGATCCTACCTCAGAGCTCTGCAGTGCTCCTACACTCAGTGACCCACAAGCCACCTACCTCATCCTTATCTCTATGACCTACAGATAGGCTTTTTAGCCAGACAACTTCAGGCACAAGGGACCACTCTCAGAGTGCCGTAGCACTCCTACAACTCAGTACCCCTCCATATACCTACCTCAGTGTCCCTCCAGGCACCTACAGCTCAGTGAAAAAACTTGTCACCTACCTCAGGCACAAAGGCCCTACACTCAGAGAGAAACACTCTCTTACCTCAGGTAATTGAGCCCTATAGCTAGGATCCACACTTGGATCCTACCTCAGTACCCCAACAAGGCACCTACAACTTAGTGACTAAATAGTCACCTATAACTCAGATTCTGGTAAACTGAATCCTACAAGATGAAGGTGGGTTGATGGATATTCTTGACACAAGAGATATTTATCTATCTCAAGCTTCTTGACTGAGATAAACTCAGCCCAACAATGACTACAGGAATTTATTTCCTGAGTCTACCTTCACTGAACTAAGATATACTTATTCCTAACTACTGATAGCAAAAGTAATTACTTGTGCTGGAAGTTACATGCAGAGCAATGTTATGTCACTTCCTGAATTGAGTCTGATGCTCGACCTTAACTACTTCTTCACAGTAGCAGGGATTTTCCTTCTGGTTAGTGAAGTTCCTGCAGCTAACTGCTGCTACCTGAGCTGAGAAATCACAGGTCTAACTTTGCTGACTAAAATAGCTTTGCATCTTGCTCGTTTCCTGGGCTGAGGTGATTCAGCCCTAGCTTCGACTCCTGAGGAATAGTCCCCTGAGTCTTCCTTTAGCTTCTTCAGGCTTTCTTCTCTTTACATCTTCTAGATAAATATCTTCAGGTGCATGTGTTGCTGGAACTGTGAAGAACCTTCAGCAAGGATTGGCCCTTGGCTAGTACCTTTTCCATCAGAGAAAATACTCTAAACTAGCTTGCTAGTGTAGGTGATAATGACAACAGCAATCATGCTATTGAAGGTCTTGATCCAACAACTAATTTGCTCTCTGTCTTGTAGACTTGAGCTTCCTGTTCTTCAGCTCCACAACAATGGCGGAGAAGAAGAACTAACTTGATTTCTTTTTCCCTGAAGTCTATTTTCCTCTGTACGCCTCTTTTCTTTTATTGATTTTTGATCCAACGACTCTTGAGCAGTGGGCCCCAGATAATTAATGGTATACAACAACTTGCTTTAACACCAACTGGCGTACAGTAGGTCTGCGACAACATTTGTCACGTACTGTAGCCATCCCTCTACTAATTTGAATTTTGTTGACTTGTTGACTTGTTGACGTCATCAGCTGTGGACTTGGCCAAAAATCAAACACCATTAGCATAGGCGTTGAGTCAGTAAGAATCACTCAACGCCGAAACATATAGATAGATTTACTGTCTCATGACGTTGACTGAGTAACCTTCACTCACCACCAAACTAGTTAGAAAATAAAACAGTTTCTAGGCATTGAGTGATTCAGCTTCACTCAAGGCCAACTTGATTTATCAGCTATCTGATGCTTGCCGTTGAGTGTGTGAGCATCACTCAACACCAAATTCCTTAGACAAAATTCTATCTTCACTAGGTGTTGACAGCGCTGTGTGAGCAACCTCCACTCAATGTTTTGAATTAACCATTTTTCTGCTTAACTGTCTCAACACTTTCTTGTTCTCTACTGAGACAAACACTTATCTGAGTGGTTATGTTCAGACAAACACATGTCTCGACGGTTATGCTTAGACAAACACTTGTCTCAGCCGTTATGATGATACTAACACTTCTCTCAGCGGTTCTTTCTTCACAGCTGAGACTGTTTTCTATCTCAGCGGTTTCTTCTCAGTAGTCTCAACGCTTTCTTCTTCTCAGCTGAGACTGTCTTCTATCTCATTGGTTTCTTCTCAGCGGTTTTGTTGAGACCAACATTTCTCACAGTACTTTTGCATTGAGATTCGCAGTTGTCTCGACGCTTTTACTTTAGGCAAAATCTTCCTGCTCTTCTGGAGTTGAGAGCGTTGAGTGTGTCTTTATCACTCAATGCGTTTTGCCTTAGCCTAGTTTCTGAACTTAGTTCGACTAACTAAACTGAGTTCGACGAATGGCGAACTCAGCTCGACGAACTCTGAACTCAGTTTGACGAATTTTCTGAACTGAGCTCGACGAACTCAGAGTCCAAACTCTGAACTTAGCTCGAAGAATGGTGAGCTAAGCTCGACGAACTCTGAACTCAGTTCGACGAATTTCTGAACTAAGTTCTATTAACAGCCTTTTGCTGTATGCCGTTGAGTGTGTCTTCATCACTCAACTCTTGTGGACTTATACAGATTTCTGTCAGCCCACATCATAGGTAAGAGTTTACCTGACGTGGCCACTTAGGCTACTTCCTGCCTTTCCAACATCTTCATTTTGTGACCACCTGTCACATCACTTAGATAACCTGTCTAGACTTGTTCCATGGAACATCCTGACTTGGCCACTTAGGCTACTTCCTGCTTTTCGAGCATCCTCTATTGGTGTCCACCTTTTTGCTTTATGACCACCTGTCATATCACTAGACTTGTTCCATGGAACATCCTGCACATGATGAGCTTAAACAACATCAAATACAATTATGCTCTTAGTCTTGATGGTGATGCCTCTTCAAATCCAATCTAGGGAATATTGTGGACAATGGACCCAACAATCTCCCCCTATTTGAAGAAGGCAGAACACATAGCAAGCATTAAGAGGCATTAACATAATATGATTCTAAATTCATGCAACTATAGCTTATAATCAGCTACAACTGCAAGCTTATGCTATATTAATATAATGTGCTCAAATTAATTGTATTGACTTAATAAGTTAAGTCAATGCACCCTCATACTACTTGAGCAATTGCTTAAGTAATATGAACTCTCCTTTATACCACTAAATACTTCAGTGGAGCACCACTAAAAGCATTGCCCCTTATGTTTTGACACACATATCTCCCCCTTTCTGTATTCTTCAATAGGTATATCTATAGATTGAGTAGAAAATATCATGGGAGAGATTATCTCATGATCCTAGACAAAGTCCTATGTTGATACTACTATGGAAATCATATTATAGATCAACTGCAAGATTAGGAGTCATACCTTCTGTGTTGATACAATAAAACAACACACACTGCATCATTTTAACTAGCTGCTAACATAATTCTACTTGAGTGAGCAATGGATCCACTTGAGCTGGCTGCTGGCTGTCTCTCTTCTCATATTCTCCCACTTGGTATGTGCATTATCCTTAAGATAAACTAATCAGCTGTATTGATAGCTAATCTACTGCAGGCGCTTGCTCCCCCTCAACTGAGGCATCCTTTGTCAGATTTCTGGTTGACATTCTTGTTTTTGCCAGTCTGGATACCACTTGATGTTCTTTATAGTCTTGATGTCTCATCAAGGACACATCTACCGGCAAGAAGAGTAAATCCTGCAACAAAAACTAGAGTTTGGAGCAGCTGAAGCTTTCCTAAGTTCCACATACCCAACTCAGCCAAGATGGTGTTGAACTTGACTTCATCTAGTGGCATGATAATCATGACAGCCACTTGTCACTCAGGGAAAACTCAGGATTGAGTTCTTCCATATGCTTCAAAACTTACTGATACTTAATCTACATATGCATAGTCCTACAATGATAGTCAGGAATCATAGCAACTTAGATTACACTAGTAGAATATCAATATAAAAGAAATTCTACTTATCTGGAGGTTATGGTTCTGATGCCATAAAATTTCTGTTTGACAATCTTGAGTTTGACAAATTAGTTCGATTTCGTCGAGCTCCGTTCGACAAATTCTTCTGATTTTGTCGAGCTCCCTTCGACGAAAGAAGGTTATTTCGTCGAGCCCCATCCATGTTGATGCTTAGCAACTCCCTAGCACCTTGCACAGTTTTTTTTGCTGAGCCAGATCTTCTCCCCTTCTTTAGCATATGACATGCCTTTGGCTTCAGCTTTCTGATTAGCAGTACAAGAGTGTTCATCCCACTTAGTACTATCTTGATCATTACATTGATCTATACTCTTGATCAACCATTGATCAATCCCTTCTTGGTTTCAGAATAGATAGGGAAGAGCTGGTCTGCTGTGATTCTCTTCTCCCCTAGCTAATTGCAGATGATACCATTGGTGCAGCTGCTAGCTTTCTCATCTCATGAGGCTGAATGTGGCTTGCGTTCTTCCAGTGGTACCATCACTTGTGTGGTTTTCCTCTCAGCTTCTGCAATGTCCATGGTGACATGCTAATCCTCAGTAGTAATGTTGATCTATTCTAAGTAGGGGGAACTTTTGGTATGATTCATGCTTGTCCAACAACCTTGACTGAACATTCTCCCCATCAGCATTTGCATAGATCCTGTCCTTAAAGCCCAATGACTTGGATATCTTATCCTTCTATTAGGATAACTTCCGTGTTCCAGTCCAAGTTCTGAAACATCTTCTGTTGAAGTGCCACATGGGAGATGGGCACTTAGACTAACCTGCAAAACCGAATTATCTTTCCTTAGGACCCCAATAAGTATTGGGTCCTAGGTTCATGTTAGCTTGAAATCTACCTTGCATACCTGCAGAATTTTTGACACGTAGGATAACTCTTGCTCTAGACACAGAAGGATTGTGCCAGCAATCTAGGGCAAAATGCCCCACCTTACCACAACACCAACACTCATGAATATTATATCTTCTTTTTTGAGCAGGTCTTGTAGTGTGGTTAACTGCTGACTGAACAGAAGGAAGATGAGCAGTAACTTTCTTCAGGTTCCACTCAGCAAGGATCTGACTGAAGGTTCTTCTATCAGTAGGCTTTCTTTGATTGCCCTGAATGATATTTATAGATGTCTTCTTTGCAGATGACAAGTTGCTTATATCATCAGAACAAGCAAAGTTAGGCTTACTAGTAGACTAACCCTTGGTCTGAGTCCTTTTTGGATGGTCTTGATTGAAAGCCACTGCCTTATCCTTGTGAGTTGGGGCTGAGGCACCAAATTTAAATGTTCTAGAGTGGGCCATTTGTACATCTTCAATGAGGAGCCTTAAAGGCACTCATTCCCCTACCCTTTCTTCTTCTATTGGAAGATACTCTTGTATTCTTACAAGTAGAATTCCCACTTTCCTAGTGACCATGCATGCATCCTTGGTCATAGCTATGAGAAGGGAGGATTATCGTGTGAAAGTTTGACTGAGGCACTACATGAGCTTTGCATTTCCCTTTGGAAAGGTCAACTTTTGTGCTTCCCTTGACTACCAACTCCTTCTTACCCTTTTGATAGGAGAATGACTCTATCAAGGGAAACACAACTTTAGGCTTGTTGAATTCAGCCACAGCCCTTCTCTCCTTTAGGAGTTTCTCTTCAAGACCCAAAATGATCTTGTCCATCTGCCTTATGGTCTCAATTTGGATGATTGAGTTGGCCTTCAGTTGGCTGACTTCCCTCACTTTCTGATCTAGCAAGGATGCTATCTCAGACTACTGGGTAGCAACTAGCTGAAGAGAGATAATCTCCTAAGCCTGCATATTGGCCAACTTCTTGCTTCTTCTCATAGCATCCAAAATTTTACCATACTTGTTAATAAATTGATTGACATCTACCTTAGATTCAGAGTCATCTTCATCTCTGGATGAGGATGCATCAGAATCTGGACTGGTCACATGACCTGAGCAATAAGAAGAACTTGACAGATATTTTACCTGATCTAGAACAGGCTGATCCTGGCAGGATTCTTCTTCTTCTATCTTGGCAAGTATCCCATAACAACTGCAGTAATCTTCTTCGTCATCATCCACCTATGAATCACTTTTTGATTGTGATAGAGGGTCCCTGATCTCCATTCTAGGATCTGGAGGATTGACTTATCCAGCTGCAACAGCTACATCTTTAGCAGTAACAGTAACTAGCCCAATAAAGGCTTCTTCTTCTTCAGACTCTGAACCATGTCAGAAAGACTAACTTCATGTGTACCTTCCATCTAGCCAGTGAGAGAATCCCACATCTCTTTGGCTGTCTTGTAGTGGACAACCAACTGGAAGGTGGAGTCATCTATGGTACTTACCAAGATGTGTTGTGCCCTCTTGTCCATAGATGCCAAGTTGATTTCATCTTCATAAATCTCTGCAAAACACGTTGGGGTCTGGATGCTTGCAACTGATGTAGAGACCCTCACGGGAATGAAGGGTCCTTCTTGAACTGAAGCCAAGACTCTAGGATCACTGGCTTCCATGATCTGCCTGATCCTTTCTTTCCATGTCCCAAATTTCTCCATGCTGTAGACTTGAAGCTCTATTGAGCTCCACACCTCATGGTTCTATTTTGAACCCACCAATGTTAACCTTTTAGATATCCTTTGAGGTTTACTCAGACTGTTAAGTCCTTTTTGAGCAACCTCCCTTTGATACCACTTGAAAGTATATATCTCAAGGATAGCCAAATCACCTAGAGGGGGGGTGAATAGGTTATTGGTCTCTTTAACACTATCTTTTGCTTTCTTTATAATATCTTGTTGTTTTCTGTTATCTTTCAGCTTAGGGTGATCCAGAGATTGTCCTTAACACCTGTAAATAAGAAAAGAAAAACAACCATAGAAAAGCACACAGAGATTTATAGTGGTTCCCCAGTTGGGTACATCCACTTTCCCTCACAACTATCCAAGTAACTTGTTGGAGTAAGCACAAACTCTCCAAACTGCTCCTAAGAGATTATACCACCGATCCCGCATGATCTCCAAGTCTCCTCCAGGACTCACTTCTCAGCCATAAAGGCATACACTCTGTGGTCAGTAGACCACCTGCCTCAGGCTGTTAAGCCCTACACTCAGGTTGGGAGAACAACCCTACCTCAGATCCACAAAGTATCCTACCTAGCTCTGCAGATCTCCTACACTCAGTGACCCGCAAGCCATCTACCTCAGCCTTATCTCTAAGTCCTACAGCTCAGGATTTTCAACCCTACAACTTCTGGCACAAGGTCGTACTCTCTGAGTGTTGCAACACTCCTACAACTTAGTACCCCTCTAGGTACCTACCTTAGTGCCCCTCCAGGCACCTACAGCCCAGTGATAAACTTGTCACCTACCTCAAGCACAAAGTGTAACAACCCAAATTCTAGAATTGGCAAAAGATTGGGTGACACGGCCTGGGACACGGGCATGTACCAGGCGTGTCCCACTCTGGTTGAGCAGTTGGGCGCGTGGTCGATGAACTTCGGTCGACAAAGTTTTTGGGAGGTCACGCCCTGTGATACGGGCATGACAGGGGGCGTGACAGGTAGCGTTTCCTCGAGCGTGTCCCCTCTGGTCAATGAACAGTGCTCGACGATCATCGAGCGGCAAGCAAGGGGTATACGGCCTGTGACACGAGCATGACACAGGGCGTGTCCCGCAATGTCGAGAGGTCGACAATTTTCTCTCGAGTAGGTGTCGAGTGGGTTACACGCCCTATGTCACGGGCGTGACTGGGCAGACACGGGAGTGTACCGTGGCTGCGTTCTACTTTGGATAAGTCAGAATGAGTCGGTTCGTGTGCTGCTTAAGGTACACGCCCTGTGAAACTGGCGTGTCACCGGCGTATTAGACCCGAAAAGTGATTTTGTTAGAGTTTTTTGGCCGTTCATTTCCTTGTTCTGGATCTAATGGTCCAGGCTTCCTCCCTGTGGCTAAAAGGGCCGAGAATGAGGTTTCTTCCCTCTTTTTCATTCTTCTTCTCAAAGAGAGAGAGAAGAGAGGTCAAGGGAAGGAGGGAAGTGATGTAGGCCTCTACCGTGGACACAATATGGGTTACGGGAATAAAATCGGACGCCACTCTCATTCCACAAAACACACTTGCACTAGCTTTAACCGCTGCGCACTCGCCAACGTTTTATCACAGTTCACCAACGTACGGTAGCTACTCGCGGGAAGGTCAAACGAACGGCGATAGGCCGACGTTCTCCCAAGCTAAGAGGACCAATATTGGGTCCGACCGAGCGAGAGTTGTACCAAAGTGGTCTACCCAAAGTGCGATCGAAAAATGGTAGATCTCCCCAACAAAAATGCGGGGCTCGCCAAACCATTCGAAAAATAACACGATTAAGATAGATGCAAATCAAAAGGAAAACCACGAAGAATCTAACGATTCAAATCCAACGCAAAAATCTTTCCGGCCATTAGAATATCAAGAGGGAATCACACGTGAGTGGAGAGGATCGTTACCCCAGTCGAAATAGATGATTCCGACTACCTTTGAAGGATCGCTCTTCCACGGTTCCACCGGAGTTGCGCCGTATGGAGAGATAGATCGTCCGCCTTGGCTGCTTCACACCAAAGTCCAGATTCCTCGTCGTAGAAGGAGACCCTTCCGGATAAAGCTTCACGTGAAGATGGGCCGCCGGGTTCTCTTCAAAGGGGCTGCTCGGGTGGAGGAGATAGGAGGCCGGCCGGCTATGGAGGGTGGTGGTCGGGTTGAAGAGGGTGAGAGGAGGTGGCGGCTTGGATGAGGGAGATGAAGGGGGGCTGGCCGAAACTTTTAGAGGGAGAGAGGGAGTGGAGGGTGGCGGCTTTGGAAGAGGGGGAAGAAGGAGGGGCTGGCCGAAATTTTAGAGAGAGAGGGGAGAGGAGGGTGGCGGCTAGGATAGGTAGAGAGAGAGAGGAGGCTTAGCAAGAAAGGAAAGTTTAGGGTTTTTCTCATTCAACTTAAGTTAAACAAACCATACATGCCTATATATAGGCTTAACACCAAGTATTGGCTATATGTAGACCAAAATAAAAATAAAAATAACACACTAAATGGCTATATGCAGCCCTCAATAACATATTCCAAATAAAATAGTATACTAATAATAAGATAATTCAACTAGTTATTTGTCTTGCGCCGAGGGCGGAAATTGTAGCGCCGCTCCATACGAACACCACGGTGACACGAGTCCTTTGTTGGAGACGAAGGAGGGTCTTCCGTTAGCATGCCGTCATTAACAACTTGGGGGCCGTCGTCAACTTGGGGGCCGTCGTTGCCACCAATCCTCCCCCGCTTGAAAGGACTCATCACCGATGAGTTATCTTGAAGATACCGTTGGAGAAGAACACCATCCAAGAGAGCCACTTCCGCTTTCGGGAGCCAAGAGTCATCAGAGGCGGGGCGATCACGCCATCGAATCAAGTAGCGGCGCACATCGCCATCTGCAGTGGGAAACACGTCATCCTGGAGAATCCTGTCTGGCAAAAATGATGTGCTGGCAAACCTGGGAAAAGCATTAGGCAGCAAAGGGGGAAAATCTATATCATCAACATGTAGCGTACCTCCGTTGGAGACCGACGGAGAGAGCGAGCCCTTACCCCCCTCAACCCCATACCCATGAGAATCTGTAGTGGAACTAAACGGACAGGAAGATAATTCTAGTGGCGGAGCAATATATGGCGTTAAATCCGAAACATTAAAAACAGGGGAAATACCCCAATCAGTTGTCAATTCCAAAAGAAAAGCATTGTCTCCTAACCGTTTTAAAATCCGAAAAGGCCCAGCTCGCCGATCCACTAACGTTTTTAAGGTGCCCGTAGGCAACCGTTTCAGGGATGAGACGTATCATGACTAAATCGCCCACTTTCAAGGGAGACACTCTCTTATGTGCATTGGCATGAACTTGATAAGATGCGTACTGAGTGGTAAGCGTTTCATTTATGCGTTTGTGAAGATCATGGATGTGAGAGGCAAAGTCTTGTGCAAATTGACTTGACTTAAACGATGGCGGTAACAGAAGCAAGTCAAGGGGCACGAGAGCTTTATAACCGTGCACGATCTCATTCGGGGACAAACTCGTGGACCTATTTTTGGAATTATTATATGCTAACTGAGCATGAGGGAGGATAAGGTCCCATGTACCCTTGTGGTCTCCCACAAGGCATCGAAGCAAACTACCTAAACTTCTGTTCACAACTTCTGTTTGCCCATCCGTCTGCGGATGGTACGCGGAAGAGAATAGAAGTTTGGTGCCCATAATCCTCCACAGGGTCTTCCAAAAATAACTAGTAAACTTCACATCCCTATCAGTAACTATAGACGTTGGAACTCCTCGATGGCCTACCACCTCTTTAAAATATAATTGTGCAACGTGTGACGCATCGTTGGTTTTATTGCACGCGATAAAATAAGCCATTTTAGAGAAACGATCTACAACAACTAAGAGTCGTGACGTAGAAATATGATTGGGAGGTCGAGAATGAAGTCCATGCTAACGTCTTCCCAAGGAATAGACGGAATCGAAGAGGGGTATAAAGCCCCGCATTAGTTTTGTTCCCCTTAGCCAGTTGGCATGCTCGGCAACTACCCACGATCTTACTAACCATGGCCTTAAGACCGGGCCAATAAAACTTGTCTTCAACTAACGTGATCGTCTTGTCACGGCCAAAGTGTCCACCTAATCGTCCGCCATGCAATTCACACACTATGAAGTATCGTAGGGAGGAACGGGGGATGCAAAGCTTCGAATGGTTAAATAAGTAGCCGTCTTGAATGTAAAAAGAAGTAATGGTTGTCGGCGAGTCGTCTTGAGTGGCGAAATAGATATCCTTAAAATCTGGGCAGTGGACGTACTCGTCCTTAATCCTATCGAAGCCAATCACCTTAACTTCTAGCGTGGAGAGCAATAACGAAACACGACTAAGGGCGTCGGCTACGCGGTTGAGAGTCCCCTTAAGGTGCTTGATAATGAAAGTGTACTCCTGAAGATAGGAGACCCATTTGGCATGTCTAAGACTAACCTTAGTTTGAGAGTTAAGAAACCTTAGCGCTTCATGATCGGATAGGATGACAAACTCCTTAGGAAGTAAATAATGCCGCCAATGTTGGAGGCATCGAATGACCGCGTAAAACTCCCAATCATAATTGGAATAATTTAATTTCGGACCTGCTAGTTTCTCACTGAAATATCCCACAGGGTGGCCTTCCTGACTCAACACTCCACCAATTCTGCTGGAACACCCTATTACTGATTTGGGCAATGATCACTATGTCTCTTAGGAAACCTGTTTTGACCTCATTGTATAGATCTAAAGGTCAATTAGAATTGAGTCTAAGGGTTAGTATTTAGGTTTGGAAGCTGCCCTCAAGACCAGGTTTTTCAGTTTTGGAGACTAAGTCATTTCGTCGAGCTCAGTACGACGAATCGTCGAACTCCATTCGACGACCGTTGAGTTCACTTCGACGGATCGTCGAACTCCATTCGACGATCTCTGAGCTCAACTTCAACAAGTCGTCGAACTCCATTCGACGATCTTCGAACTCAGATTGACGATCTTGACTCTAGTTTGATTCTCTATCTCTGAGCTCAGTTCGACGATAGTTGAGCTCAGATCGACGATCTCTGTTTCTATCTAAGTCCAATCTCTGAGCTCAGTTCAACGATAGTGGAGCTCAGTTCGACGTTTTTCTGAAGAGTTAGACGTTTTTCAAGATTCAAATCCAGACAGTTGTGGAATTATTGTCAGCATTTAATTCAGAGATCTTGTAGCCGTTTTCATTTAATCTGGAGCAAGTTTCAAGGAATTTTCAAGGAAAGTTTTATTGGACTTTCCTCCAGAATACAAATGCAGTTAAGGAAGTCATTTATTGACAGACTAACGACTATCTTGGACAGAGGATCATTTCTATTCATATCAAAAGAATAAAAGATCAGTTCTTACAGTCCTGCTATAGAACATAGAAACAATTCTCTGCAACAACAAGAATAACAGCTCTTACAACAACAATCACACAAGAGAAAGAAAGAGAGTTGCAGGCATTCTCAGTCTCAAGAATTTAGACAAGAACTCATCACAAAAGGAGATCAACTAACTGAAATTTTCAGATCTCTCTTGATTCAAGTGTTCAAAGGCTATCATCATTCAAGACTCCAGACACATCACATTTCAGCTGTTGCTGAAATCATCTTTTGTTGGAGATCAAATTATCGGAAGGCCTATCACCCTACTGCAAAGCTTCACTTCCTGAACAACTACAGATCTCAGGGGGAGCTTTGACAACATCCACTATCTTCTCTCTGACTGTTGATAGAGAAGATCATCTCATCCTCTTCTCTCTCTCTCTCTCTCTCTCTCTACTGTAAAGGGTTTTTCAAACTCCCTTCAAAAGTTTGTGATTGGTTTCTGAGATCTTATCAAAATTCAGTGGTGGCAAGACACCTGATCAAAATATCTGCTTTGGTTTTTGAGCACCTTATCAAAAGCTCATTGGTGCCCAGGACACCTGATCAACTCATCCTGCAGTGGATTCCTACCTAGGGTGGTAGAAGAGTGGATGTACCCAGGTTGATTGGGGAACCACTATAGATCCTTGTGTCATCTGGTTGCTTGTCTTTCTTTTGTTTCTGGCTGTGGTTTGTGATTTCTTTGTGTTTGATCTGTGATTGCTCTGTGTTTAGATTTACTTTATATTATTTGCTTCCCTGTTCACTTAGGAATACAACAATTGTTGTAAAAAGTGTTTAGCAAGCACCATACTCTATTCACCCCCTCTAGAGTATATCAGATCTAACTTGCACTTTCAATTGGTATCAGAGGGAGGTTGGTTAAAAATACCACATCTTCTAAGTTGGTTAACAATACCATACCTTAGTGGTTGTACAGGCTAACACCTGAACCCAAAGATCCCTCTAGTTAGATCTGCTTGTTTTGATTTTGTTTTTAGAGTTATTCCTTCACAAAACATGGCCCAAAACAAAGATTATGCCAGCACCAGACCTCTAGTGTGCAATCTGTCTAAGTTTGCACTTTGGAAGGCAAGGATTAGACTGTACATGAATTCTATTGATGAGGACATTTTCAATTCTGTTTTGACAGTGTGTCCAAGACCTCCAGAGAACACAAGTACAAGTGCTGTTCCACCTCCTTCAGGAATAGATGCTGAAATAAAGAAATGGAAAGTTGCAGATGCAAAAGCTATGAACATTCTTGCATAGACTATGTCTGATGAGATATTCCAAAAGGTAGCTGAATGCAACTCAGCAAAGGACATCTGGGATAAGCTATCTGAAATAGTCTCAGGATCAGCTGATGAGAGAAAAGACAGAAGATCTCACCTCATAACCCAATATGAGAATTTCAAGAAAGGAGAAGCTGAGTCAGTTGCAGACATGTATAATAGACTCAGCCTGATAGTCAATGAACTGAAAACTTTGGATAAAGAGATCTCATTGACTGAGCTAAATGATAAAATCCTAATGTGCTTCCCAAGAACTTGGGACTCAAGGATCTGACCAATCAAGGATGCCAGAAGTCTCAATGAGATCACCACTAAAGCTCTCTTGGGCAAGCTCAAGTCTTATGAGCTGCTAATCAAAAATAGAGAAGAAGAGCAGAAGGCTGCCTCAGCAGCGACAAGAAAGGAAAAGTCAATAGCTTTCAAAGACACTAAAGATCAGCCTGAAGACAAGGTCACAGGTAATGATGAGCTGCTTAGTCTACTGGCCAAAAGATTTTACAAAATGGCCAAAAAGGACATCAGGAAAAGATCATACAAAGAGCATGACAAGCCAAGGTATGATAAATCAAATAACAAAGAAATTATCTGTTTTGGTTGCAGGAAACCAGGCCACATTGTGCCTGATTATCCAGAGAATAAAAACAAGGACAGAAAGGACAAGAAAGAAAGAAGAAAAGACAAGGACTTCAAGAAGAATAGCAATGGCAAACCCTCCTCCAGCAAGAACAAACACACAAGGAAGGGATTTGTTGCTGAAACCTGGAGTGAGACAGAAGAAGAATCAGAAGCTTCATCAAGCTCCGGTGATGATGAAGATGATGCTGAAGAAAAGGAATTATGCATGATGGATATCAATGCCTCACAACACAATTCTGATGCAGAAAAGTCTGAATCTGAATCAGAGACTCAACCTGAAGAAGACCAGGTAATAGACTCATTTGATTTCAATTCTGAGGACTTTAAGTATGAGTTTAAAGCACTATGTTTAGACTTATTAAAATCTGAGAAGGAAATCATCTCTCTCAGAAATCAATTATCTGAACACAGTACCTTAAAATCAGAAAACCTCAAACTCTCTGAGGAGTTGGAGTGCTGTAGGGAGCAGATAGCTTCAGTGAAAAGTGAGCTATCAAAGGCTAAAAAGCTTGAAGAATCCCTTAATGGGAGAAGTATCAAGCTAATGGACATCACAAGCACAGTAAACTCAAGGTTTAACAGTACACTGAGCTTGGGTGCTTCATCCAACCAACCTATAGTACTAACAACCCCAATTAAATTTATCTCTGATAAAGGCAAGGGAGTTGTAGAGGTAGCTAGGAAAAATTCTGACTTACCTAAGAAAACCATGGTTCAACAGAAATCGTCGAACGGAGCTAGACGATCGTCGAACGCAGATCAACGATCTCAGGCAAAATCGTCGGACTCAGGTCGACGATCTCTAAACCCTGAACTTTGCCACAGACGATCGTCGAACGGAGCTCGACGATCTGACCCAAGATCGTCGAACTCAGCTAAGCGATCGTCGAGTAGTGATCAGAGCTTTGAAAACTTTTTCAAAGGTAAATCAAAATCCAATCCTAGGGGTCCTTCATCCCAAAGATTTAACCTTATACTGAATGGATAATACCTCCAAGGAGATATCATCCTGAAGGTTATAAGAGTCAACCATGGATGTCATTTATTTCTGAATTTAAAGGTTAACAACCTAGGCCCAAGGTAAACTGGGTCAAAAACAAGTAAATTGCTTTATGTGCAGGTGAAGACCTATCCAACATCAAACCTGCAATGGTATTTGGATAGTGGGTGCTCCAAGCACATGACAGGAAGCAAGGACAATTTCACATCCTTCAAAGCCAAGCTTGGACCCAAAGTCATATTTGGTGATTTAAACTTTGGACTAACAAAAGGATATGGTGCAGTCCAGATTGGCACAGTCACTTTCAAGAAAGTATCCTATGTGGAAGGACTGAAGCACAACTTGATCAACATCAGTCAGCTATGTGATGAAGGCTACCAAGTGACTTTCAGCAAATCCTTATGCAAGATCAAATCAGAGGACAACACAACTGTGTTGACAGGTAAAAGGAAAGGTAACATCTATTTAGTAGACTTTCTTTCAACAGAAGTAGATATTTGTCTGTTCAATTCTATTTGTAGACCTAATGAGTTATGACATAAGAGATTAGGACACATAAACCTTAGAACCATTGCTAGGCTATCCAAGGACAACCTTGTTAGAGGACTACCTTCTGGCCCCTACAAGAAGGAAGGACTCTGCAGGGCTTGTCAATTAGGCAAGCAAACCAAAAATAGTTTCAAGTCACTTAATAAGAGTGATTCACCTAGGATTTTGTATCTGTTACACATGGATCTTTTTGGACCCATTACAGTACAAATCTTAGGAGGGAAATCTTACACTTTAGTGGTTGTAGATGACTTCTCTAGATTCACATGGGTGTTCTTTCTGAGGAAGAAGTCTGATAACTTTAAGTGTTTGACAGAGTTTCACAAATGCATACAGACTGAGTTCAATACTCACATTGCCCTGATCAGAAGTGATCATGGGACAGAGTTTGATTCTCTTCTTATGCAAGAGTTCTGTCAGAGTGAAGGGATCAGGCACACTTTCTCAGCTCCTAGAACTCCTCAACAAAATGGGGTAGCTGAAAGGAAAAATAGAACCCTTATTGAATCTGCCACTACATTGTTGTCAGATACTCACCTTCCTCTATCCTTTTGGGCAGAGGCAGTGAACACCTCCAACTATGTGTTGAACAGAAGTTTAATACATAAACTGAAGGGCAAGACTCCCTATGAATTACTTAAAGGGAAGAAAGCTAAAGTAGATTATTTTAGAATTTTTGGTTGTATCTGTTACATTCACAATAATGACAAGAAATATTTAGCAAAATTTCAAGCTAAAGCTGATGAAAGAGTGTTTCTAGGATACTCCATGATCAGTAAGGCTTATAGGGTATATAATAAATCAACTCATAAAATTGAAGAATCTGTTCACATATCTTTTGATGAATCAAACATGTCTTTCAAGGAGAAGAATATTTCTACCATAGAACCTTTGCAGGTACACTCTCTTGCTGAAGACTTGGACAGGTTACAAATTATTCAAAAACAGGAAAGCAGTGAAGATGAAGAAGACATTCAACATCTTGAAGAGAAACTTCTTGAAGAGCCAGTTGTTGTACCACAAGAGGAAACAACAACACAAGTTGGTGAACAATCAACACCCCCTGTTGATTTAGTAACATCAAGATACCATCCAATTTCCCAAGTGATTGGAGACATCTCAGCTGGTGTGCAAACCAGAAATCAGGTCAACCAAAACCTGATGCACACTTGCTTCCTTTCTCAAATTGAACCTCAATCCATTCAAGATGCAGAGCAAGATCCACATTGGATCATTGCAATGCAAGAAGAGTTGCATCAATTTGAAAGGAACAAAGTTTGGGAACTAGTACCAAGGCCTAAGGATCACTCCATTGTTGGAACAAAGTGGGTGTTCAGAAACAAATTGGATGATCAAGGAGTCATTGTAAGGAACAAGGAAAGGCTAGTTGCTCAAGGGTACTCTCAAGAAGAAGAGATAGACTATGACCAGACTTTTGCACCAGTTGCAAGGTTAGAGTCTATAAGAATCTTCTTAGCATATGCAGCACACAAAGGTTTCAAAGTGTACCAGATGGATGTAAAGAGTGCTTTTCTCAATGGGGATATCAAAGAAGAAGTCTATGTCAGACAACCCCCAGGTTTTATCTCTTCAACTCATCCTGATTATGTTTTCAAATTTCATAAAGCATTATATGGTCTAATGCAAGCTCCTAGAGCATGGTATGAGACCCTAGCATGCTTTCTTCTAAAAAATGAGTTTATAAGGGGTAGAGTAGACCAAACACTTTTTATTAGAACCCATAAGTCTCATACCATACTAGTACAAATCTATGTAGATGATATTATTTTTGGTTCTACTGATTCAAATTTGTGCAGAAGGTTTTCCAACCTAATGCATTCTAAATTTGAAATGAGTAGCAAGGGTGAGCTTTCCTTATTTCTAGGATTGCAAGTTAAACAACATGCTGAAGGCATATTTATTTCTCAAACCAAGTATGCAAAAGAATTGGTTAAGAAATTTGATATGTCTGAAGCATCATGTATGAAAACACTTATGCCTACCAATACTGTATTAGATGTTGATGAACATGGGAAACCTATTGATCAGACAACATATAGAGCAATGATTGGCTCTTTATTGTACCTTACAGCTAGTAGACCTGATATAATGTTTGTTACATGTATATATGCTAGATTCCAAGTGAGCCCTAGAGAGTCACACCTAACCTTAGTGAAAAGGATTCTCAGGTATGTAAAAAGTTATCCAAATCTAGGTCTCTGGTATCCAAAAGATTCAGAATTTGACTTAACTGGATTTTCTGATGCTGATTATGCTGGATGCAGAATAGACAGGAAAAGCACCAGTGGAACTTGTCAGTTTCTTGGTGATAGACTTGTCTCTTGGTTTTGCAAGAAACAAACATATGTGTCAACTTCAACTGCTGAAGCTGAATATATGGCTGCAGGTAGTTGTTGTTCACAAATCTTATGGATTCAAAACCAACTCCTAGACTATGGCTACAACTTAGAGAAGTCAAAAATATTTTGTGATAATACCAGTGCTATTTCTATAGCACAAAATCCAGTCCTCCATAGTAGGACAAAACACATAGAAATTAGGCATCACTTTCTAAGGGATAATGTTGAGAAAAATAAAATTGAACTTCAATATATCCCAATTGATTTGCAAAGGGGAGATATTTTCACCAAACCCTTGGATGAAAAGAAACACACCTTCTTCCTGAATCAGTTAGGAATGTTAGATGGAGGAAGTCTAAAATAAGATCCAAGATTTTTAAAACTCTAAAAATTGACCAAGGCTAGGCAAAATTCTTGATTTTTCTAGTGTATATGAGAGTTTCTAATCTTTGAACTGCGCTCGACGATTTTCCCCCCGATCGTCGAACGGAGATCGACGCTTTCCGAAATCGTCGACCAGAGTTCAGCGCTTCTCAGATAGTGCTCAACTATCTCTTTCAGGTCAGCGATCATCGAACGAAGCTCGACGATTTTGTTCTCTGAACTATCGTCGAACGGAGCTCTACGCTCTCCAATATCATCGAACGGAGATCGACGCTATTAATGACCTTTCAGTTTCCTTTAGTAGCCCAGATCGTCGAACTGAGTTCAACGATCTTTCCTTTTCTGCGTTGAACCCTAATATAAAATTCATTTTTCGGTCGTCGTTCTCCCTTTGCACTTTCATTCTTTCTGCAAAACTTTCTCTTTCCCTCCAAACTTCTCTACACTTGGTCGTTTGTTTGTTAGTTTTTGCAGGAATCAATGGCCGTCTCAGTTGCAATCGTGGCCGCAATGAAATTTGATGCAGGATTTGACATCGACATGGATTCGTTCAACAACAGTGATCAAATCTTCCAGGACATTCTGAACCTTTTCAAGGAACAACAGCTAGTTACCATCATGACTACCAGGATAAAATTAGCTGCAGATGAGATTAAGGAATGGGTATATACTGCCCATAATCAGGATCAGAATACAGTGATTGGCACAATCTCAGGAACCCAGGTATTTCTAACACCTGCTGCCCTGACAGAGATTTTTCAATTGAAATCTGGAGAAGAGTCTGTTGAACTTTCTGGAGAGGAATTTTCTGTTATGCTTGAAAGGATGGGTCACTCAGAAGCAAACCCAGCAAGTTGCTGAAGAAAAATCTGTCTGTTGAGTACAGATTCTTAGCTGATGTGGTTGGAAAGGTATTGCTGGCCAAACACTCAGCCCATGATACCATATCAAGGTATCAGATCTGCTTGATGGGTGCACTAGTGGATAAGAAACAATTGAACTGGGGAGAAGTCTTCTTTGACCTAATCAAGAAGAAAATCAACAAAAATTTTGTTAACTTTGGAAGGATATTAGGGCTGTTTCTTCAGAACAGATGCCCTGCCCTGCTTGTTTCAAATGGGATGCACATCAATGCCTCCAAGAGGCTCTCCTGTGCCCTGTTTGGAAAATGGGATAGGCAAATTGTGAAGCCCAGCAGGCCTTCTGCATCTACTACTTCAGGCACAAGGACTGTCTCAGTCACTACCCCTCAAGTTTCTGCCCCTGCAGAAGACTTGCCTGTTTCTTCTCCTCCTACTCCACCTCTTGTTTCATCTACACCAGTCACATCCACCATCATTATTTCCACCCAATCTCCAACTTCACTTCCCTCTCCTACTTCAATTCCATCTCCAATTCCTCCAATAACAGAAGAAATCTTCCATCCTCTACATCAATACCCACATCTAGATATTGACACATCCTCTCACATTCCATCTTTCAATCTTCTAGATGATTCCTTTATGGATGATTCTCCCTCATCCCCTCCTGAGGCACAATCTTCATCCACCTCATACCAACAACTACTTCAAGACATTATTTCTCAACCATCCTTCACACCATCTATTTTCATTCCACTATCTTCCATTTCCACAATTCCCATCTCTCAACCTTCATTTCCGCCATCCACAAGCTCTCCACCAACATCTCCTGTTGCTGCACCTTCAACTACTACCTCTACCAAGTCCATCTTGAGCATGTAGATCTTCCAGCTGTAGCAGATAGGCTCTATGAGCTGATAGCTCCCAGGCTATCACTCTTGATGGAGGCCTCCTTGGCTCCACTTATAAAAACAGTTCAAGAACTGTCTGTCAGGCCCTCCTCTCTTCTTCCCTCTCAGGCAATCCCTTCTTATGGGTGCCTTGATCCAGTTGCCACTGAATCTAGGCAGGGGGAGATGCCTCATGAAGTGGAAAGATTGCATGTTGCTGCTGCTGTTACTTCAGTCCAAGCTCAAGCTCCAGTATCTCCAGTTGTTGTTATCATAGTGGACCTCAGGTCACTGTTATCAGATTTTGATTCTATTTATTTCAGCTATCTTCCAGAGCACACTGTAGTCCAGCAATCTGAGGATCTCTCTAAGGCCATTGTGCCCATCTCCAGCTGTGATACCAGCTTAATAAGCTCCTATATAAATTCCCTATATACTGCTGAGCCTTCTATTTCTATTGATCTTACTCCTGCTGCTCCTGCTGATAATGTTGTTGTTTCTGATAGTTCTGATGTTACTGCTGTTTTAGTATCTGAGGACATGCATATGACAGAGGCACTTATCCTTGAGCCTGCTGTTACTGCTGCTGTACCATCTGTTTCTGAAAGTTTTGTATTTGAATCTGCTGTCTTAACCTCTTCTGCCAGTGCTACTTCTACTCCTCTTCCTGTTGTTGCTGCTACTACTGTTGCTATTTTTGATGTTTCTCATGCTCAATCACAACAACAGATAGATTATCTCAAAAAGATTGATGCAGTGTATGACAACCCTCCAAGCTCAGATAGTGATCTATATAGGACTGACTCAGATGATTCCTCTGCGATAATTGCAAGGAAAAGGAAGGCCAGAAGCAAAGCAATAAAGAGAGTTCCTCCAGCAAAAGTGAAAGACACAAATGATATTCCTTACTACATTATGCATAACTGTCCTATCACAGAACATTGGATGCAATACTCCAAAAATCAACTGAAAGCTATGAAGAAAAAGAGAAAGTATGATAAAGGATCATCCCAGTTCAATCATCCTCCTCCTCCTCCTCCTTCACCAGGTACAGGTGCAAGTGGAAGTTCTGCATCTCAACCCTCTGCCAGAAGCCAAAGCTCACATCAACCTCAAGGTAGATCCCAATATAGAGGAAGCCAATCTAGAGGCTATCAGTCAAGGAGAGGAAATTATAGAGGAAATCAAAGAGAATTTCAAGTTTATTCCAAAGGACATTCCAGGCAACATCCATATTCAAGGGAAGGACAAGCTTTCACTGATACTACTTCAGGTCCCTTTCCTTACAAACTGAAAGATTTAGTTTCTTCCAGAGCTCCTCCAGATAATCCCTCAAATAGATATGAGCCTCCAGTTCCTTTTGAGGATCCAGAAAACAATCCTACTTCATGGACAGCTAGGATGAAAGAATTGGCTGCTTTGGATCATATCAAGAAAGCTAGAGAACAAGGCAAAGACACTTCCAGTATAACTACTTTGTCAGATCAAAGGAAAAAGGAACTTGAAAGATATTCATCCAGTAAATTCTTTGATTCAGAAAGCTACATGAAGCTGCACCATGAAGCTGTAGTGCCCAGGCCAAAGCAACAAACCTCTCTAGGTGCAGCTGATGATAGAAGATCTAAGAAAGAAGCTCTCAATCCAAACAGAGAAATAGTCCTTATAAAGAGCAAGGAAAAAGAGTAATTCTGTAAGGTGACAGTTATTTTGATTTCTGAACTATCTGAGATGATGTCTGTGATTCTGCAATGTTTTGTTTGTTGCATTTCTGCTTTATATGCTTTTATTTTTTCAATATCTGTAAATAGTAATCCTAACCCAAATAGGGGGAGATTGTTGGAACACCCTATTACTGATTTGGGCAAGGATCACTATGTCTCTTAGGAAACCTGTTTTGACCTCATTGTATAGATCTAAAGGTCAATTAGAATTGAGTCTAAGGGTTAGTATTTAGGTTTGGAAGCTGCCCTCAAGACCAGGTTTTTCAGTTTTGGAGACTAAGTCATTTCGTCGAGCTCAGTACGACGAATCGTCGAACTCCATTCGACGATCGTTCAGCTCACTTCGACGGATCGTCGAACTCCATTCGACGATCTCTGAGCTCAACTTCAACAAGTCGTCAAACTCCATTCGACGATCTTCGAACTCAGATCGACGATCTTGACTCTAATTTGATTCTCTATCTCTGAGCTCAGTTCGACGATAGTTGAGCTCAGATAGACGATCTCGGTTTTTATCTAAGTCCAATATTTGAGCTCAATTCAATGATAGTGGAGCTCAGTTCGACGTTTTTCTGAAGAGTTAGACGTTTTTCAAGATTCAAATCCAGACAGTTGTGGAATTATTGTCAGCATTTAATTCAGAGATCTTGTAGCCGTTTTCATTTAATCTGGAGCAAGTTTCAAGGAATTTTCAAGGAAAGTTTTATTGGACTTACCTCTAGAAGACAAATGCAGTTAAGGAAGTCATTTATTAACAGGCTAACGGCTATCTTGGACAGAGGATCATTTCTATTCATATCAAAGGAATAAAAGATCAGTTTTTACAGTCCTGCTGTAGAACATAGAACAATTCTCTGCAACAACAAGAATAACAGCTCTTACAACAACAATCACACAAGAGAAAGAAAGAGAGTTGCAGACATTCTCAGTCTCAAGAATTTAGACAAGAACTCATCACAAAAGGAGATCAACTAGCTGAAATTTTCAGATCTCTCTTGATTCAAGTGTTCAAAGGTCATCATCATTCAAGACTCCAGACACCTCACATTTCAGCTTTTGCTGAAATCATCTTTTGCTGGAGATCAAAATATCTGAAGGCCTATCACCCTACTACAAAGCTTCACTTCCTGAACAACTACAGATCTCAGGGGGAGCTTTGACAACATCCACTATCTTCTCTCTGACTGTTGACAGAGAAGATCATCTCATCCCTTTCTCTCTCTCTCTCTCTGCTGTAAAGGGTTTTTCAAACTCCCTTCAAAAGTTTGTGATTGGTTTCTGAGACCTTATCAAAACTCAGTGGTGGAAAGACACCTGATCAAAAAATCTGGTTTGGTTTTTGAGCACCTTATCAAAAGCTCATTGGTGCCTTGGACACCTGATCAACTCATCCTGCAGTGGATTCCTACCTAGGGTGGTAGAAGAGTGGATGTACCCAGGTTTATTGGGGAACCACTATAGCTCCTTGTGTCATCTGTTTGCTTGTCTTTCTTTTATTTCTAGTTGTGCTTTGTGATTGCTTTGTGTTTGATCTGTGATTGCTCTGTGTTTAGATTTACTTTATATTATTTGCTTCACTATTCACTTAGGAATACAACAACTGTTGTAAAAGGTTTTTAGCAAGCACCATACTCTATTCACCCCCCCACCCCTCGAGTATATCAGATCTAACTTGCACTTTCAAATTCCCACTCCAGACGCATCACATGACAACGCAAAAACCTTGGTAAAATCCGGTATTCGCAAAAGGGGGCTTCCGACATGCGCGATTTAATTAATTGGAACGTCGTAGCGACCGAGTTCGTCCATGTAAAGTCACCCTTTTTCATGCACTCGGTAATGGGGGCCATAATACTACTAAAATCCTTAATAAATGGCCGATAAAAAGTAGCGAGGCCGTGAAAACTCCTAACACCCCGAATGTTGGCGGGCTCGGACCAATCTCTAATGGCTTGTACCTTCTTGGTCTACGTGGATCCCCTTTGAACTCACAATATAACCGAGGAACTCAACCGATGTCACATGGAAGGTACACTTCTTAATGTTCACGAATAATTTTTCTGATCTCAGCGTGGTAAGGATGGTTCTTAAATGTGACTCGTGATCAATCGTGGAGGTGCTAAATACCAAAATATCATCAAAATATACCACGATGAATTTTCCTATATAGGGTTGGAAGACGTGGGTCATCATCCTCGAAAACGTGTTCGGCGCATTGGAAAGCCCAAACGGCATAACTAACCACTCGTAGAGCCCTTCCTTAGACTTAAAGGCGGTCTTCCACTCGTCACCTTCCCTAATTCGGATCTGATGGTAGCCACTCCTACGATCCAATTTCGAGAAAATCGTGGCACTGGCTAACATGTCCAATAAATCATCCAAGCGAGGGATGGGAAATTGATACTTAATCGAGATTTTATTAATGGATCTACTATCCACACACATCCTCCAAGAGTCGTCCTTCTTGGGGGCAAGTAAGGCGGGTACGGCACACGGGCTCTTGCTGGGTCGGATAAAACCCTTTTGCAATAAATCCGAGATCTGGGTTTGCAAATCTAAGTGCGCGGAGGGGTTTAGCCTATAATGTGGGAGGTTGGGCAATGAGGAGCCCGGAATGAAATCAATGGCATGTTGGATTTCCCGCAATGGGGGTAACTCAGCCGGTAGCTCGTCCGGGTACACGTCCACAAACTCGTCTAAGAGTTTTCTCAACGCCGACGGCAAGTTCTCAAAAGGTGCCGCATCTTCCTTAACTTGTAGACACACTAAGGCATAGAGGACACCATCTAAAAAGGTAGTACGCTTCAATTCTTTCCTTCCTATCAGGCTCAACGTCTTCTTCTCGACCGGGACGACCGTATCCTTGGAGGGGGCCGAAGGATCCTTTGGTGGGGCGGGTTTTAAGAGTATGGTTCTGCCATTAAATTTAAACTCGTAAGTATTGGCCCGACCAAAGTGGGTGACGTCATGATCATACAACCAAGGGCGACCCAACAAGACATGACAAGCATCCATAGGGATGACGTCACACCAAATCTGCTCAGAATAAGCTTTGATGGTAAGGGGTACCAAGCATCGCTTCGTCACAGGGAGGGACGACTTGTCTACCCATGCCACCTTATAAGGGTGAGGGTGCGGCTCGACATCAAGAGACATTCGTCTCACCGCGGTTTCAGAAATTACGTTCTTGCAACTACTGCTATCAATGATCAACCAACACCATTTTTCACCACTCTTAAAATTCAACGTGAAAATGTTTGTCCTATTCCAATCGTCTAATGCTCGAGGGGTCGCCAGAATACACCTCATAACCATCAAATGCGAGTCATCCTCCATATCACTAGGCACTCCGTCCGACTCGCTCTCTTCGCCCGACTCGTAAGTAATATCGTCTGTCCCACCGGTGGAATCTAACAGGGCTAATGGTCTGGGTGTAGTAGTACAATCACTAGCGTAGTGCCCTTGGACCCCGCAAGCGTAACAGGTGACATTCGTTCTGTTGACCCGACCCACCGGGACTCTCTCACCAGAGGGGTTTCTATCATTCCTAGCCGTTACGAGTATGGAGGTCGAATTGGGGGACTGATACCTTCAGCCTTGTAGGTGGCGGTGGGAGGCGGTCCTAAAATGGACTTGCCCTTTTGGAACGAGCGAGACTTGCCCTTAAGTGTGTTGTGCTGCTCAATATCTAAGGCAGCGTTGAAAGTGGTGTGCAAGTCAGTGTGACCATAACACAGAAGCTTTCCTTGGATGTCGGGGTTTAGTCCCTTGCGGAACCTGGAGAGGGTGACCTCGGGCATCTCTTTCACGTCACACCTAACCATCATGTCCTTCAGCAAACTCATATACTCAGAAACCGACCTAGTCCCTTGCTTAAGGGTAGCTAAATCATCGAACATCTGCGTTCGATGGTAATTAGGGACGTACTGTTCTGTCAGCCTAGCCTTCATGGCATCCCAGCCTATGGGCAACGCTCCGTTCTCGACTCTCAAACGCCGCTCCTCATTCAGCCAAAATATTTTAGCGCGCCATAGCAACTTCATCCTCGCGACTCGCACTTTATCCGCGTCGTTCATGGTATACCACTCGAAATAACATTCAATCTCCATTATCCAATCCTGGAAGACTTGGGGATCTCCTAATCCATCGTAGGATGGTGGCTTGACTCGGACGGCCCAAGTAAGGTCGAATTCGTACGGTGCTCGAGGGGCATTCTCATTAGGAGGGTGGGGGTAAGGGTTGTGATGTTCTCCCACCCGTGGGTGAGCGGGTTGATTACGGGGTGCCCCTTGTGGTAACCCCAGTCCGTGAAGTGCCTCCCTAATAGCCGTCAACTGCTCCGTGAAATCCTGACGGAGCTCCTCAATCTCAGTGAGGGGACGACCCTCACCCCGGTCATCATCCATATTAGACGACGATGGAGGATATTCCGTACCGAGCCTAGTGCGCATGCAAAAACGAAGACAACAGACTCAGACAGACCAAAGAAGGAATTAATCCCGCTTACAGACTATAGGAAAATAAATTGTTTTTTGATTTTCTTACAGGAAATAAAAAGAGGATTATTAAAAAAAAAATTTTGATTTTTTTGGCTGAAAAATAAGAAAACTAAGCCGCTATTGGCAGATCAAAAATAATTTTTTTTTTGATATTTTTGTGACAACTAACGCGCAAACACAAGTGCAGGTTAACGTGCTAAAAAAAGAGGGGAGGGTGCCAATTAAAAAATTGACAAGAACCTCGCTTTGATACCAAAATTTGATGTAGGCCTCTACCGCGGACACAAAATGGGTTACAGGAATAAAATCGGACGCCACTCTCATTCCACAAAACACACTCGCACTAGCTTTAACCACAGCGCACTCGCCAACGTTTTATCACAGTTCACCAACGTACGGTAGCTACTCCGCGGGAAGGTCAAACGAACGGCGATAGGCCGACGTTCTCCCAAACTAAGAGGACCAATATTGGGTCCGACCGAGCGAGAGTTGTACCAAAGAGGTCTACCCAAAGTGCGATCGAAAAATGGTAGATCTCCCCAACAAAAATGCGGGGCTCGCCAAACCCTTTGAAAAATAACACGATTAAGATAGATGCAAATCAAAAGGAAAACCACGAAGAATCTAACGATTCAAATCCAACGCAAAAATCTTTTCGGCCACTAGAATATCAAGAGGGAATCACACGTGAGTGGAGAGGATCGTTACCCCAGTCGGAATAGATGATTCCGACTACCTTTGAAGGATCACTCTTCCACGGTTCCACCAGAGTTGCGCCGGATGGAGAGATAGATCGTCCGCCTTGGCCGCTTCACACCAAAGTCCAGATTCCACGCCGTAGAAGGAGACCCTTCCGGATAAAGCTTCACGTGAAGAGGGGCTGCCGGGTTCTCTTCAAAGGGGCTGCTCGGGTGGAGGAGATAGGAGGTCGGCCGGCTATGGAGGGTGGTGGTCGGGTTGAAGAGGGTGAGAGGAGGTGGCGGCTTGGATGAGGGAGATGAAGGGGGGCTGGCCGAAACTTTTAAAGGGAGAGAGGGAGTGGAGGGTTGCGGCTTTGGAAGAGGGGGAAGAAGGAGGGGCTGGCCGAAATTTTAGAGAGAGAGGGGGAGAGGAGGGTGGAGGCTAGGTAGGTAGAGAGAGAGAGGAGGCTTAGAAAGAAAGGAAAGTTTAGGGTTTCTTCTCATTCAACTTAAGTTAAACCAACCATACATGCCTATATATAAGCTTAACACCAAGTCTTGGATATATGTAGCCCAAAATAAAAATAAAAATAACACACTAAATGGCTACATGCAGCCCTCAATAACATATTCCAAATAAAATAGTATACTAATAATAAGATAAATTCAGCTAGTTATTTGTCTTGCGCCGAGGGCGGAAATTGTAGCGCCGCTCCATATGAACATCACGGCGACGTGAGTCCTTTGTTGGAGACGAAGAAGGGTCTTCCGGTAGCGTGTCGTCATTAACAACTTGGGGGCCGTTGTCGCCGCCAGGAAGTGAAGGGAAAGCTAGCTGCTGGAGGAGCTGTGGAGTGCAGATTGAAGATCCAAGAACGGATTCGTGAAGGCAAAGCCGAGGCGGTGATTTCCATCCGGCTGATTCATGGCGCCAAAGCGATCTTCAAGGGTAATGATCTCCTTCTTGGACATCGAAGTCCTTTCTTTATGCATGTGCGTGGGATCCTCCACCAGGAAGTGGATTTCATAACCGATTCCTTGGTTTAATCTGCATCTAGAGCCAGAAGTGTGGAGTACGGCATAGGCATGCTGTGTGAAGCCCATCTGGACGGCTAGTCTGGATTGGGGATGATCATGGGTAAACCGGAGAAGCCTCCGTGGATTTGATGCTATGAAAAGTTTATGCTTTGTTGAATGGTTGTATGGATGAATGAATGTTGGTTATGGATGTAAGGAGACTTTGCATAAGCTCCTGGTTATGTTGAGAGATCAATTGGTAGCACGCCTGGGGAGAGCGAGATAAGCCCTGGCCTGTTACACCACATGGTGTGGGTTGATCTATATTAGAGAAGGGATAGATTGGTGGCATACCCGGGAAGCGAGCACCCGGCTTGCTGCACCACAAGGGTGGGTCGATCAGGAAATAGGTGAAGGTTCGATTGGTGGTAATGCCTGGGGAGCAGCGATAACCCTGGCTTGCTACACCACATGGGCGGGTCGATCTGCTCTCGTTATGTTTGTGGATGCTGTGAGGTTAGTACCTCTGAGTGGTATGGACGGGATGTCGCCAGCCTGCGCGCTGGTGGACTATGATTGAAGCGCCCAACCAATAAGTGAAGAGCATCTTATTGGCGGTGAACGACTGGTACGTCCGGTTCACCAAAAAGGTGTCCTGAGAGAACGGAGCGTCTGGTGGATATCGGCGTTTGTGATATGGTTGTGATTGGTAGATGGATATGGAATATGATGGCAATGCATACAGGGAAGGAACCACTGCCCCGGGTAAGGGGTAGGGTCATTATAATGGGTCAGCTAATGCTGACCGTTACTTTGTTTTCCGCTTTGGATTGGATGGCTAAGTGTAGGTGCTTCTGCTTGAATTGAAATGAGCGGAATGGAAGGATTGCTGCTGAAGGCCCTTGAGGGCCGTGCGAAGCGTGTGCATGCCGATGTACGAAAATGTATTTGTGTAAAGAGAAACTTCTAAGGCCTTAAGGCCAGTGTGTGTGAGTTGTATACATTCCTGGCGTTGATATAAATGTAGAGTTTATATCGTAGTGGATATTCTTTGAGTTGAGTTCATGGTAACTTAAAATGCTGCGCTAGAATGTATTGAGTTAAGATGCGAGTAGATTTTGATTGCCACAAGTAATTCCGCTGCTTTTCTGTGACATATGGCATGGGGCCCCAGCCAGACCCACTGTTATATGCCATGTGACGAGTGAGGGTGTTATAAAGTGGTATCAGAGCCAGGTTGAGATTGTTTGGGAGGCGAGAACATATTTGAACTCACAAATGTCCACTAGCAATGTATTTCATTCACATAAGGGGCATGAGTGTGTAGTCAATGTATAATTACCGTTATGACATGACTGCATAATGGTGTTTTATACATTGCTAGGTAGCGAGGAGTGGTGTTGGGCAGTCGGAGCCCCAGCGATCCGATGAGAGTGCAGCACCCGTTGAAGCGCCTACACCTCCCTCGGCGGAGACCATACAGGTGATGACGGAGACGGTGCTTGCAGTGCTACAGACACAGCCTAACGGGCAGGCAAGGCCTGCAGGGGTGCCAGTCAGCTTGGTGCAAGGCAAGAGCGTGCAGCAGTTGTGGTGGACGAGCAAGAAATGGATGAGTCCATGAAGCACTTTATGGAGTTTCATCCACATACGTTTGGTGGAGTGCTTTCCCCAATGCAGGTAGAAGATTGGTTGGCTCGAGTAAAGAGGATCCTGACTGCAATCAAGACTGCAGAAGAGTAGAAAGTGACCCTAGCCACTTTTTTGCTGGAAGGAGATGCGAGACTTTGGTGGGATGAGATGGAGGTACATCAATTGGCAGGTCGAGGTTTAGCGGAGGTTTCAATTGAGGAATTCTCCACATTGTTTCTCGCCAAGTATTTGTCATTGTCGTAGTGGATTGCGATGGAGAATGAGTTTCAACACCTAGTGCAGGGGGAGGATGATATTGATACGTACCTGCATGAGTTTACTCGACTGGGGAGATATGCGAGGTCTATCTTCACGGAGGAAGCGCGAAAGACGAATCGATTTTATGAAGGACTGCGGGATGAGTTGAGGTTAGTACTCCCGAGTTCGATGAACTAAGGCTTCCAAGTATTGGTAGATACGGCCCGTGCCCTGGAGAAAGACTTAAAGCGGGTACAAGAAAAGAAGAGACTGGCTGTGTAGTAGCCTGAATTTAAAGTGCCGCAATCGGAGCAGTCAGAGTTGAGAAGACGAGATAAGAAAACGTTCAGGCCTGCTGAATCAGCTCCGTTGACTGTTTCTTCGGGGGCAACTTATGGGCAAGGACGTGTTGATACACGTCTATGTTATAATTGTGGGAAGCAAGGACATATTGAAAAATTTTGTTGGAATACCCCTTCGGGGAGTGAGAAAAAGATAGGTATATCGTATGAAGACAAGGGTAAAGCAGTGGCCGAGTCATCTGCATCCCGGACGCAACCTCGATTGCATAATTTGGAAATACAAGAGCCGTAAAGCTCAATTGGTGAAATTCAGCCTCGAGTGTTTAATTTGGCTCTTACATGAGAAATGCAAAATCGGGAGGCTGAGCGGATGTAAGAATAATGACTTGTATCACTTTGGTGATGTGAATAATGTTGTATATAAGGCAATGACTAATACAATAGTTGTGTGCATATATGTTCTATGTCGTGTTACATGTTGAAATGTTGGTGCACACATGGTGCAATTGCAGCGATCGATCGATTATGATATTTGTATATGTTATTTGAGGGTATCTAGAATGTTTGTGGCTAGAGATCACTAGTTGAAATTCTATGGATTAATGTGCACATATGGAGGTTGTACAGGACAAAGGTTGTTGTAACATCTTATTTTAATGTCATAACAGTTTGGTTGTTGTTTTCCTTCCACTGTGCAATGTCATGGATGAAATTTCTTATAGGAGGGGAGGGTTGTAACAGCCCAAATTCTAGAATTGGCAAAAAATTGGGTGACACGGCCTGTGACACGGCCGTGTCCCAGGGCGCGTCCCGCTCGGGTTGAGCAGTTGGGCACATGGTCGACGAAATTCGGTCGACGAAGTTTTCGGGAGGTCACGCCCTGTGACCCAGGCGTGACAAGGGACATGACAGGGGGCGTGACATAGGGCATATCACCTCTGTTCGATGAACTGCGCTCGACGATCGTCGAGTGGCAAGCAAGGGGTACACGGCCTGTGACACGGGTGTGCCACAGGGTGTGTCCCGCTATGTCGAGAGGTCGACAATTTTCTCTCGAGTAGGTGTCGAGTGGGTTACACGCCCGGTGTCACGGGCGTGACTAGGCCGACACGGGCGTGTACCCTGGCCGTGTTCTATTTTGGATAAGTCAGAATGAGTCGGTTCGTGTGCCGCTTAAGGAACACGCCCTGTGACACGGACGTGTCATAGGGTGTGTCAGACCCGAAAAGTAATTTTGTCAGAATTTTCTGGCCGTTCATTTCCCTGTTCTGGATCTAATGGTCCAGGCTTCCTACCTGTGGCTAAAAGGGCCGAGAATGAGGTTTCTTCCCTCATTTTCATTCTTCTTCTCAAAGAGAGAGAGAAGGGAGGTCAAGGGAAGGAGGGAAGTGAAGGGAAAGCTAGCTGTTGGAGGAGCTGCGGAGTGCGGATTGAAGATCCTAGAACGGATTCGTGAAGGCAAAGTCGAGGCGGTTATTTCCATCCGGCTGATTCATGGCGCCAAGGCGATCTTCAAGGGTAATGATCTCCTTCTGGACATCAAAGTTCTTTCTTTATGAATGTGCATGGGATCCTCCACCAAGAGGTGGATTTCGTAAGTGATTCCTTGGTTAAATCTGCATGTAGAGCTGGAAGTGTAGAGTACGGCATAGGCATGCTGTGTGAAGCCCATCTGGATGGGTAGTCTGGATTGGTGATGATCATGGGTAAACCGGAGAAGACTCCGTGGATTTGATGCTATGAAAAGTTTATGCTTTGTTGAATGGTTGTATGGATGAATGAATGTTGGTTTTGGATGTAAGGAGACTTTGCATAAGCTCCTGGTTATGTTGAGAGATCAATTGGTAGCATGTCTGGGGAGAGCTAGATAAGCCCTGGCTTGTTAGACTACATGGTGTGGGTTGATCTGTATTAGAGAAGGGATCGATTGGTGGCATGCCCGGGAAGCGAGCACCCGACTTGCTGCCCTACAAGGTTGGGTCGATCAGGAAATAGGTGAGGGGTCGATTGGTGGTAATGCCAGGGGAGCATCGATAACCCCGGCTTGCTACACCACATGGGTGGGTCGATCTGCTCTGGTTATGTTTGCGGATGCTGTGAGGTTAGTACCTCTTAGTGGTACGGACGGGATGTCGCCAGCCTACGTGCTGGTGGACTAGGATTGAACCACCCAGCCAAGAAGTGAAGAGCCTCTAATTGGCGGTGAACGACTGGCATGTCCGGTTCACCAAAAAGGTGCCCTGAGAGCACGGAGCGTCTGGTGGATACCGGCGTTTGTGATATGGTTGTGATTGGTAGATGGATATGGAATATGATGGCAATGCATACAGGGAAGGAACCACTACCCCGGGTAAGGGGTATGGTGTTATAATGGGTCAGCTAATGATGACCGTTACTTTGTTTTCCGCTTTGGATTGGATGTCTAATTGCAGGTGCTGCTGCTTGAATTGAAATGAGCGAAACGGAAGGATTGCTGCTAAAGGCCCTTGAAGGCCGTGCGAATCGTGTTTGGATTTCATGTGTGGCCGGCCTACGTGCTGATGTACGAAAATGTATTTGTGTAAAGAGAAACCTGTAAGGCCTTAAGGCAAATGTGTGTGAGTGTATACATTCCTGGTGTTGATATAAATGTGGAGTTTATATCGTAGTGGACATTCTTTGAGTTGAGTTCATGGTAACTTAAAATGTTGCGCTAGAATGTATTGAGTTAGGAGGCGAGTAGAGTTTGATTGTCACAAGTAATTCTGCCGCTTGTATGTGACATATGGCGTGGGGCCCCGGCCAAACCCACCGTTATATGACACGTGACGGGTGGGGGCGTTACACAAATGCCCTACACTCAGAGAGCAACACTCTCCTATCTCAGGCAATTAAGCTCTATAGCTCAGATCCACACTTGGATCCTACCTCAGTACCCCAGTAGGGCACCTACAGCTCAGAGACTAAATAATCACCTAAAACTCAGATTCAGGTAAACTGAATCCTATAGGATGAAGGTGGGTTGATGGATATTTTTGACACAAGAGATATTTCTGTGTCCAGCTTCTTGACTGAGATAGACTTAGCATAACAATGACTACAGGAATTTATTTCCTGAGTCTACCTTCACTAAACTAAGATATACTTAGTCCTAACTACTTCCACAACAACAAGTAATTTTTTGTGCTAGAAGTTACTTGCAGAGTAATTTTTCAGCCACTTCCTGAACTGAGACTGAAGCTCAGCCCTAACTACTTCTTCACAGTACCAGGGCTTCTCCTTCTAGTCAGTGAAGTTACTATAGCAAACTGCTACTACCTGAGCTGAGAAAATCACACCTCTAACTTTGCAGACTGGAATAGCTCTGCCGCTTGCTCCTTTCCTGGGTTGAGGTAATTCAGCCCTAGCTTTGACACTTGAGGAATAGTCCCCTGAGTCTTCCTTCAGCTTCTTCAAGCTTTCTTCTCTTCACAGCTTCTAGATAAAGATCTTCAGGTGCTTGTATTGCTGGAATTATGAAGAACCTATAGTAAGGGTTGAACCTTGGCTGCTACCTTTTCCATCAGAGAAAATACTCTGAACTAGCTTGTTGGTATAGGTGAGAATGATGCCAGCAATCTTACAATTGAAGGTCTTGATCCAACAGCAAACTTGCTCTTTGTCTTGTAGACTTGAGCTTCCTGTTCTTCAGCTCCACAACAATGGCGGAGAAGAACTAACTTGATTTCTTTTTCCCCGAAGTCTATTTTCCTCTATACGCCTCTTTTCTTTTATTGATTTTTGACCCAACGGCTCTTGAGCAGTGGGCCCCACATAATTAATGGCCTGCAACAACTTGCTTTAACACCAACTGACCTACAGTAGGTCTGCGACAACATTTGTCTCGCACTGTAGTCATCCCACCACTAATTTAAATTTTGTTGACTTGTTGACCTGTTGACGTCATCAGTTGTGGACTTGGCCAAAAATCAAACACCATTAGCATAGGCGTTGAGTGAGTAAACATCACTCAACACCAGAACACTTAGATAGATTTACTGTCTCTTGGCGTTGAGTGAGTAACCTTCACTCACCGCCAAACTACTTAGAATATAAAATTATTTCTAGGCATTGAGTGATTCAACTTCACTCAATCAAAACTTGCTTTATCAGCTATCTGCTGCATGGCGTTGAGTGTGAGATCATCACTCAATGCCAAACTCCTTACACAAAATTCTTTCTTCACTAGGCATTGACAACATTGAATGAGCAACCTCCATTCAACGCTTTTTGCCTTAACTATTTTTCTACTTAACTCTCTCAACACTTTCTTGTTCTCTACTGAGACAAACACTTATCTCAGCAGTTATGCTGAGACAAACACTTGTCTCAGCGGTTATGTTGAGATAAATACTTGTCTCAGCTGTTATGCTCAGTCAAACCCTTGTCTCAGCGGTTCTTTCTTTACAGCTGAGTTTGTTTTCTGTCTCAGCCGTCTCTTCTCAACGGTCTCAATGCTTTCTTCTTCTCAGCTGAGACTGTCTTCTATCTCAGCGATTTCTTCTAAACAGTTTTGCTGAGACCAATATTTCTCTCAACACTTTTACATTGAGTTTCTTAGCTGTCTCGACGCTTTTTCCTTAGGCAAAATCTTCCTGCTTCTCTAGCGATGAGAGCGTTGATTGTTTCTTTCTCACTCAACGCTTTTTGCCTCAGCCTAATTTCTGAACTTAGTTCAACTAACTAAACTGAGTTCAACGAATAGCGAACTCAGCTTGACGAACACTCACTCAGTTCGACAAATTTTCTTAATTAAGCTTGACGAACTCAGAGTCTCAAACTCTGAACTTATCTCGATGAATGGTGAGCTCAGCTCGACGAACTATGAACTCAGTTCGACGAATTTCTGAACTAAGTTCTACTCACAGCCTTTTGTTGTATGGCGTTGAGTGTGTCTTCATCACTCAACACCTGTGGACTTAGACAGATTTCTGTCAGCCCACATCATAGGTAAGAGTTTACCTGACTTGGCCACTTAGGCTACTTCCTGCATTTCCAGCATCTTCACTTTGTGACCACCTGTCATATCACTTAGACAAACTGTATAGACTTGTTCCATGGAACATCCTGAATTCGCCACTTAGGCCACTTCCTGTCTTTCCAACATCCTCTCTTGGTGTCCACCTTTCTGCCTTATGACCACCTATCATATCACTGGACTTGTTCCATGGAATATCCTGCACATGATGAGCTTAAACAACATCAAATATAACTATGCCCTTACTCTTGATGGTGATGCCTCTTCAAATCCAATATATGGAAAATTGTGGGCAATTGACCCAACAGGAGTACACTCAGTATTAGACAGAATCTCAAGATCAATCTATTGCTGATGTTGTTGAACCAGAGATTCAGATATTTGAAGTCTTACCTACACTAGCTCATGAAATAAGAATATATGGTGAATGCTCGTGTGTTGTTTGGTCTAAGCCAAACAAATAAATGGCTGAAGTGTGTAGTCCTATTGTAACAGCCCAATTTTCAGCAGGCAAAATCTTGGGTGACAAGGCCTGGGACACGGGCATGTCCCAGGGCGTGTCCTACATTCGACGAGTGTTCGGGAGGAACAGTCGACGAGTGGTCGACACAATTTGGTCGACGATCGTCGAGTGCTTTGTACACGGCCTGTGACACGGGCGTATCACAGGGCGTGTCAGCACAGTCGACGAACTCAGCACGACAACTTTGAGCTGGGGCATGTCTAGTGCCGTGTAGGGGCACACAGCTTGGGACACGGGTGTGTCACAGGCCGTGTGAGTCTCGGGTGATTTTAAGATTTTTTCAGCCTGATGAACACGGCCATAGACACGGGCGGGTCTGAGCAAAAATCATCGAATGGAAATCGTCGAAGGCTGGGCCAATCGTTAAACGCTGGGCCAGCTCGACGATCGCTGCGCGATCGTCGAACGGATATCATCGAACGCGCTGATCATCGAACACAAATCGTCTAATGCGCTGTTTACCGATCGCTGGTGAGATCGACGATCACTGGAGAGCTCGACGATCGCTGCCTGATCATCGAACGCAAATCGTCGAGCGCAGACCTGTACCACGGGCGTGACTTTGGGCTTGTCCCGTGGCGGTGACCTGTTTTGGGGATAAGGCGGGTTAAGCTCTGCTTTGAGTACACGGCATGTGACATGGGCGTGTCACAGGGCATGTCGGACGCGAAAATCGATTTTCCTGATTTCTCATGGCCGTTCATTTCCTTCAGCTGAGATCCAAAGGCTGAGCTTCTTTCCTACTTCCTTAAGGCCGAAAACAGAGAACGTATTCTAATTTTGTTATCGCATTCATCTTTCTAAAAGTTTAGAGAGAGAAAGGGAGAGGAAGGAGGAGGAAGAAGAAGAAGGGCTGCTTGCTGGTGGAGCTTGAGAGGGTCAAGCTAAGATCCGAGGCCATTTTTGCGGAGGAAAAGCTCTTCCGAGCCAGCTAGGAACTTTATGACACCAAAGCGGTCTTCAAGGGTAACGACTTTTCTTCCTAGCCATGTGAAGGCTTCCTTTTTGGCATATGTTTGTGATTCCCCCACCAAGAGGTGGCTGATTTTGGGAGTCTTTGGTTTGATTCATGAAATCTCCTTTGTTGCCATATAGATTCGGAAATGGACTATGGAATATGCATGATGTGTGAAGCCCATCTGGACAGGTTGGACTGCATTGGTGATGTTGCATACAAATCGGAGAAGACTCCATGATAAACATGTAGTTTAAGGAGTCAACGGGTTATGCTTGTGAAGGGTAGTCGCAGGAAGTACTGGAGTGGTAGTCCAGGAAAATATCTATGTTATGCTTGTGCTATTAGGTCGTACAAGTGAATGAGTAACAGAAAGTACTGGTGTGACCAAGAAAGGCCCTTTGTGATGCTTGATGTCGTAGGTGGTACCTGTGAAGAGAGTAGCAGGAAGTACTGGTGTGCCAAGGAAAAACCCCTGACATTTGTGATATGGCAGTGTTGTACCTGTGAACGAGTAATAGGAAGTACTGGTGTGCCCAGGAAAGACCCGCTAATATTGTGAGATGAATGAGTGTAATTGAAATACCCAGGCTTGAATGCCAAGAACATGATTGGTGAGATCGACCCGCGCCTTTGATTAAGCCGCGAGTACGCCATACTCGGTGAAGGCAAGGCGATTTGAGCAACGGGTGGTGGAGGATCCGACCTGTATTATGTTCGTCCGACGTGGACCGGAAGGTGCGGTATGTTGGAGTGCATAGCGAGAGTCTTAGGCATGCATGCCTGATGTTTAAGATCACGGCAGTGAACCTGTAACGCCCCGAAACTCAAAGGAGCAAAGGGGGACGTTTTGGGCCAGTTTGAGTTCTGGCTGCAGGCACACGGCCAGGGACACGGGCGTGTCCCAGGGCGTGTCAAGCCTGTGTCGACACTAAGACGGGAAGTCGACACTTTGGTCTCGCACACGGCCTGCGACACGGGCGTGTCGCAGGGCGTGTCGACCCGTGTCGACGATGGTCCCGGGGAGTCGACGAGATTCGCTCGACGATGCGTCGAGAGTGGGCACACGGCCTGCGACACGGGCGTGTCGCAGGGCGAGTCGACCCGTGTCGACACTCGTCCCGGAAGTCGACGAATCTTGCTCAACGATCGTCGAGACAAGGCACACGGCCTAGGACACGGGCGTGTCCGAGGCCGTGTCGAGTGTGGAGACCGTGTATACGGCCCTGGAGCCCAGGCGTGTCAAGGTGACACGAACAAGGACACAGGCGTGTCCTAGAACCCGTGCAGTGCTCGGGTTGATTTTGGGGAAAAATTATGGGGTACACGGCCGTGTCAGGTAGAACACGGGCGTGTCAGCTCGAACACGAGCGTGTTCGATACCCGTGTGAGGTTCCAGGTGATTCAATTTTGATGGTGAATGAGGCACACGACCCTGGACATGGGCGTGTGCCAGGTCGTGTTCGGTCCAGATTGGGCATTTCAGCCCCTAATCGAAGCCGTTCATTTCTTTAACTGAAGATCCAACGGCTGGGGGTTGTTCCTGAATGGATATACCCGTGAATGGACTTGGAAAACCCTTACTTTTCATAACTTCTCATCTTTCTAAAACCTTAGAGAGAGAGGAGAGCCAAGGGAGGAAGAAGGAGCTAGATCCCGCCATTGGAGGAGCTTCGGAGCTCCGAATCGCGAGCCGACTCCGGATCCACGGAGGCAACGCTAGTGCGGTGGTTTCCATCTGATTACTTTTCCATGGCGCCAAAGAGGAATGCTAGGGTAACGATCCTCATCTTGAGCATGAGTAGCTCTCTTTCTTTGCATAGGAAGCCCGCTCTCGCGAGTTTGCGGAGAGTTGGAGGCGTTCCTTCGGGTAGATATGTGAAGTCCCCATTGTTTAGAGTCCGTAAGCGAGAACGGACATAGACATGATGTGTGAAGCCTACCCGGACATTTTGGTCTGGATCGGTGATGTTGCATTGCATAAATGTCGTAGAAGACTCAGTGCTATGGATTGTTTTTCGGGTTTTCTACGCGGTAGATTGCAGCAGGGAGCCTTGGGGACTAACCCAAAGGTGCACCCGGAAAACTGGGCGGATACGAGATCTTGCCAACTTGGTGGCCTGAGAGCCAGCTTGAACATAATTAGGTTATGTGAAATGTGATGGAAATGGGACTCGGGAGAAGTTTTACCTGCACATATGGTTTAAATTACCGTTGCGGGCGCATATGGTTTAAATTATCGTTGCGTTGTGAGCACGGGTTAGATGGAACCGAACCCGTTCTATGTCATTCGGATTAGAGCCGTTGGCATAGATGAGAGTCTTCGGCGGTCTATGGTTTTAATTACCATGACCCATGCCGGGAAGACAAACTGCTCATTGTTTGGCCGTCCAAAGGGGATGGCGGTGAGTCGGCAGACTTAGACTGCGTTCACCGAGAATGTGCCCTGAGTGCACGGGGTGTGTGGCCGTTGAGCCTCCGCCTGTGGTGAAATGGCTATATATATATTGCTCGCTTATGCTAATTAAATGCAGGGAATGAGCATCGCCGCCCCGAGTTGGGGGCGGGATCGTTATAATTTGGTCAGCATTGCTGACCGTTGCCTTGTTTTGCCACCGTGTGGTGGTTTGTTGCTTGCAGGTGCTGCTGGACCAAGCGGTCAATAGCGGGCTAAAGACCGAATGCGAAGCCGGCCCATGAAGGCCTAAGTTGGAAGTGTTTACTGCTTTATTCATGTGTGACCGGCCTGCGTGCTGTGGTTTGTAAAACATGTAATTGGAAGTGAAACATTTTGTAAGGCCTTAAGTCCTATTTTGGGTATTTTGTATAACATTCCTATTTCGTATTAGTGGACATTCGTGATTTAATGCTGGGTTCTTTGCTACAACTTTTATAAACTGCTTCCGCTTGAATGCTCTGTGTAGGACATTGAGATTGGTTGGATGGTTTCCATAAGTAACCACCCGGTCTGTCTGTGGCATACGGCGTCGGGCCCCGGCCGAACCTACTGCTATATACTATGTGACGGATAGCGGGTGTTACAGAACCGGTCACACAAGTAATATAAAATGGGGGTTTTCCCAAGTATCGATCTCACAAGGAACACAGTAAGGTGGAGTTAATTTCGAGGAGGACTTGAGATTGAAGTCCTCAGGTCGGAGCTAACTAAGGGGGGTATTGATGTTTGCGGAAAAAGAAAATAAAACACTATCAACTACTCCTATGCAACGCCGTTATGCGATGCTTCGCCAGGCGGGATGGAAGACTAGTCGGGCCGCTATGCACCGAATCACTAGGCGGATGGACGAGAAGGCTAGCGGATGAGGTGGTTAGAACAGCAGAATGAGGGACGTGAGCACCTCTTCGCGACGCATGCCACTAGCAATTGCTAGTGCGACAAGGGTGGAGGGTGGTGGATGGAATATGGCGCAACTCAAGCAACTTAGGCCGAGCCGAGGAGAGTGGAGCAAGTGGTTGTAGAACCGGTGGTGTCGAGGAGGGCAACTGAGAGGCAGCTTAAGCATGTAATGAGCTTTAACCCTCCGTTATTCTCGGGGTTGGGAACCCCATCTCAGGCTGAAGACTGGCTCTCCAGGGTGAAGAGAGTCATGACAGCGACGGAGACGGAGGAGTGGAAAATGACCACCATCGCTACGTTCCTTCTGGACGGTGAAGCGAGGATGTGGTGGGAAGGTTTGGAGCTGCACTTACTGAGAGGTAGGCAACTTGGTGATGTCTCGATAGACGAGTTCTTGAGATTGTTCTTGGCTAGATACCTTCCTTCGACGCAGAAGATAGCGTTGGAGAATGAATTCCTGAAGTTGGTTCAGGGTGAGAAGAGCGTGGATGAATATCTCCATGAGTTCACCCGTTTGAGTCGATATGCTAGCTCCACTATTGTGGATGAGGAGCGCAAGACTAATCGCTTCTATGAAGGGTTGAGAGATGAGTTGAGGTTTCTACTCTCGGGGCCGATACACAGGGTTTCTTAACCTTGGTCAATACTGCACGGTCCTTGGAGAAGGACATGAAGAGTGTGCAGGCAAAGAAAAGCTTGGGCGAGAAGAAATCTGGGTTCAAAGTGCCGACTACTTCAAAGTCTGGCTATCAAAGATTCTTTAAGAAGCATAGGACTTCGGGTCCAACTCCTTCTGGTACTTCTGGGGCGACTACGAGTCGGACTCCGGGCGCGTGTTTTACTTGTGGCAAGACGGGGCATTTTGCCCGCGACTGTTGGAGCGGACGTCCCAAGTCCGAAAGAAAGCCGGGAGCTACTTATGAAGAGAAGGGTAAGGCGGTGGAGTTGACCGCATCCCATTATGCTCCGGCCCAACCAAGGGTCTACAATCTTGGCCAACAGGAGGCCATCAAACAAGCTGATGTGGTGACAGGTACGGTTTAATTTATAGCAAGTCAATTTCTTTAAATACTTGTTATGCACGTGTTACCTTACCACTGCTTGTTTAGGATTTGTATTGATTTGTGAAAATCCGGCACGAGCACTCTTCGATACGGGAGCCTCACACTCCTTCTTGTCCGAAGGATTTATATCACGCATCGGAGTCCCTTCTTCGATGGCGAAGGATAAGTTGGATGTGTTGTTGCCCAATGGGTGTTCGATGCGAGCGGATAGGTTCTGCGATGTTAAGACTCGTATTGGGGAGCAGGAGTTCGACCTGCGGGCGTCTTTACTTCCGTTAGTGGAGTTCGACGTCATATTTGGCATGGACTGGCTCTCGGAGCAGCAGGCCCATATAGATTGCGGTAGCAAGGAAGTCAAGCTGGGAGTAAGTCGTGAAACGACTTTTACGGGCTTAAAGGGGTCGAGCAAGACGTTGATGTCTGCTCTTCAGGTGGTGAAGGCGGTTCATGCTGGTGCAGAACTGTTCTTTACACTAGTGGAGGTTGCAAAGTCGAAGCCCGCGTTGGATTGTATTTCAGTGGTATCGGAATACCCTGATGTGTTCCCCGCAGATCTTCCTGGAGCCCCGCCTCAGCGGGAGATAGATTTTACGATTGAGCTAGTGCCAGGTGCAAAGCCTGTGTCACGATCTCCCTATCGGCTGGCGCCTAAGGAAATGGCGGAGCTGAAAGTTCAACTGCAAGAGTTGTTGGAGCAAGGGTATGTGCACCCGAGTTCTTCGCCTTGGAGCGCACCGGTCCTCTTTGTTAAGAAGAAGGACGGAATCTTGAGGCTATGTATTGATTACCGGGAGCTCAACAAGCTGACCGAGAAGAACAAGTACCCGATCCCCCGGATTGATGATCTTTTTGATCAGTTAGTCGGGTCGACGGTGTACTCGAAGTTAGATCTCAAGGCTGGGTACTATCAGCTGCGGATAAGGGAGAGTGATATCCCGAAGACAGCTTTTAGTACGAGATATGGGCATTATGAGTTTACGGTCATGCCGTTTGGGCTGACTAATGCGCCGTCAGTGTTCATGGATTTGATGAACAGGACTTTCAGGGAGTACTTGGACCATTTCGTGATCGTCTTCATCGACAATATTTTGGTGTACTCGCAAAGTGAGGAAGATCACTTTAAGCATCTTCATTTTGTGTTGGAGATGCTAAGGAGAAATCAGTTGTATGCCAAGTTCTCGAAGTGCGAGTTTTGGCTATCCTTAGTGGCGTTCCTCGGGCATATAGTAAGTGGAGAGGGTATTGCTGTGGATCCGGCGAAGATTGTTGCGATACGGGAGTGGCCTGAGCTTGTTACGGTAGCGGAAGTCCGGAGTTTTCTGGGGCTTGCCGGCTATTATAGGCGCTTCGTAGAGAACTTCTCGCGGATAGCGTTACCTCTCACTACATTGACGAGGAAAGACCATAAGTTTGTGTGGACGCCGGAGTGCGCGCGAGCTTTTGAGGAGTTGAAGTGTCGGTTGACCACGACGCCTGTGTTGAGTTCGCCATGTGGGACCGAAGGCTATGAGATTTATAGCGATGCTTCAGGCAGCGGTTTGGGTTGCGTGCTACTGCAACACGGAAGTGTAATAGCTTATGGCTCGAGACAGCTAAAAGTGCATGAGAGGAATTATCCGGTCCATGACTTGGAGTTAGCGGCCGTGATTTTTGCCTTGAAGCTGTGGAGACACTACTTGTACGATGTGAAGATTGATATCTACACCGATCACAAGAGCCTGAAGTATCTTATTGATCAGAAGAATCTGAATATGCGGCAGCGTAGATGGATGGAGTTCCTGGGGGACTATACATTCAAGATCCACTATGTGCCTGGCAAAGGGAATGCGGTTGCGGACGCGTTGAGTCGTCGAGCCCCAGCTCAAGCCAATTGGCTATCGGTGCATGATGAGCGGTTGGTGCGAGAGTTGGAGGCATTGGAGATTGTTTGTGTTGATAGACAATCAAGTGCTGAAGCAGTTCTGAATTGGACTGAAGTCCAATATGACCTGGCTGATCGTATTCGGCAGGCTTTGGATATGGATGCTCATATGAAGCAGTTCATGGTAGAGGCTCTGGATGGGTCAAATTCCCAATTCATCGTGGAGGACGGATTGCTTTGGAAAGACGGTCGTTTGTGCATCCCAAGTGTGGGCAATTTGCGGGTGGAGTTGTTGTATGAGGCACACCATACCAAGTACTCGATTCACCCGGGGAGCACGAAGATGTACCGTGATGTGAAGAAACTGTTTTGGTGGCCGGGTTTAAAGAAGGATGTGGCGCTATACGTAGCGAAGTGCCAAACTTGCGCCTTGGTAAAGACAGAGTGCCAAAAGCCGGGAGGATTTCTTAAGTCTTTGCCTATTCCGGAGTGGAAATTTGACGACATCTCTATGGACTTTGTGCACGGTTTGCCAAGGTCGCAGAAGGGAAACGACGCCATTTGGGTGGTTGTTGATCGATTAACGAAGGTGTCACATTTTATTCCGCATAGGAAGGATGATCCGCTAGAGAAGTTGGCAAAGCTCTATGTGGATAACATAGTACGGCTTCATGGTGTGCCCCGCAGCATCGTGAGTGACCGAGATGGGTGGTTCACGTCCAATGATTGGAGGCTGGTGCAGCAAATGCTGGGAACAAAGCTGAAATTCAGCACAGCCTTCCATCCACAAATGGATGGGCAGACCGAGAGGGTCAATAGAACCATGGAAGACATGCTTCGCATGTGTATCTTGGATTTTGGAAAGCAATGGGAAGACCACCTATATTTGGTGGAGTTCGCATACAACAACAACTACAAAGCGAGTATTTAGATCGCGCCTTTTGAGGCCCTATATGGTAGGGAATGTCGCACGCCGTTGTCTTGGTTAGAAACGGGTGAGTCAAAGTTGTATAAGCGATCGGAAGTGGATGATGCTACTTCTTTGGTGAGAACCATTCGGGAGAGGTTGCTTATCGCTCAGGACCGGCAAGCAAAGTACTATAATGCCAAGCACAGGAATGTGGAGTTCGTAGTGGGCGATTATGTATACTTAAAGATCAAGCCGTTCAAGGGTGTCTCGCGGGTGCGACGATTGAAAAAGCTAAGCCCGAGGTACCTTGGACCGTTTGAGATTCTGGAGCGAGTTGGTGAAGCGGCCTATCGGTTGAAGCTTTCAGTGGAGCTTAGTGGTTTACATGATGTATTCCACATTTCGGTACTTCGGAAGGCGGTGCAAGAGCCTACGCAAGTGATTGCGGTTGATCAAGTGCCGGTGGATAGTGGGCTAACGACAAAGGTCAAGCCCGTGCGGATCGAGGACTCGGAGGTCAAGCGACTACGTAATAAAGAGATCAGGATGGTCAAGGTCCGGTGGGACAATTGTGGTCGTGAGGAGCTCTCTTGGGAGCGAGAGCACACTATGCTTGACGAGTATCCGGAGTTGTTCCGCTCAGGTACAAAATTTGGTTTTGTACATGTCTTTCCGTTATGTAATTTCGTGGGCAAAATTCTTTTAAGAGGGGGAGAGTTGTAACGCCCCGAAACTCAAAGGAGCAAAGGGGGATGTTTTGGGCCAGTTTGAGTTCTGGCTGCAGGCACACGGCCAGGGACACGGGCGTGTCCCCGGGCGTGTCAAGCCTGTGTCGACACTAAGACGGGAAGTCGACACTTTGGTCTCGACATTGTGTCGAGACTGGGCACACGGCTTGCGACACGGGCGTGTCGCAGGGCGTGTCGACCCGTGTCGACGATCGTCCCGGAGAGTCGACGAGATTCGCTCGACGATGCGTCGAGAGTGGGCACACGGCCTACGACACGGGCGTGTCGCAGGGCGTGTCGACCCGTGTCGACACTCGTCCCGGAAGTCGACGAATCTTGCTCGACGATCGTCGAGACAAGGCACACGGCCTAGGACACGGGCGTGTCCGAGGCCGTGTCGAGTGTGGAGACCGTGTACACGGCCCTATGGCCCAGGCGTGTCAAGGTGACACGGGCAAGGACACGGGCGTGTCCTAGAACCCGTGCAGTGCTCGGGTTGATTTTGGGGAAAAATGATGGGGTACACGGCCGGCCACACGGCCGTGTCAGGTGGAACATGGGCGTGTCAGCTCCAACACGGGCGTGTTCGATACCCGTGTGAGGTTCCTGGTGATTCGATTTTGACGGTGAATGAGGCACACGACCCTGGATACGGGCATGTGCTAGGCCGTGTTCGGTCCAGATTGGGCATTTCAGCCCCGAATCGAAGCCGTTCATTTCTTTAACTGAAGATCCAACGGTTGGGGGTTGTTCCTAAAGGGATATACCCGTGAATAGACTTGGAAAACCCTTACTTTTCATAAGTTCTCATCTTTCTAAAACCTTAGAGAGAGAGGAGAGCCAAGGGAGGAAGAAGGAGCTAGATCCCACCATTGGAGGAGCTTCGGAGATCTGAATCGCGAGCCGACTCTGGATCCACGGAGGCAACGCTAGTGCGGTGGTTTTCATCCGATTACTTTTCCATGGCGCCAAAGAGGAACGCTAGGGTAACGATCCTCATCTTGAGCATGAGTATCTCTCTTTCTTTACATAGGAAGCCCGCTCTCGCGAGTTTGCGGAGAGTTGGAGGCGTTCCTTCGGGTAGATATGTGAAGTCCCCGTTGTTTAGAGTCCGTAAGCGAGAACGGACATAGGCATGATGTGTGAAGCCTACCCGGACATTTTGGTCTGGATCGGTGATGTTGCATTGCTTAAATGCCGGAGAAGACTCCGTGCTATGGATTATTTTTCGGGTTTTCTACGCGGTAGATTGCAACAGGGAGCCTTGGGGACTAACCCAAAGGTGCACCCGGAAAACTGGGAGGATACGAGATCTTGCCAACTTGGTGGCCTGAGAGCCAGCTTGAACATAATCAGGTTATGTGAAATGTGATGGAAATGGGACTCGGGAGAAGTTTGACCTGCGCATATGGTTTAAATTACCGTTGCGGGCGCATATGGTTTAAATTACCATTGCGTTGTGAGCACGAGTTAGATGGAACCGAACCCGTTCTATGTCGTTCGGATTAGAGCCGTTGGCATAGATGAGAGTCTTCGGCGGTCTATGGTTTTAATTACCGTGACCCATGCCGGGAAGACAAACTGCTCATTGTTTGGCTGTCCAAAGGGGATGGCGGTGAGTCGGCAGACTTAGACTGCATTCACCGAGAATGTGCCCTGAGTGCACGGGGTGTGTGGTCGTTGAGCCTCCACCTGTGATGAAATGGCTATATATATATATTGCTCGCTTATGCTAATGAAATGCAGGGAAGGAGCATCGCCGCCCCGAGTTGGGGGCGGGATCATTATAATTTGGTCAGCATTGCTGACCGTTGCCTTGTTTTGCCACCGTGCGGTGGTTTGTTGCTTGCAGGTGCTGCTGGACCAAGCGGTCAATAGCGGGCTAAAGCCCGAATGCGAAGCCGGCCCATGAAGGCCTAAGTTGGAAGTGTTTACTGCTTTATTCATGTGTGCCGGCCTGCGTGCCATGGTTTGTAAAACATGTAATTGGAAGTGAAACATTTTGTAAGGCATTAAGGCCTATTTTGGGTATTTTGTATAACATTCCTATTTCATATTAGTGGACATTCGTGCTTTAATGCTGGGTTCTTTGCTACCACTTTTATAAACTGCTTCCGCTAGAATGCTCTGTGTAGGACGTTGAGATTAGTTGGATGGTTTCCATAAGTAACAACCCGGTCTGTCTGTGGCATACGGCGTCGGGCCCCGGCCGGACCTACTGTTATATGCTATGTGACGGATAGGGGGTGTTACAGAACCGGTCACACAAGTAATATAAAATGGGGGTTTTCCCAAGTATCGATCTCACAAGGAACACAGTAAGGCGGAGTTAATTTTGAGGAGGACTTGAGATTGAAGTCCTCAGGTCGGAGCTAACTAAGGGGGGTATTGATGTTTGCAGAAAAAGAAAATAAAACACTATCAACTACTCCTATGCAACGCCACTATGCGATGCTTCACCAGGCGGGATGGAAGACTAGTCGGGCCGCTATGCACCGAATCACTAGGCGGATGGACGAGAAGGCTAGCGGATGAGGTGGTTAGAACAGCGGAATGAGGGTCGTGAGCACCTCTTCGCGACGCACGCCACTAGCAATTGCTAGTGCGGCAAGGGTGGATGGTGGTGGATGGAATATGGCGCAACTCAAGCAACTTAGGCAGTAAAATGAAATAGGAATCACATAGAAATGATACACATAACATATACAACCAAAGGGCACTTCATCAATATAAATAGATTTAAACACCAATATTCAACAATAAAGCAAGAATAAGTCAAGAGATCGACCGAATTCGAAGCCTTGCTGAGGATTCACGGTTGGAATCATCGGGTTATCATTCCGCGTCCAAGCTCGGTCCTCAACTGCGTCCGAGATAGAGAAGGGCTGTCACCACCTTCCAATGGCCCGTCTTATTCATCTCACGATAGCGGACGAAGTTTGCTAGCTTTCCTTTGCTTGATGGCTATGGCGTCAAACCCTACTTGAAGCTCACGGATGAAGGAGAAGGCAGAGAGGAAGCTCCAGCTTGGATTTGGCGGTGAAAGCTTGCCCGGAGCACCTCCCTAGGGTGGAAGATGAAGGGGAACGGCGGAGAAGGCGGAAAACGGCGGAGAAATGTCGAGCTCCGGATCCTCTTCTGAATTAGGGCGAGACCTGCACTATTTATACAAAAGCAGAAATGAACAATGCGCACAATCACAGGAGCACGACCAGTGGTCGTGCGCACTATGTCCTGTGCTCGTGCGCACTGGCATGGAATATCAGGAAGAAGAACTGGGATAATGCGCACGAGTAGTGGCGCACGACCAGTGGTCATGCGCACTAAGTCCAATGATCGTGCGATTACCTAGACAGGACTCCAGAAAAGAGGAATCAATGCACACGATCAGTGGCGCACGACCTGTGGTCGTGCGCAGTATGTCCAGTGGTCGTGCGCTTACCCCAGGCTGATTCTAGAAAACGTAGAGTAGTGCGCACGATCAGGGGCGCACGACCAGTGGTCGTGCGCATTAGATCCCATGATCGTGCACAGTATTCCTATTTCACAACCATCCCGGAACACGCACACGACCCTTATACCGAAAGGAAAAACTAATCACTGATATGTGCATACATTCCAGGAAATCACAAAAAGGAGTACAAACTATAAAAATAACAAAATACACAACCACGGACATAAATGTGCACTTCCTATGGAAATAAAGATAAGATGAGATATGAACGATATAGAACTAAAAGTGAAGTGCAAACGCGTGAAAACTAGCCCAGATGAGTCCGAAAATAGGTATATAAAGTGGACTCATCACACCCCCAGACTTAACTATTTGCGCGTCCCGAGCAAACAAAATCTAAGCAGATAGGGAAAAATAATAGTTAACAAAGAAATTGGGATACGAAGTACCATGCGAAGTCGCATGCTCGCGCGCGTAAAAATATAATAGAAGAAATTTCTAAGTATACAAAATAGTTTATACTTTTCACAATGCGTATCAACATTTTATTATTACTCAAAATTAGAATCACGGTGAATCATCCGGTCACGCGTAGGGAGAAAGTAGACTAATCGCTAGGCAAGCATTGCCAAAGATCGGGGCTCCGGATAACCTCCAAAGGAATCCACCAATGTCGGTGACCATATGCTTGCCCTTTCGCATTCTCTCCACGGCACTGGTTTGGTTCACACACGAATCAATAGGACTTTAGGTGAAGAGATGGGGCTTGGGTTTCGGTGAGGTAAACAAGAATAAACAAGAAGGTTATGCACCTATCCCAAATGAGCTAGAATGAAAGGAATCCCCCTACTAAGCAACATACACGCGGGTACACCACACCCCCAAACTTAACTTTTAACATATGGGTGTGTGCACCGCCTACTCCAAATATAATCACATTTCCAAAATGATTTTCAATTAAAACTTTTTCTTTTCATTCATATTTTTTTTTCTTTACAAATATATTTTTTTTTTCATTTTCTTCATTTTATTTTCACAATTCAGCAGATATAAACTTGGGAGTACTTCCACATTTTCACAAATAAAATCACCACATCACATCCCAACATTAAAATGTAAACACTAAAGCTCAACTTGGGTGTGCGACTAGGATTGGCTATGAGGCTTTGGTGAAATCATGGTGGAGCTGAATCAAAAGGAGGGGTAGGCACAACGGGGCTAGCGAGGATAAGATGTCAGGAACGGTACAAAGCTCAACCGGGCCAAAATGATGGCCTACATCACGCTCATGCATGACTAACCTATACCCATGCTTCAAGAATAGCTTGGGGCAAGTTCTTAGCCAACGAGAAAGACTATCGATCCTCTCGACTCGAGCAATACGAACCTAACGGCCGTCTACACACATCCCTAAGCTACCGTCGGATTCACACCGGATTCACCAACTTTTGAGTAGAATAAAAAGTATTTACGCAATTAGAAAAATATAAAACTAAAAGCATACAGAAAAAATAAATCTACTCGAATTTCTACACGAGACGAGAGCAGTTGACTAGAAACACAACAAGGCCAACATTTTACTCTGTCTCACAATCCTAAGCCAGCACCATAATTTTCCCAAATCTTACGAAGAAATGAGTTTAACTCGCGGCACACAAACAGCTAAGCACACGCTCATGTAGGTGCAGTGGTGTGCAGTGCAATGAACTAATCAAAATAAAACAATAAATGCTTCTAGTATGCACATGAGATGTGTACGTGCAATAGGTAACAGATCTCTACCCCAGACTTAAACTAAGCAACAAATCATAAGATAGAGAAATTAAATCATAAAGAGCTAAGGGAAGAGTTAACCCCATGCTCAGCTAGTGAGCATATCAGAAGACGCGTGGAAACCTGAAGCAAGCCCGCCATACGAAGAATCACAACCCCGCCAATGCGATGTTGTCAAGAATACCTGCAGGGGTGAGCTCCGCAAAAACAAAAGAAAACTATACAAAATACAAATAAATACTAAAACTAAAATAGACATGAAAAATAAAAATTGCAGAAAAGAAAAGATAAGTACTGGGTTTATTGTCATCCCAGCACGACTTGATGCGTGTAAATCGGCAAGCGCACCGGTCGCACAAGTAATAAAGTTTTGGGAATAAATCCACGAGTATCGGTCTCTTGAGGAATGCAATTAGCGTAGAACGGCAACAGTACCGAGAATATCGTTATGAGAGTTATAAATAGAACAAAAAGGAAATAGAGGACTTGAGAGATTGTGGATGTTTGATCTACTGAACTAGTAAAAGCTATGCGGGTTGAAGGCACCGCTTCGCAAGGTGGAGTGGGCTTATCGGCCGCGATGCCGAACTTCAGTTGGGCGAGTGGAAGGGAAGCTAATGGATTGAAGTGTTCTTGTGTGGGGTGCAATCAGATAAGACATGGGAATGGAGTGGATGTGGGGTGAGCGAGGCACATTCACAGACAATACTCACAAGCAGAAGAAAATACTAACATTCCATTAGCTATAAAATAAAGTTGATGTTCATGGATGGAAATGTTCATTACACTGCTCAAAACATTTATACTACAGAGGAAGGGGAAGAGGAGTAAACCAAAAGAGAGTGAAGATACACCGCGGGTCGGGGCGGGAGTAGCGAGTTGTCAGTCCGCTTCCGGGCTCAGTCCAAGGAGGCTTCCGGTACCAACGAGCTGTCACCTCGAAGGCCTTTAAGTCCGTTCTCTAGGTTATCTACTTCACCAACTCCGCAGGAAAGCTTGGAGTTGAAGTCATCAATGGCCGAGCGCTTCGCCGGAGAGTTGAAAAGCTTCGGAGTAGTTGGAAATGGCTTCCCGATGAAGGTGGAGGTGATAGAGCAGCTGGAGAAGTGAAATAGCTATTCCCGCGCACTCTCCGATCGCAGCAAATGACAGGCGTTGACCTAACTCGCGGAGCAGGGCCTTAAATACAGAGGCAGCAGAAGCAGTGTGCACGATCAGTGGCGTACGACCAGTGGTCGTGCGCACTGTAGGTCAATGATTGTGCGACTTTTCCAAATAAACATGCAACCTGGACAAGAAGCATCAGCATATATGCGCACGAGCAGTGGCGCACGACCAGTGGTCGTGCGCACTACAGCCAGTGCTCGGGCGATTACCGAGACAGGATTAGGAAAAGGGGGATGTAATGCGCACGATCGGTGGCGCACGACCAGTGGTCGTGCGCAATAAGTCTAGTGGTCGTGCGCAGTATTCCTGCAACGTCGGTGTCTCCTGAGCGGTTCCGGAGCACGGACACGACCCCTGTACCAGCAGAAGGGGCAGATAGGCCACCAGAACGTGCACACCACATCCCCGAGATAGGGCTAAAGAATAACAACAATATAGAAACACAAAAAGCACACAGAAACGGGCCTACAGTGCACTTAATCGTGAAATAGGTACATGAGCACATATAAGCAATAAAGGCTCTCAAGTGTAGTGCTAAGACGATAAAACTAGCCCAGATGAGTCCAAAAATCAGTGTAAAATGTGGACTCATCACACCCCCAGACTTAACCATTTGCATGTCCCGAGCAAAGCATTACTCCGTGGACTAGAAGATAGCTAACTGGCTCAGAAATTTCAAAAAGAAGTAAGACGAGAAATCAAGTATATCATGGGTATATAAGATATAATAGAAAAACTTTTTAATTATACAACGTAGTTTAAACTATTCGACAGATGTAAAGAAATATTGTAATTGCTCAAAATTAGAATTCTGGAGAATCTTGCGATCATGTGGAGGAAGAAAGTAGGCAGGCCACTAAGGTGAGCATTGCCAAAGTTCGGGACTCAGGATCACCTCCAAAGGAATCCACCAATGTCGGGGACCATACGCTTGCACGTTCACACTCTCTCCACGGCGCGGGTTAGACGCAAGCGTGAATCAATAGGACTTGTAGGAGGAAATGGGGCTTAGGCGACGGCTTGGTAGTCAAAGACAAACATGAAGGCTTTATGCAACCAAAGCGAGCGAAAATAACCCAAACCAAAACAGCCACTTAGAAATGAATGGGGCACACACCCCCAGACTTATCTTGAAATCCGGGTGTGAATACGGCTGAACCCGACCAAAATCAATAAAGAGGATGGGGATCGAAATCTCAAAGCAATTCTTTCATATTTTTCTCTTTTTTGCGCGAATCAGCTTTTTATTTTCGTAAATTTTGTTTTCTTTTCTGCTCTAGCAATCCCCAAACGGAGCAATCACAACGTGAATAAATTCAGCACCCCCAAAAACAATGTCCACTTATCACAACCTCGGCAAAACAGTAAATACAAATCAGCTCAAGCATTTGATTGCGATGGTGGGTATAGCTTCAGGCCTTGGTGAAAGTGAGTGGAGCTGGATCAAAGGAAGGGTAGGCACAAATTTGGCATGCAACGGTTAACAGGTAGGAACGGCTAAACAAGGCTCAAACTAGCCAAAATGAAGGCCTACGTCATGCTCACGCTTGGCTAACCGTGCACCAATGCTTCGAGAGTAGCTTAGGGCAAGTTCTTAGCCGCCGAGAAAGATGATCCTTCCTCCCGACTCGAGCAATACGAGTCTAGTGGCGGCTACACACATTCCTACACTATCGTTCGATTATCCCAGATTCAGATTTTGAGGAGTACAAACAATATTTACGTGTGCAGAAAAAAATAAATCTACGAGCATAAAGAAAAATTAATTCTATCCTAAATCTACGCAAACAATGAGTATTCGATTAGGAGCACTGCATGAGTTTCGAACTACTCAATCCTGAAATACTAAGCCAGTACCACTATTTTAAAGTTTACACAAAAGCAATAAATTTGACTCGGGTTGTGCGCGTGGGTAAGAGCGCACTCGTGTGGGTGATTCAGTGTGTGCAACATAAAGCAAGAAATAAGTAAACAAGAAACTGGAATGCAACAGAAAGTGTGGTGTAGTGACCACATGCATGCTCTCCCCCTAGACTTAAAGTCAACAACTAGTAAAAATCAGCAAGTCATATTTGATAAACAACTATGGTAGGAAGTACCTATGCTCAAAATTGAGCATACCAGTTGTGCAATGAGATGTCCAAGTGCGGCCAAGTTGTCGCGCCTCAAATATTCCCGCACCTGCGATTAAAGGATGCCAGCCAAACAAAATATGGAAACAGGAATATATGAATATGTAAAAAGAAATCAAAACACAGCATAGGACCAAACGGTCCAACTTGGGTTGTCTCTTGAAAGTCTTTTTGTTTACCGTCCTTAAGGTGGACCAAATACCTGTATTAGCAGTTCAAAGAGAATATCAATACATATAAAAAAGAAAAGACAACAGTCGGCTCCCAGATGGGCGCTCACAAAAATATAGAAGTTGTCTTGCTCAGAAAATACTAACAAAAGAAAACAAACAGAAGGCGTGGTAGACTAACTCTGCGGTGAGCTCCACTCACTCCCCTTCACTATCACTGTCGTGAATCTCGATGGGCGACGGACGTGGACCAGGTGCTGATGGGGCGACACGAGTGGGCGGTGGTTTAAAGAACACCGCTTGCCTGAACCGAGACGATGTCGTGACGGCTGCTCCTCTCTTTCCTTGCCTTGCTTGAGCCTTGCTCCCTTGAGTTCCTTTTGGAATGAGGAAGAAGATGAAGAAGAAGGTGAAATGAGGAGGAGAAATCTCTGTTTCGGCCTTATTTCCTCCAGAACAGAGCTGGACCGTTAGATGCAGAATCAAGGAAATGAACGGCACAAAAAAACTGGAAAAAGTCGATTTTCGGCCCTGTCACGCCCTGTGTCATGCCTGTGACGCAGGGCGTGTACCTTAAGCGGCGCAGAAAGTCGGCAAATCCAAGTTTATCCACACGGTACACGGCCGGGTACACGCCCGTGACGGGTCGGTCACGCCCGCGACCTAGGGCGTGTAGCCCGTGTCTCGACACCTCGTCGACACAAAGTGTCGACACTCGACACAGCTGGACACGCCCTGTGACACGCCCGTGTCACAGGCCGTGTCCCCTCTCTCGACACCCGACACTCGACACTCGACACTCGACACTGCGGGACACGGCCCGTGACACGCCCGTGTCATGGGGCGTGTACCCCATTCGTCGAGCTGAACTCGACGCAAGAAAAATTCGTCGAGTCAAGGAGGTCACGCCCAGGTCACGCCCTGGGTCACGCCCGTGTCGGGGGGCGTGTCACGCATAAAAACGACCAGTTTTCCCTGTTTTGAAAAGTGTTTCTGTGTCGTCCTAGACCATTTTTGCCTTAAGAACCTTTTACCCTTTTTTGTTTGTTGTACACGCAACCCGTTTTGAGCAACATTTCCCGGGCGCAAAAAAGTGCAAACATTCCCTAAGAGGCCTCACCGAGTCCCCACTTTGGACTCCGGTTTGTTGGGGAATCGTGCAACACGGCTACCAAAACAGCCACTCGCAAGCCCGCGGGAAAAACCATGCTCGAACAACGGTCAAAGCCAACGTAACGCCCATCATGCGTACGCAATCAAAAATCCGGGGTGTTACAACCCCCCTTGTGTTTTCGTGTATCAACAGTTAACACACGACCTTCAGATCCGAGTAGTGTTTTGAAATCAGCGGACGGAGATGTTAGACCGTAGAGCCCACTCCTCAGACCGCTCCAGCTCTTCAGAGGACTCTCTTTGGGATGCAATTGAGCAAGCTCGCCTTGAGGCCGAGCAGTCCCGCCAGCAGACTGACCAGCGTCTCGACGCAATCAGCCAAGCTCTGCTCGCACTGGCCCAGCGACTTGCTCCTCAGGCCGTAGCGGACCCAGCGGACTCGCCAGTCCGCCAGACCCCAGCTCGCCGAACTCCGCTTCGGCAGTCGCCAGCAACTCCTCGGAACCCTACTCAGTCCGCTGCCCCTCTGCGCCCTCAGGAGGAGCAGTTTGCTTTCAGAAATTTCTTCAGAGAAGCTGCCCGGGGCACTCCTGCCCGCCAGCTTCATTTTGCTGACCATCAGTCCGCCGAGCCCGTGGACTCCCCGGCTCTAGTCCGCCCCTTCTACCCCGCAGAGTTCGAGACCCCGTCTCCCTTTGTTGACTGAATCCGATGGGAATCGGCTCCGAGCAACTTCAGGGAGCCTCGCATCCCATTCTATTCAGGAGGGACTGATCCAGTCTCTCACCTCCAAGCATTTGAGGGGGCAGTAGCTTTGAGATGCCTCTCAGATGCTATCGAGTGTAAACTGCTGGTTACCACTCTCGAAGGACAAGCGAGAGAGTGGTTCTACGAGCTGCCTTCGGGCACTATCTCTTCTTTCGCAGAGCATCGTAGCCAGTTGTTGCTGAGGTTTGCTACCTCAAGGAAAAGGAAGAACGGGCCAGCTGCCCTATTTGAAATCAAGCAAAGGGATAATGAATCGGTGGCGCAATTCGTTGATCGCTTTTAGAGAGAGATCCAAGGGGTCAGGAATGTAAACCCCGATTATTATAAGGTTGCCTTGATCCATGTCATCCGGGAAGGCCCCTTGAAGTTTAAAGCAACAACCAAGGCACCTGAGACTTATCAAGAGTTGATCGCCATGGTCAACTGTTTCATTGAAGGAGAAAATGCCAACCCAACTTATGTCTCATCCCTGACAGCTAAGGCCGAAGGAAGGGATGCCTCTGCTTCTTCCTCTCGTGGTAAGCCCCCTCGCCCAGACTTCCAGCCTCCGTCTCAAAGAGGCAGGAACTTCCGCAACAAGAAACCATTTCAAGGCCATCAACAGTTTCATGAGCAGAGACTGTTGTTGGCCGCCACTCCCGCCGTTCCATTGCAAGCTCTTCCCATCCTTCAACAAGCAACCTTGCCTGCTCCGATCCAATTTGATGAAAGCCCCATGGAGGACACTGCAGATCTGGACCTTGACGAAGTCATCCAGATCTTGCAAAGGAGATCAGAAGAAAAGAGGCAAGAGCCTCAGAAAATGTGGAAGCCAAGGAATAATGCACAATATTGCCAGTTCCACAAAGAAAAGGGCCACTTGACTGAGGACTGCAAGGCCCTTCGTGCGCTGATAGAGAAGTTTCTTGCCGAGGGCAAGATCGACTTGGCCAAAAAGGATTCTCCTTCCTCTTCAAAGTCGTCCACCTCGAAGGGCAAAGAAGTAGCTGAGGCATACCAGGAATGTGTGGATGTAGAGGATGAGGGCCGTCTAGGGCCGATCAACGTCCCGGTGGAGTGCTTCAATACAGATGATGAAGGGGTCCTGGGACGCCTCTTCTTCATCCATGGTGGAGCAGGGACCGAGTCCACTCGGAAATCATCAATTTCAAGGGTCACCCAGGCAGAGGTGGCCTCTTCTTCCGTTGCTCCTCCAAGTGAGGTTGTCACCTTTGGTCCAGCATACCTACCCCAAACAGCCAACCCGTTTGATGAAGCTGTAGTAATCAAGGCTGTAGTGGGGGACTTTACAGTTGATAGAATTCTTGTTGACACAGGCAGCTCGGTCAACCTCCTGTTCAAGTGTACCTTTGAGGCCCTGAGGACCGGAAAGCCTTTGCTTTCCACTGAGGGGCCACACTATGGTTTCTCGGGAGAGATAAAGGAAGTGGAGGGCAGCGTCATCCTGCCCGTGAAGCTTGGAGGGGCGACTAAGCAAATACAATTCATCGTGGTTGACGCCCCCAGCAGCTACCATGCCATCTTCGGCAGGCCCCTGTTAAACAAGTATCAAGCGGTGGTTTCCACTTACCACCTTTCCATCAAGTTCTTTGCCGATGGAAGGATGTGTCAGGTCAGGAGTGACCCAAGAAGATCAAGGGAGTGCTACGTCTGCACTATCAACATGGTTGAAGCCAGCCCTTCCCTTGCTCCAACGGAAGCTGCAGAAGCCTCCCCCAGTTCAGAATCTGCTGCTGATTAAGGTGCTCACCTGGAACCTGCCCAGGTGACGCAAGGAGTCCCCATTGCTGAGGGGGAGGAGAGGAAGCTCTCCATCAACTCGGAGCTACCTGAAGATCAAAAGGCTGAGTTGATTTCCTGCTTGCTGAATAATCTGGATGTCTTCGTCTGGTCAGCAGAAGACATGCCAGGAGTGGATCCTGATGTTGCATGCCACCACTTGAATGTTGATCCCGGTTGCAAGCCTATACAACAAAAGAAGAGTGACATAGCCACAAAGCTTGCTGAGCCGATAAGGGAGGAGGTCGCAAAGCTCCTCAAAGCAAATTTTATCAAAGAAATTCAATATCCTACTTGGATTTCTAATGTTGTAATGGTTAAGAAAACAGGAGGAAAATGGCGAATGTGTGTAGATTTTACCAAACTTAATAAAGCATGCCCTAAAGATTATTACCCCTTGCCTCGGATAGATTCTTTAGTTGATTCCGCGATAGGGTACTCTTATATGAGTTTTTTAGATGCGTTTTCTGGTTATCACCAGATAAGAATGCATAAGCCTGACGTTCCTCATACGTCATTCATTACTAATGATGGTTGTTATTGCTACCTTGTGATGCCCTTTGGGCTTAAGAATGCTGGTGCAACCTACCAACGGATGATGGACCGTGTGTTTAACCATCAGAAGGGGAGGAACCTAGAAGTGTATGTAGACGATCTCTTGATTAAGAGTAAGTCATTTTTGCTGCACTTGCGAGACCTAGCGGAGACGTTCGCTACTCTGCGTAGGTACAAAATGAAGCTCAATCCTTTGAAATGTATGTTTGGGGCGAGTAAGGGGAAGTTTCTTGGTCATCTCCTTACTCCGGAAGGACTTGACCCCAATCCTGATAAAGTGAAAGCCATCCTTGATATGCCTGCCCCTCGTTCGCCAAAAGAAGTTCAGCAGTTAGGAGGGAGGCTGGCAGGCCTTGCGAGATTTCTCTCTCGAGTTGGAGATAGGAGTGCTCCGTTCTTCAAAACTCTCCGAGGGGCATCCAAGTTTGAGTGGACGGAAGAATGCTCCCAAGCTTTTGAGCAGTTGAAGATGCAACTGACCTCAGCACCCCTGCTTCAGAGTCCCAGGCCAGGAGAGATTCTTTTCTTATACCTAGGGGTTGGCCCTGAGGCCGTCAGCTCCGTTCTTCTTCGGGAAGAGAGCAGAAAGCAATTCCCAATTTACTATGTTAGCCATATCCCGAAGTGTGCTGAGACACGGTATCCAATTTTGGAGAAGTTAGCCTTGGCGCTAGTCATGTCAGCTCGCAGGCTTCATCCATACTTCCAAGCACATTCAATTCAAGTCGTCACCAATCAACCTTTGAAGGGTGTGTTGGAAAAACCAGAACATTCCGGCAGACTAGCTAAGTGGGCAATAGAGTTGAGTGAATTTGAAATCTCTTATGTGCCCAAGACAGCCATTAAAGCTCAAGTCCTAGCAGATTTTATAATCGACATGCCAGAGTCCAATCCTGATCTGGCAGAAAGGTCACCTTTGGCTTGGACCATCTATGTTGATGGTGCCTCAGGCAGAAGTTCTTCCGGAGCAGGGGTGGTTCTCATCAATCCAAATGGAGTCAAATTGGAGCAGGCCATCAAATTTTACTTTCCAGTAACCAATAATCAGGCCGAATATGAATCTTTGCTAGCAGGCTTGAGGCTTGCAAGAGAACTCGGAATCGATCATGTTCATATCAAAACCGATTCTTTGGTGATGGTGTCACAAGTCCTCGGTAACTTCGAAACAAGAGAGCCGATCTTGAAGAAATATCTAGCTCTTGTGAAGATAGAAGTCGGCAGGTTCAAGAGCTTTACCATCGAGCACATCCCCAGAACAGAAAATGAGGAGGCAGATTTTCTTTCCAAGTATGGGATGCTTTCAGGAGGAACAACTTCCGAGCTCTTCCGCCCGGCAGTGTTGGAAGGAGATTTGATGCAAGTAGACCAACGTACCTCTTGGATGGACCCATTCATCCTCTATCTGTCAACGGGAGATTATCATCATACAGTCAGAGATAAGAAAAAGTTCAGAATAAAAGCAGCTCACTACTTCCTAGTGGCGGGAGTCCTTTACAGAAAAACTTTCCTCTCTACCATGGCCCGGTGTGTTTCAGAAGAAGAAGCTTTCACTGTTTTGCAAGAGGTTCATTCAGGAGAGTGTGGAAGCCACTCGGGAGCAAGAACTCTTGAAAAACGAATCCTGCGGCAAGGATATTTCTGGCCCACTATGAAGAGAGACTCTGAGATCTAGTCCAGAAAGTGTGTTCAGTGCCAGAAGTTTGCTCCACTTCAGCACCAAGCAGCTCAGTCCCTCAGATCGATTGCAACTCCTTGGCCCTTCGCAGTTTGGGGAATGGACCTCCTCGGTCCTTTTCCCATGGCAAGCAGTCAGCGGCGTTTCATCATCGTAATGATCGACTACTTCAGCAAGTGGATCGAAGCCAAGGCTTTGGCGAAGACAACTACTCAGGTCGTCAGAAACTTCATTTGTGGAGAGATTGTCTGCCGACATGGAATTCCAATGGCTATAATCACTGATAATGGGCCACAATTCAACAACTCCGAGATGATAGATTTTTGCAAGCAGACCGGAACAGAGCTGCGGTTCACATCAGTTCATCATCCCAGAAGCAATGGCCAAGTAGAAGCAGCCAACAAGCGGATCCTCAATTTGCTCAAAAAGAAAGTGCAGAATCTCAAAGGCAGCTGGGCTGATCAGCTTCCATCTGTTCTCTGGTCCCTTAGGACAACGCCATCATCCGCAACTGGGGAGACTCCATTCAAACTTTCTCATGGCTCAGAGGCACTTATCCCAGTTGAGTTTGAAGTCCCGTCACCCAGAGTTCTGCTTGCAAGAGAAGGCGTTGAGGACTGGCTTGAGTTGAATAATGAAGAGATGAGGTTCAGCTTGGAACACGTCGAGGCCATCAGAGATCAAGCAGCCATAAGACAGGAAGAGGTCAAAAGGAGGATGGCCCGCTACTTTGATCAGAACGTGAGGATCAAACACTTCCAAGTGGGAGATCTCGTTCTAAAAAAGATTGATGCTGCTGCAAGAGCTGGTTCAATTGGGAAGCTTAATCCAAGTTGGGCCGGCCCTTTTGTTATCAAAGAAGCGTTAAAGAGCGGCGCTTACCGCTTGCAGACATATGAAGGAGAGGATATACCACACACATGGAGCGGGGATGATCTCAAACGGTTCTATTCTTGAACCTCCTTTTTTTCTACTTTGTGTATCCTCTTCAAGAGTTATTATGAATAAAAACTGCATGCTAACGCTTCTTCAAATGTTTTGTCTATGTAGTCATAACAGATGAAACGCTAAGAAAGATTCCAAAAACGGTTCTGCGCCTGAACTCTCTTTTTCTTTCTTATGTTTGCTTTGCTAATATATTTTATTAATCGAAGGATCCATACTGACACCTTTTTCTAGTGTTTTCTCTCTCTCCCAAAGACCTATAACGGTTCCCTGATACCAGGAGACATCGCCGAGTTCAGCAAGACCTCCCCTAGAGCTGTTGTCATTAGCGTAACACCACAAAGACCACGTGTTGCGAGGAGATTTCGCACCGTGTAGTGGGAGCTTGCAGGCTCTAGCGCGGTTGGATTCTGGACTTCGCATCCCGGCAAGTACCTGACCCCACCTCTGCATTATGGAGGGCTGGGTGGGTGTAAAGCTCTACCATGCCGCATTAGGCATATAGTTATAACTTCGATGATCGCGTGAGGAAAGTATGTCGTTCCGACTCACCTGCCCGCGGGTCATCTTAGCTTGTAACCCTCGAACACTCCATAGTACCCTCGAGCAGTGCGTGCAGGAGACCCACAGCTTAGATTGTACTCCAGGCAAGAGGGCAGGGAACCGTTCCGCCAAGTGAGCATTTTGCTCTTCGCAGGGAATTATGTGCGGACTGGGTTTCTCTATCTGCTCAGTCCGCCTGTTTGGGTTGATTATATAGCTTGTAGTCCGGTGAGGAAAGTATGCCGCTCCGGCTCACCTGCACACCTGGTCGTAAGCTATAGATCATTTCTTCTATTGTGAGCGGATTGGTTTTCTATGTCCGCTCAGTCCGCCAGCTTCTTTGGGTTGATTTTATAACATGTAGCCCGGTGAGGAAAGTATGCCGCTCCGGCTCACCTGCCCGCCTGGTCGCAAGCTATAAATCATTTCTTGTATTATGAGCGGATTGGTTTTCTTTATCGCTATGGGTCATTTCTATCTTTGGCGGACTGGGCTTATCTATCCGCGCAGTCCGCCAGTTTCCTTAGGATGATTTTATAGATTCTATCTTTGGCGGACTGGTCTTCTGTATCCGCTCAGTCCGCAGAATGGTTTTCATATGTTATAATTTGGCAAGTTAATAAAGAGAAATGCGGACTCTACTAGAACTCAATGAAGTACCACCTGACATTGTTATCAGCTGGCTATTCTCGTCATTTTTTAAGGCGAATGTTGAATGGATTGATGAGTTGGATTCTCTAATCAGCAAGATTCATTATAAATGATGTGTCGTGCGGACTGAAATTGAAACTCAACAGAGTCCGCCTGACAATTTCTTCTTATTCCGACGACGGACAATAATATTCTTTAATCAGCAAGATAAAAAGCTCAAACTTATCAGCATGACGTGCGGACTGCTAGATGTCGGTGCGGTGAGCGTGGAAAAAGAACATTGCAGAAAGCACACATGCCAAAAATATCCTTTCTTTCTATTTCATCAAAAACTGTTTACATCATTCTATGTGTTCGGCGGACTGCATTCTTGCGTCCGCCACTTTTACAAAAACCAAAAAAGATAAAAATACATTGATCAATCTGTAGTCCTTTGTTTCTTTTCTAGAGGTGCAGGGCTGTCACCAACAATGTCAACTTCTGGAGAGTAGCGCCCGGAGCCGCTCCCGCTGCTATCTGATCCTGTACTGGAGGCGGACCCGCTATGCGAGCTCCCGGTAGCAGAGGAGGATGCAGAGGTGTCGGACTCGGCGGACAGTTCCTCTACTCGCTGGCTCGAGGCAGCATTGTCCGCTGTTTCCTTGGCGCTTTGCCCTTCGCCCTGCCCTCCGTCTTCTTCTTCAACTTCTTCTTCTTCTCCATCTTCTTCTTCTTTGCCTTCTTCCTCAATGATATTCTTGCCTTTTTTAGCCATCTCCATCGCCGCGACCTGAGGATCCAGCTCAAGGAAGATCTCCAAGAAATGGACGCCATCCACTCCCTCCTTTATGAAGCCGTCGCGGACAAGTCGCTCAATGGCGACCTCGACGGTCTCCTTCACAAAAGGGAGCATGGAGGCCTGGAAGTTGTTGTTTTCCAAGTCATAGGCAACCTGTAACGCCCCCGGTTTTTCTGTGTTTTGTTTGATTGTGGATTGGCGTTACGATGACGTTTTCCGGCCCTTCGCCGTTGTAGAGCGCGGTCCTAGCTCTGTAGGTTCCTTGTGTAGCCTGGTTGTAGCCAGTTGGCAAGTTTCCCCAGCTAGCCGGAGTCTGTTTTGGTGACTCAGTTGGGCCTCTTAGGGAAATGCTTGTGTTTTGGCTTCGGGAGGTGTTAGCCCGAGTGTTTGATCGTCGGATGTTGTTTTCGACCTCGCCGTTGTTTTCGTGGCTTGGTTGTTTAGCTACGGTGCGAGTTTTGGTCGAAATCCGAGATCGTTTGCCTTCGCGTCGTTTCGGCGTTGTTTTGTTAGCTGCAGGTTTGTTATGTTTGATGTGCTGTGCGTGGCCTGTTGTGCCTGAGCTTGTAGGCTGGTGCCTTGTATCTTGTTTGCTAGGTGTTAGCAGGTTTCTTTTCTGTGTAAGTTTGGGTGACACGGCCTGGGTCACGCCCGTGACCCAGGGCGTGTCGTGCTCGGGTAGAGCTCCCGTTTCTCCAGTCGACGAATTTTTGGTCGACAGGGTTTTTTTTTGTAGGAACACGGCCGTGACACGGGCGTGCCACGGGCGTGTCCCCCTTCGATTCGTCGAGCTACGCTCGACGGTCGTCAGGCGGTGTTTAGTGAGAACACGGCCCTGTCACGGGCGTGTCGTGTCGAACACGGGCGTGACATTGGGGCGTGTCTCTCTGTTCGACGATCGGCGCTCCACGATCGTCGGGCGGTGTTCGAGTTGGTACACGGCCTGTGACACGGGCGTGTCACAGGGAGTGTCCCTTGCTTCGTCGAGCGGAGATCGACTTTCGTCGAGTGGGTGGGTGCGTGAGTACACGCCCCGTGACACGGGCATGTCGGGCCGTGTCACGGGCGTGTCTGGGGGGCGTGTCCCGTGTTTTCGTCGAGTAGAGATCGACGTTCGTCGAGTGTGTGAGTACACGCCCCGTGACACGGGCGTGTCGGGCCGTGTCACGGGCGTGTCTTGGGCGTGTTCCGTACCTTTTTTCTTGAAATCGTCTTTTGTTGCCGTGAACTGTTTTTCCTCCTCATTTTTCATCGTTCCCGAGTCTGGAGAGCTTCCAGCGGAAGGGTTTTGAGAGGAGGCGGTGGTTGTTTTGGCCGGCGATTTCGGGAGGGTTAGAGCCCGTTTTTCTCGTGTGATAGCGGATTCGGCTTGCTCTCGGCTAGATCTTCCCTTCCATGTAAGTTTTTCTTGATTTAGGGTTCGATTCCAGGAATTTCTAAATATCTGATTTCTTTCTTCCCTCAAGTTTCAGCGTTGGTCTTCTAGGTGGCCGATCTTGCCGCCGGAGCCAAGCCGTGGCGCGGCTGTTGTTTGTTTTTCGAAGAGGTAGAGGCAAGTGGCCCCTTGCCCTTGCCAAATTTATTTCTAACCCATGATCTTTTTTTTTATTTCTTCTGCAAAGCTCTGTTCTCTTTGTCCTTTTTCCTCCCTAGGGCAGCAGGTTAAGTTATTTCATCAAGCTTCTAATCAAGTGCTGATCCTTTATTTTCTTTTCTGGAATTTTAATTCAATGTTCTCTTTTTTGTCGGATGTTTAGTGTCCAGTGGGTAGCTAGAGTTAGGGTGAGGTTGCTGTTAGTTACAGTTTAGGGTTAGCTGCGGTAGCTCCGAGTAGTTAGGACGGAACGGAGGGTTGGGATTAAGTCTCCAACTCTTTGTTTTCGCGCATGAGAGGGCTTAAGCTGCGATTTTAGCAAGACTTACGTTTACCCTAAGTGGAAAGCGCGGACAGTGTCGAGTGAGCCGAGCTCACTCAACGCCGTCACTCAGCATAGGACTTGCGGCTAAGTATTTTTAGGCGTCCGGTGAGTGGAGTTTACTCAACGCTGCGTCGAGTGGGCTCGACATTTCTGTCTTGAGTTCTTGTGCACCTTAGGATTGTTAGTGTGACTTTTCCCTTCCTTTAGGGGGTGGTATTGGGTGTTCGGCAAATTTTTGCTTGCCGACTCTTGGGTTGTGGCAAGTGGTGCATGTTTAGTGGCCTCTAAGAGGGGTGGATTTTGATGTGGAGAGCTGTGGCCACGACCTGTTTGCCCTGGTTTGGGTTGGTGTGGGACCCTAAAGCTGCCACTGGCGACCCCTTAGCCCTTTTTGGATCTGATTCTGGTTATGTATTCAGATCCATCTTTTTTTTGACCACTGCCACTTACCCACGTATTAGGAATGTTAGACTCTTTTGTGGAGCATGTTGCTTTTGTTGCTCTCACTTGGTGTGCTTTGCTGTGCTTTAGACAGTGCTCTTTTCTTACTGTCATGCTCTTTCTTTTGCTTATAGCAGCTTGTTGTCGGGGTGGTAAACCCTTCTTTTTGCTCTTAACTCTAATGCTTTATTTACACTTTTGATTATTTCCTTGCTAAGGTGTTCTTTTCTTGAATGCCTCAGGTCCAGGTTGCAGCCGGTTCAGCGGCTAGTTCTTTTGGAGGGGCTGGTTTGTGGCCTCTTGGGTAGCTGAGACAGCTGATCTCGATTTTGTGAGGTAGTTCTTTACTTTTCTGTATAGACATACATACTCACCAGTGGGTTCGTGTCAGGTTGTTGGCGCCCACTGGTGGCTTCTTGCGATGCTGGGTATGAACTTAAACTGCTGTTTTTGCCTTTTAGTGGTTGTTTACTTGCTTCTGGGAAGGATTTTTGCTAGGTTGCATGTTAGATATTTTAAACCCTAAAAGCATTATTATATGTATATCATGCATAGCATAATTATAAAACAAAGACACTATATTTCCTTAGCGTAAAAAGATTACCTTTTTATATCTATTATATTCACTTTAGAGTTGTGCATACCATGAGTTGTCCCTCGGGGACACTTATTCTCACTAGGGTGTCATCTTAATCGAACCAAACTATTTTCTGCTGCGTATACTTATACTTTTAACTGTGGACTAGCTGATCCACCGTGCCGAGGGATACGGCCTTTCAACATAACTGCTTTTCTTTCATAATTAATTAACGTTTTTCCCTAAATCTGAGGTCTGGAGTTTTGCCTGAGCGCGTGCAGTTATCCCCTGCACGGCGTGGCATCACGACACGTGTTTTCTCTTGCTCTGATACGATTTTATCGTTGAGAAAATGCGGGTTGTGACAGTTGGTATCAGAGGGAGGTTGCTTGACAAATGGTCGGGCAACCTTTCCCCTTGTTTGCATTAGTGGTTAGCGTCATATCATACACACACCGATATGTCATCAGCACGTCTTGGCTAAAGCACGAACACTACACTCATGAGCATAAAGAAGTATACAGGGCATATTATGTAGTATGGGATGCATAATATGTGTTTGTATATGGATCCACCATAGGAGGCAACATGTGAGGGTTATGTAGTATGGGATGCATAACCTCACCACATGAATGCGGCTAGCACGTTTTCTTTTTTCGTTGCATGGGAATGTTACGTAGTATGGGATGCATAACATTTTCATGTGTACGCCGCCCATGGCATGCATTAAGGCTTTTTTTTAGACTGCATGGCACATCATGCATAGCATAACATTTCATAAGCACAACGTGTTAAGCTAAAGATTTGCAAGATGACATATGTACACACATGGTTTTGAGTCAAAAAGAATACAAATACATGCATTCATGGTTTAGGCACCTGAGTTAGTGTGATGGTGGTGAATCATCTTAGGTTAAGCATAACATCATCATGATAAAACAACTCCCAGAGCAAGTTTTGCAGTTTAAGTTCATATTTAAGTGTGTTTGTCTGTACCGGGTAGTTTTGTTCTAGCTGTTGGGCTAAGTTTCGTCTAAAGCTTGTGCGATTATAGGATGGCGAGACGTCCTGCAACGAGGTCGACCCCCCAATCCGAGGGTGAGACGTCAGGAGCACAGAGCGAGGCGTTGGTAGAAAACCTGCGGCAGAGTAATGAGACCCTATCGAGGCAGGTGGTGGCTATGCAGGCTCAGATTCAGTCCCTTGTGGCAGTGGTGGCGGGACAGGCCCCGAGAGTTCCGGACCCCGCTGTGGGGGTAGCTGTTCCTGCCCCTCCTGCTCCTCCCGTGCCTTTGGTTGTGGTGCCCCCGGAGATGGCGTTTATATCCCAGTTTCAGCGACTGAGACCCCCTACTTATGATGGGCAAGCAGATTTCATGATTTTGGATGACTGGCTGATTACTATTGAGGAGATGTTCTCTTATTCGGGGATTTCGGATGATCAGAGAGTGATGCTCGCTGCCTACCAGCTCAAGGGCTTAGCAAAGAATTGGTGGTTGAGGGAGAAAGAGAGCTTGGTGGCAGGATGCTCTTGGGAGTCATTTAAAGGGATGCTGTTGAGTAAGTTTTTGCCTTCAGTCAAAAGGGACCGGCTGATGAATGACTTTCTCCATTTGAAGCAGAGGAAACTCACGGTCAGTGAGTATGAGATTGAGTTCAGTAAGTTGAGTCAGTTTGCTCCTGGTCTGGTGAGTGTTGAAGCAGACCGAGTTAAGCGATTTCTGGGTGGACTAAGAAGCGACATTCAGCAGTTAGCGAATGCCTACGGTGCAGTCAGTTATGCCAGCGTGGTCGAAGCTGCCTTGAGGGTTGAGGCCATTGAGAATGCCAAGAATAGAGGTCAGCAGTTGTGGAAGGATAAGCGAAAGTCCGGTGGAGGGAAGAGCCCTCAGGAACCCGACGCGGTCTCGAGAAAGAAGAGCAAAGAGGTTTGTAGTTTCTGTGGCCGACCAGGCCACCCCTTTGAGAAGTGTTTCAAAAGGTTTGGAGCGCAGAAGAAGGAACAGGTGCACGCAATTCAGGGTGCTCCCAGAGGAGACTTGGTGTGTGCCTTGTGTGGAAGGAAGGGGCATGAGGCTGCCCTTGCTGGTCGAGAGATAAAGTCTGTTTTCAGTGTGGGCAGAAGGGTCATCTCAAGACAAAGTGCCCACAGTCCCAGCCTATTCTGCAGCCAGTACCCCTCCAGGCTTTGCCACCGCCTCAGCAATTGGATAGAGGAAAGGGGAAGCTGAATGTGCTTTCGGCAGACGAAGCGCAGACTTCGGCCCAGGTTATCTCAGGTTTGATTTCTCCTCAGTCGTTTCGTTATGCTCCCTTTGTGGTTGTAGTTTTCGTTTTCGCGTTTGTTTCCTTAGATGCGTGCGCTATTTGTAGGACGATTTAAGGTAAAGAACCGCTGGGCGCGCGTTCTCTTCGATTCAGGCGCTACCCACTCGTTTGTGGCTAGAGCCTTCGTGGAGCGGTTCAGTTTGGGCCTAGATCGTGTTGGTGGTGCCTTTTGCGTTAAGTTCCCCTCCGGTGACTCTGTGGTTACGGACCTGGGTGTCCTTGATTGTCCGATTTTGTTGGGGGATTTTCTAGCCAAGGCAGATCTGAAGGTGATTGACCTGGAGGACTTCGATGTTATCTTGGGCATGGACTGGTTGTCAAGGTACGATGCTGTGATCTAGTGCAAGGGTAAGCGCTTGGACTTCGTCAAGGACAACGGTCAGCCAGGGAGCGTTTATGGGTATTCTCTCCAGGAGTCTCCAGTCATTTTTGCGGTGCGTGCTCGGAAGTTGCTTGATTCTGGTTGTTCTGCCTGTGTGGTCTCTCTGGTCGGGGCTGTTGTTAGAGTGCCGTGTTTGCAAGAGATCCCTGTGGTGTGTGACTTCTCCGATGTGTTTCCTGATGATCTTCCCGGTCTTCCACCCGATCGAGATGTCGAGTTTGCTATAGATTTGGAGCCAGGCACGCGTCCTATTGCCAAGGCGCCGTACCGGATGGCCCCGCGAGAGCTGGAAGAGTTGCGAATTCAGCTGGATGAGATGTTGGCAAAAGGGTTCATTAGGCCGAGTTCTTCACCATGGGGTGCTCCAGTGCTGTTCGTTAAAAAGAAGGATGGGTCGATGAGGCTATGCATCGACTATAGAGAACTGAACAAGGTTACTATTAAGAACAGGTACCCTTTGCCTCGGATTGACGATCTGTTTGACCAACTACGTGGTAGTGCCGTGTTTTCCAAGATAGATCTTCGTTCGGGCTATCACCAGTTGAGGATTCGGGAGTCAGATGTTCCGCGGACGGCGTTCCGCTCTCGTCATGGGCATTTTGAGTTTTTAGTTATGTCATTTGGTTTGACTAATGCGCCCTCAGCTTTTATGGATTTGATGAACAGAGTTTTCAAGGACTTCCTGGATAAGTTTGTGATTGTCTTTATAGATGACGTTTTGGTATATTCTAAGAATGCGGAGGAGCATGATCGGCATTTGCGTCTGGTCTTGGCGACTCTGAGAGACCATAAGCTATACGCCAAGCTGAACAAGTGCGAATTTTGGTTGCCTCAAGTTTCTTTTCTCGGCCACGTGGTGAATAAGGAGGGAATATCGGTGGACCCAGAAAAGATCGCTTCTGTTATGGAATGGGCGAGGCCTGTTACTCCCAAAGAGATCAGAAGCTTCTTGGGCTTGGCTGGTTATTATAGGAGATTTGTAGAGGGATTCTCTACTTTGTCTGCGTCGTTGACCAGGTTGACGCAGAAGAATGCAGCCTTCATATGGGATGGCAAGTGTGAGGAGGCTTTTGGGGAATTAAAAAGAAGGTTGTGTTCAGCTCCAGTTTTGTCTTTGCCTACTGAAGATAGTGAGTATGATATATATGTGGACGCGTCGCACGTCGGACTGGGCTGCGTTTTGATGCAGGGCGGGAAGGTGATTGCGTACGGGTCGAGGCAGCTAAAGACTCATGAGAGGAATTACCCTACGCATGACCTGGAGTTTGCAGCTGTGATCTATGTGTTGAAATTGTGGAGGCATTTGCTGTATGGTGCGCAGTGCAAGATTTTCACGGATCATAAGAGTTTGAAATATGTCTTCACTCAGAAAGAGTTGAATCTGCGCCAGCGGCGGTGGTTGGAGTACGTGGCCGACTATGATGTTGAAATCCAGTATCATCCGGGTAAGGCGAATGTGGTGGCCGATGCCCTAAGTCGGAAGTCAGGAAAGATTTTCAACCTCTCCGCCGAGCGTCTTGTGGAAGAGTTTCTTTTGATGGACATTTCTGTGGGAAGCTGCGATTCGCAGAGTAGCTTGGCAGTGGCAGAACCTTCGTGGATTGCGCTTACGCGACTGCATCAGAAAGATGATCCCGATCTTTTGCATTTGTACCTTCGAGCTGAGAAAGGTGAGTTACCAGATTTCTCTATAGATGATGCGGGTACCTTGAAGTATCGTGGCAGGTTTTGCATTCCCGCAGTTGGAGATATCCGGAATATGGTGTGCAGAGAAGCCCACGGATCTAGTGTTGCCTACCATCCAGGGTCTACCAAAATGTATCATGATTTAAAGCAGATTGCTTGGTGGTATGGGATGAAGAAGGACGTAGCCAGATTTGTTTCTGAATGCTTCACTTGCAGGCGTGTGAAGGCCGACCATGGGAGGCCTGGTGGCAAGCTAACCCCCTTAGAGATTCCGATGTGGAAGTGGGAGAGTATCTCGATGGATTTCATCACAGGCTTACCGAGATCTCCTAAAGGGCATGATTCGGTTTGGGTGATCGTAGACAGATTGACGAAGAGTGCTCACTTCGTATCATTTAAGATCGATTATCCGATGAGGAAGATAGCCGAGCTGTATTTGGATGAGGTTATTAGATTGCATGGTGTACCCCTGAGTATCATATCGGATCGAGACTCCAGGTTTACGTCTCGTTTTTGGAAGAGCCTTCAAGAAGGGTTGGGTACAGATTTGAGATATTCCACAGCCTATCATCCCCAGACCAATGGTCAGACGGAGCGAGTAAATCAGATTGTGGAAGATATGATCCGATGCTATGTTCTGGAGCACGGAGGAGCGTGGGATGAGCGCTTGCGGCTTATGGAATTTGCGTATAACAACAGTTATCAAGAAAGCTTGCAAATGGCTCCTTTCGAAGCTTTGTATGGGAGGCGCTGCAGGACTCCCTTGTTTTGGGCTGAGGTTGGCGAGAGACCTTTGTTGGGTCCAGAAGCACTCGAGGAGATGGAAACTGCTGTGAAGCTTATTCGGGAAAAGCTTCGGATAGCCCAGGAGAGATATGAGAAAAATGCCAATCGGCGTAGATCGGATTTGGAATTTTTGGTGGGGGACTCAGTGTTCTTAAAGGTCTCCCCGTTGATCGGGGTCAAGCGTTTTGGCAAGAGCAGGAAGTTGGACCCGAGGTTCGTGGGGCCGTTTCCGATTGTTGAGCGGATTGGGATATCAGCTTATAGGCTGGCGTTGCCCGCAAACTTCCCTGGCGTGCATAATGTCTTCCACGTCAGTCAGCTGCGGAAATGTGTATCGAATGGCAGGCAGGTTTTGGATTCTGTGCCTCAGTTGGAGCCGAATCTTTCTTATGTGGAGGTGCCTGTCCGCATTCTGGATTCTCAGGTTCGTGCGCTGCGGAAGAAGTCTATTCCGATGGTTAAAGTTTTATGGAGGAATCAGGATGTAGAAAGCGCGACTTGGGAGTTGGAGTCGGCTATGAGGGAGGCTCACCCTCATCTATTTCCCTGAGCTTGTGCCTGGTATGTTTTGTTTTATTTATGATTATATAGCCCTTTCTTGGCTCTTTCTCTCTCCTTCTTCTTAGGAGTGTTGTGAGTAAAGTTTCGAGGCGAAACTTTCTTTTAGGGGGAGTGGCTGTAACGCCCCCGGTTTTTCTGTGTTTTGTTTGATTGTGGATTGGCGTTACGATGACGTTTTCCGGCCCTTCGCCGTTGTAGAGCGCGGTCCTAGCTCTGTAGGTTCCTTGTGTAGCCTGGTTGTAGCCAGTTGGCAAGTTTCCCCAGCTAGCCTGAGTCTGTTTTGGTGACTCGGTTGGGCCTCTTAGGGAAATGCTTGCGTTTTGGCTTCGGGAGGTGTTAGCCCGAGTGTTCGATCGTCGGATGTTGTTTTCGACCTCGCCGTTGTTTTCGTGGCTTGGTTGTTTAGCTACGGTGCGAGTTTTGGTCGAAATCCGAGATCGTTTGCCTTCGCGTCGTTTCGGCGTTGTTTTGTTAGCTGCAGGTTTGTTATGTTTGCTCTGCTATGCGTGGCCTATTGTGCCTGAGCTTGTAGGCTGGTGTCTTGTATCTTGTTTGCTAGGTGTTAGCAGGTTTCTTTTCTGTGTAAGTTTGGGTGACACGGCCTGGGTCACGCCCGTGACCCAGGGCGTGTCGTGCTCGGGTAGAGCTCCCGTTTCTCCAGTCGACGAATTTTTGGTCGACAGGGTTTTTTTTGTAGGAACACGGCCGTGACACGGGCGTGCCACGGGCGTGTCCCCCTTCGATTCGTCGAGCTACGCTCGACGGTCGTCAGGCGGTGTTTAGTGAGAACACGGCCCTGTCACGGGCGTGTCGTGTCGAACACGGGCGTGACATTGGGGCGTGTCTCTCTGTTCGACGATCGGCGCTCCACGATCGTCGGGCGGTGTTCGAGTTGGTACACGGCCTGTGACACGGGCGTGTCACAGGGCGTGTCCCTTGCTTCGTCGAGCGGAGATCGACTTTCGTCGAGTGGGTAGGTGCGTGAGTACACGCCCCGTGACACGGGCGTGTCGGGCCGTGTCACGGGCGTGTCTGGGGGGCGTGTCCCGTGTTTTCGTCGAGTAGAGATCGACGTTCGTCGAGTGTGTGAGTACACGCCCCGTGACACGGGCGTGTCGGGCCGTGTCACGGGCGTGTCTTGGGCGTGTTTCGTACCTTTTTTCCTGAAATCATCTTTTGTTGCCGTGAACTGTTTTTCCTCCTCATTTTTCATCGTTCTCGAGTCTGGAGAGCTTCCAGCGGAAGGGTTTTGAGAGGAGGCGGTGGTTGTTTTGGCCGGCGATTTCGGGAGGGTTAGAGCCCGTTTTTCTCGTGTGATAGCGGATTCGGCTTGCTCTCGGCTAGATCTTCCCTTCCATGTAAGTTTTTCTTGATTTAGGGTTCGATTCCAGGAATTTCTAAATATCTGATTTCTTTCTTCCCTCAAGTTTCAGCGTTGGTCTTCTAGGTGGCCGACCTTGCCGCCGGAGCCAAGCCGTGGCGCGGCTGTTGCTTGTTTTTCGAAGAGGTAGAGGCAAGTGGCCCCTTGCCCTTGCCAAATTTATTTCTAACCCATGATCTTTTTTTTTATTTCTTCTGCAAAGCTCTGTTCTCTTTGTCCTTTTTCCTCCCTAGGGTAGCAGGTTAAGTTATTTCATCAAGCTTCTAATCAAGTGCTGATCCTTTATTTTCTTTTCTGGAATTTTAATTCAATGTTCTCTTTTTTGTCGGATGTTTAGTGTCCAGTGGGTAGCTAGAGTTAGGGTGAGGTTGCTGTTAGTTACAGTTTAGGGTTAGCTGCGGTAGCTCCGAGTAGTTAGGACGGAACGGAGGGTTGGGATTAAGTCTCCAACTCTCTGTTTTCGCGCATGAGAGGGCTTAAGCTGCGATTTTAGCAAGACTTACGTTTACCCTAAGTGGAAAGCGCGGACAGTGTCGAGTGAGCCGAGCTCACTCAACGCCGTCACTCAGCATAGGACTTGCGGCTAAGTATTTTTAGGCGTCCGGTGAGTGGAGTTTACTCAACGCTGCGTCGAGTGGGCTCGACATTTCTGTCTTGAGTTCTTGTGTACCTTAGGATTGTTAGTGTGACTTTTCCCTTCCTTTAGGGGGTGGTATTGGGTGTTGGGCAAATTTTTGCTTGCCGACTCTTGGGTTGTGGCAAGTGGTGCATGTTTAGTGGCCTCTAAGAGGGGTGGATTTTGATGTGGAGAGCTGTGGCCACGACCTGTTTGCCCTGGTTTGGGTTGGTGTGGGACCCTAAAGCTGCCACTGGCGACCCCTTAGCCCTTTTTGGATCTGATTCTGGTTATGTATTCAGATCCATCTTTTTTTTTGACCACTGCCACTTACCCACGTATTAGGAATGTTAGACTCTTTTGTGGAGCATGTTGCTTTTGTTGCTCTCACTTGGTGTGCTTTGCTGTGCTTTAGACAGTGCTCTTTTCTTACTGTCATGCTCTTTCTTTTGCTTATAGCAGCTTGTTGTCGGGGTGGTAAACCCTTCTTTTTGCTCTTAACTCTAATGCTTTATTTACACTTTTGATTATTTCCTTGCTGAGGTGTTCTTTTCTTGAATGCCTCAGGTCCAGGTTGCAGCCGGTTCAGCGGCTAGTTCTTTTGGAGGGGCTGGTTTGTGGCCTCTTGGGTAGCTGAGACAGCTGATCTCGATTTTGTGAGGTAGTTCTTTACTTTTCTGTATAGACATACATACTCACCAGTGGGTTCGTGTCAGGTTGTTGGCGCCCACTGGTGGCTTCTTGCGATGCTGGGTATGAACTTAAACTGCTGTTTTTGCCTTTTAGTGGTTGTTTACTTGCTTCTGGGAAGGATTTTTGCTAGGTTGCATGTTAGATATTTTAAACCCTAAAAGCATTATTATATGTATTTCATGCATAGCATAATTATAAAACAAAGACACTATATTTCCTTAGCGTAAAAAGATTACCTTTTTATATCTATTATATTCACTTTAGAGTTGTGCATACCATGAGTTGTCCCTCGGGGACACTTATGCTCACTAGGGTGTCAACTTAATCGAACCAAACTATTTTCTGCTGCGTATACTTATACTTTTAACTGTGGACTAGCTGATCCACCATGCCGAGGGATACGGCCTTTCAACATAACTGCTTTTCTTTCATAATTAATCAATGTTTTTCCCTAAATCTGAGGTCTGGAGTTTTGCCTGAGCGCGTGCAGTTATCCCCTGCACGGCGTGGCATCACGGCACGTGTTTTCTCTTGCTCTGATACGATTTTATCGTTGAGAAAATGCGGGTTGTGACACAACCTGCGCAAAACAAAAGCAAACGTCAGACAGATCGCGGCGGATAGAAAATTAAGGCCGCTACGAATTCAACTAACCCCAAGCTCTTCTCTTTGCTGAGCAACCCTTTTTCCCAACCGCACATTCCTTTCCTTTAGCGCTTTATTATCCTTTTGAAGTTGTTCGTTCTGCCTCAACAGGTCTCTGGCCAGGGTGGCAACATAGTGGTTTGTCACCACACTGTTCGCAGTGGCCTGAGAGGCTAGCAGAGGGAGGTCGGCGGCGGGAACCTTCTTAAGGTCGCTCAAGTTGCGCTTTCCGTAAAGCGCGGAGATCGCAATGTGGGCATGGCGTGTTATCCGTGGACTCTTCCAGGAAGGAAGCGCGGTGGATAGGCTGACGTGTTTGTTCTTGCTGTGCCAGTGGACCATAGGGTTCCCCCTAAGATCCTTCTGGCTGATGCCGAAGCCGCACATGGAGAAGCTTTCAGAGGAAGAGTAATCCGCCGTGGGATCCCCTTCCTCCTTCCTCTTTCTTGCGACTGCTTCTTTCTTCTCTTTCTGTGTAGGAACGAAGCCGCTGGGCGTCTGCGGCAAGTTAGCGGGTACCGCCAAGGTCGCTGCAAAAACAAATGGGTTAAACACCAAGGTCGCGGCGGATGCAAAAGCTGAGTTCGGAAGCCACTTACTCTCCTCAGGCAGGACGTCCGCTAAGCCCGCCAGCAGCGGAATATAATGCTCGATGTCAAGCCTGGCGTTGGCCAAGAACTCGACAATGGCGGACTCTAAGTCATCCAGTTGCACGCTTTTGAAGGCGGAGTCCGCGCGCACCTGCGGGTAGGTGTGCGCGAACCCTAGGTCACCCTCAAAAATCAGGAACCTAGAGGTCCAGTTGTGGATTTTGTTGGGAAGGCCCACAACCTTCATCCCCCTGCAGTAGAAATATATCACCCCCTTGTAGGGGCGGCCTCCGGAAGCGATGATGCAGCGGACAGAAAATATCTTGCGGAAGACATTCATTGAAAAGGCGATCTTTTCAGATCGCAAATAAGAAACAAAGCTGCAGATCGCAGCAAGTGTATTCGGCGCAAGCTGGCCAGGCACCATTCCATAGTGCTCAAAGATGGCGGCGAGTTCCCATAGAAGCAGAAACTTGAATCCGCTATCAAAATGGTCAACTGGAATGGCGATCTGGGTTGCGGTTGAGAAGTTTAATCTTTCTTGATGGGCGGGAAGGCGGACAAGGATATTCGAGTTCGCCATCTTCTTTTCGACAAAGGCGTCCAGGTCGGCCTCTATCAATGTGCATTTGCGGTGATTAGTAGAGTGGAAGGTGACAGCAGCATCAGTCCGCGCGGACACCATTTTGCAGACCGCAGGGTTCCTTTTACTTCAGCTGTTTCCTGCATAAGAGAAAGCAGAAGGCCCTATTTATAGCTAAAGAGTCTGACAGCTTTTTGACCAGGCCGCAGAGCTCGCAACTCCAATCCGCACAGTCCACAAAAAATTAAAGCACAGCTAAACAACAACGCGGATACAAACACAGATTCACATGCCAAGGAAAATTCAAAGCAAAAAGTTGTGGCTGACACAATTTATTGTCCGCCCAGATCGCGCTTTTTCTCCCAGCAGGTCACAAGGAGCGGATACATTTTCAATCCGCTTAGTTCGCAGTATTTCCCACCTGCAGGTTAAATAACAAGAAGCGGGCACAGCATTAATCCGCACAATTCGGCACGTCACAAGGATTAAGCTACATAATTTGCGGATATATAATCTGAGTCCGCACAGATCAAATAGAGTTCATTTTACAATACAGCATTGCTTGAAGCACAATTATCCAAATAATTATACAATTAAGCAAATAAAAGCTCAAGGCATTGCGGACTCAGCGGTCCCTATTATCGGTCCGCGCCGGCCTTTCTGCTCTGTCTCTGCATAAATGAGCTGCTTGATCGCTTATCTGAAGAATCTCGCTGTACACACGGCAGAGATGATGATGAATGACATTTATGGTCCGGTGCATATGAGCAACTTCCTGATCTACCCGACTGAGGGGCACCATTGGCTCCGTCGCCGGCCTCGGCTCCTCATCCGCAGATTGTTGGACACCGCCTGCCAGTGCGGCGATCTCTGAAGCAGCGCGATCTGGCACTCGCGGCCTCTGCTCAGCGACATCAGCAGCCCGCTTCCCTTTTTCTCCGCGCACTGACGCCAAGTGCTTGCCTTTATAGAATCGGACGTCATCCGCAAGCCTCTTCTTCTCCCTTTCAGACCTCTCCAGCGCCCTCGAGATGCTGGCGATCTGGTCTTTTAGGGCCTTCTCGCGCTCTGCGGACGCTTTCTCACGCGCCGTGGATGCCCTCTCGCGCTCCTCTGCCTTCTCTAACTCTGCTTTAACACATTGCATTTCAGCTTGGAATTTCTTCTCTAACTCTTTAATCATATTCAGGCTGGGCGGCTCATCACTCGCGGATTCCACATGCGAGACCGCGTCACCACCGGTATTCGGCGTTACCACGAACTCACCACTCTCGATGGAGCCCGGCGGCGACTTTCTACCTGCAACAAACAAAGTCAACTTCACATTCAAAGGCAGCTCGTGGCGGACGCAAAGAAAGGATGAAAGATAACTTTTAGACATAGCAGCAGCGAGTTGCCGACTATCGAAGATGATTGGCCACCTTGCCCGCTCCGGGTCAAAGGCGCTTAACCGCTTCTTCCATTCGCGGTGAACCTTTGCTATTTTCTCAGCAGCCGAACTTGTTGAAACCACAATATCATCCGTCTCAGTGATGATTTTGATTGGTCTTGACGTCCGCGGCGGCGACCTGTAAAGCCACTTACGCTGAAAGTATTTAGGCGCCGGTTGAAGTTTACCTGAACGCAGCAGCTCCGCAGCAATCCGCAGATCCTCAGCGGCTTTATCCGCTGCGACCTGCTTCGAGGCCGCCCCCACCACAGCAACATGAGCAACAATTTCTTTCTTCTGCTCCTCTATCTTCTCTTTCAATCTCTCTCTCTCCTCTTCCTCCGCAGCGGACAAGGAAGGGAATTCGTCACCCTTATTCCCAGTGGCCGCCTCAGATTGCTGCAGTACAACCAGCAAGGATTCGTTGATTAAATCAAGTCGATCGACGCCTATGGAATCAATTATCTCATCCGTGGATAAACTGACCGTGGAGAGGGAGTTATCTCCCTGGATTTGGGCCTCCGGTGTAACCAGATTGCTGTCAGGAACTTCTTTGTCGCGCGGTCTGTATTGTAAGTCCGCATCCACAGTCCGTTTGGAGATATTCTTCTCCTTCATTGCGCGCAGTTTCTTCTCCACCCGCTCGGCGACGGTCGCCCCATCCCTCTTCCTCTTCTTTATTTTAGCGGTCTTCTCAGCAGAATCCGCGGCGGACCCCCCTAAGTCGGGCTGGTTTTCGCGGACAGGCTCAGGGTTCACAGCAGTCAATGCCTTTGAGGGCGCATCGTCCCCTTCCTCAGTTCGCCTGTCTTCTTCATCCAAGTCAACAATAGGCACCTGGGCATTGGGAGAAGATATGTCAGCCTCAGTGTGTTCGCCAGCGGTGTCCGCCGAAGTTGTAGTTTTCTGAGAAGGGGCAGAGTCCGACAGGGTCACCATCTTCTCACTTCTCAATGGTTCGGCGTCGACTGCGGCATCTTCGCGAGCAGATATGTCGGCACGGCGTACTGCTTTCTCCGCAGGCTTCTGGCTGTGGGAACTCTCTCCTGTGGGGCGGACAAGATCCTTTTTTGTCGACCTCTTTGCTATCTTCTTGGTCTTCATAGGCGTTGTCAGTTCTGGGTCGCCTTTTGCAGTGAGACTAGAGAAGAAAGCTCCAAGTCTTGCCATGCCGGACTGGAAAGTGGAGACCGCAAGTGGTGAATAGCGCCCCGTGTCGATCGAGATTCTCAACAGTTCCAGGCCCTCCAGCGATATTTATAGCATTGGCGGCATTTTCGAGGCTTGCGGACTCGGCGGATAAGAAAACATTTTCGAAGTTTTCTGGAAACTTAAAAATGTGCGGGGATTATGTTAATCCCTCAGTCCGCAACATCCTACAAGATTCCAAAGCCACCTTTCAACAGGCGCGGACGCGATTTGTCAGTCCGCCTAGTCCGGCAATATCACCAATCGGACACCGACGGTACCCCAGCAGCGGACGCAAGACCCTGTCCGCTCAGTCCGCTAGGACTTGGGGTATCGGATTCTCTGCAGCGGCGGACGCAGTGTCTCGTCCGCCCAGTCCGCCACCCTCCAGCAGGATCGCGCCCAGCAGCAGTGGAAGCTCTAGTCCGCGAGCCCAGTCCGCCCATTCTGCGCGGACTGGCGTGTTCTTTCTTTTTGCTTCCTGTCACCGCTGCCTGGTTCTCCTGTACCCCGGGCAGTCGGTTATTTTAGCCCTGCCCGTTTGGGCAGGCCCCCTATCCTATAAATAGGGGGGAGGTGGTGCACCCAAGGCACGCTGACTCGGACCCAGGATCCTACTTGTTACAGGCTGCGGACTCGAATCTTGAGCTTTGAGGACTCCCCCTCGCTCTGCTCTTATCAACCTTTTCCTTTCACTTGTAACCGAATCCTTCTTGAATCAAGGGAAAGCCCGTCGCAAGAGAGGCATTCAGGCCGCGACGGGCAAAGCCTGTTGTTGTCGTGGTTCACGGCCCTGCTTTTCTTCCTGCCCTCATCCACTTAGTAGATCACTACTCGCAGTCTCCCTATTCCCCGGTGTTCGAATCGTTAGCTGGTGGTGCTCGACCCCCCATGTGTTTTCGTGTATCAACACTAAACAACTATAGATCTCAGGGGGAGCTTTGACAATATCCACTATCTTCTCTCTGACTGTTGACAGAGAAGATCATCTATTTCCCTCTCTCTCTCTCTGCTGTAAAGGGTTTTTCAAACTCCCTTCAAAAGTTTGTGCTTGGTTTCTGAGACCTTATAAACACTCAGTGGTGGCAAGACACCTGATCAAAAAATCTGGTTTGGTTTTTGAGCACCTTATCAAAATCTCATTGGTGCCCAGGACACCTGATCAACTCATCCTGCAGTGGATTCCTACCTAGGGTGGTAGAAGAGTGGATGTACCCAGGTTGATTGGGGAACCACTATAGTTCCTTGTGTCTTCTGGTTGCTTGTTTTTCTTTTGTTTCTGGCTGTGGTTTGTGACTAGATTGCTCTGTGATTAGATAGTTGCTGTGTTTAGATTACTTTATATTATTTGCTTCCCTGTTCACTTAGGATTACAACAACTGTTGTAAAAGGTTTTTAGCAAGCACCATACTCTATTCACCCCCCTCTAGAGTATATCAGATCTAACTTGCACTTTCAAACTAGATTCCACGGCTCATAGCCGTGCTCTGGGCATCGACGCTGCAGTTCCGAGAATCTCTCCCATGCCTCGGATAGCATCTCATGATCTAGTTGCGGAAGGTCGCAATATCCCTCTGAGCATTCACTATCTTATCCAGCGGGTGGAACTTCGCCAAGAATATAGAGGACAATGCCTCCCAAGTAGTAGCAGTCCCTGGAACAATGGTATGCAGCCAAGTCTATGCCTTGTCCCTCAGTGAGAACGGGAACTGTAACACCCCAGATTTTGAGAGAGGGTCGATTTACATTTCTAGCCAATTTTGGTTTCTTGCAGGGGGCACACGGCCCGGGACACGGGCGTGTCCCAGGCCGTGTCAGGCTGGAGTCGACGACTTGGCCGCATAGTCGACACTTTGCACTCGACGAACTGTCGAGACAGGGCACACGGCCTGCGACACGGGCGTGTCGCAGGGCGTGTCGAGCCCAAATCGACACTCGGCCCGGGGTGTCGACATTTTCGCTCGACAATGTGTCGAGACAAGGCACACGGCCTAGGACACGGGCGTGTCCAAGGCCGTGTGGGTCTGTCGACGAACTTCAGTCGACGATGTTCACTCGACGGGTGTCGAGTGTCGAGACTGGGGCACACGGCCTATGACACGGGCCTGTCACAGGGTGTATCCCGCTTGGTCGACGATATTCGCTCGACGTTTTTCCACGGTGTCAACACAAAGGCTATCGACGAGTGTCGAGACTTTGCACATGGCTTGGGACACGGGCATGCCCCAGGGCGTGTCCTTCTCGAGTTGTTTTTGGGGCTGTGTCGCTGGAGGCACACGACCGACCACACGGCCGTGTCAGGTGGGACATGGGCGTGTCGGGTCGAACACGGGCGTGTCGAATGCCCGTGTGCTGTTCCAGGCGCGTTGATTTGAGACGGCGAATGGGGGACACAGCCCTAGACACGGGCGTGTGCCAGGCCGTGTTCGGCCCATGTGTTTTATTTTTTTCATACGGATCGTGGCCATTCTTTCCCTGATTTTAGGATCTGATGGTTTAGGACTGTTCTTGGGGAGTTAAGTCCGAGAATAGGGTTGGAAACCCTCATTCTTCTTCAAGCTTTTCTCTTATTAATTCTAGAGAGAAGGGAGAGCAAGGAAGAAGGTGAAGGAGGGTTTGGGCTGTAGGAGAAGCTTCGGTGCTCCAAATCGCGAGCCGAGTCCAGATCCGTGGAGGCTAGATCGTTGCGAAGGTTTTCATCCGGCTATTTTGCCATGGCAAGGAAGAGGAGTCAGAAGGTAACGACACTTCTCCCCTCGGTTTTAGGATGCATGTCTTTAGCATCTCTTTCCTTTCTAGTTTTGGGCACCAAACGCTCAAATGAGAGGGGTTTTGGGTCGCCAAGGTTCAAGAGAAACCTCCGGGTCGATTGAGTCCGTCCCCGGCATGATTTTCATTAGAGATCCGCTCCGTTAGTGGATTAGGCATGGTGGGTGAAGCCATAGTCGCGACCGTTAGTCCGACTCGGTTATGTTGCATACGAACTTTAGGGATTCGTAGAGATTCCGTTACGGCAAGATATCGTTTGTGATGTGGTGATGTTTTCCCCTTTTTCTCGAGTGAGTACGTGTAGTTGGAACCGAACAAGGTTAGCTCCTCGTGGCGGTAGATGGTTTCCTTGGTGGACAAGGTTAGCTCTGCATGAGTTGTAGATGGTTTCCTTGGTGCGCGGGAACGCTGCAGTACAAATGACGGACTACGGTGGAATTGTCTTGGTTTGTGATGTGCCAAGGCGTGGCTATGTCTCCGTGGTCAGCTGGCTATCCCGTGACGTTCACGTCATGTGTGGAGGGTGTCCCGGCGAGACTAGTCCCCTTCTGTGAGACTGACGAGAATGCCAAGCATGGGGGCAAGCCTGGGCAATGAGGCCATGAGTGGGTGGGGTCCGGCAAGGCTTCTTAGAATCGGTCAGTTTGTGTTTGTTGGAATCCTGACATGAGACGTCAGAGCTTGTAGGCAAGCCCGGGTTTAATACCTTGAGCGGGTGGGGCCTTTGCAAGAGTTCCATGTGGCGGCCTGTGTGCCGTTGGGGGGATTGGTGTTTCCCCTTTGTTTGTGGCTTTAAGCCAATGGGGAAAAGATGAGTACCCATGTGATGTGATGATGTGCTAGATGCATACGAGATAGGGTGCCTTGGGTGAAGCCCGGGGTGTTGCATACATGTTGCATAAGTAGGCCCTTTTTATTATATGCTCAACTAGTAGAGAACATGTATGATGTGTGTGACATCCAAGCCTGTTTCTGTAGTTGCTTTTATTGCTTATAAATATTGCATACAAAGTGCTAACTTGTAGGTCGGAGGAGTACCCCGGGGTCCGTTAGGGGCGGCCGGGAGGAGATGTGTTTGTTCCACAGTTTTAGGTCAGCCTTTGCTGACCCACGTTACTAATAATTTTTACAGGGCAAGGATCGCACGCAGGAGCTAGCTCGCCAGCCAGAAAGGTCTAAGCCTCATGAAGTGTATCTTCTCTTTTGTAGCTCTACTTATATGTTGTTGTATGTTTGAGACTCATGATGTCCGGCTTGCATGCCGAGGTAGCCTAGGAGTGTTATGCACTTTCATGATTGTTGTATTGTTAAGGTTGGACTCTCTTATGTTGTAAGGCCATAAGGCCAATTATTTTACTCTTGTAGTAGTGGATAACTTCCAGTCTTGCTTATGTTTCCGTTGTGTTGTGCAAAGTGTTTTGAGTGTGGGTAGCTAGATCAACTTATAATACTAAAGCTGTGGCGTCCGTATGTTGTGGGGCCCCGACCGGACCCATATTATATGGTCATTACAGGGGAGGTGTTACAATTTGGTATCAGAGGCAGGTTAGATTCAAGGTCAATGCGTAGAGAAGTTATCCACATAAGAGTAACGCGGGACCATGAGTGTCCTTATGTTTAAGTCTTGAGATTAGAGACTGATTCCTTATTTCTTGGTTTTCTTGAAGAGTGCAAGCAACGAGGCGGGGACGTCAAGAGCAAGAGAAGAGCTTTCGGCGAGCAGTGCTACTGCTCCAGGTCTTTTGGGCACGGGTGTAAACCCGGCCTACTTCTGTCGCATGCTTGCAGAAGCGATGGTGGCAGCCCAAGCTGCAGCGGCAGCTCAAGTAGCAACCCATGCTACCCCGGACACGGCGACGGCCGTGCCAGGCGGAGAAGCCAGGCGAGTGGAGCCTTTGGCGGAAAGGGTAGTTGTCAGACATGGAGACCGGCACTTGAAGTATTTCCTGAGCTTCCATCCCCCGTCATTCAAGGGAGTTGGTACGCCAACGGATGCGGAGGATTGGTGGGTTCGAATTCAAGAGCTTTTGAGGGTGGCAGAGACACCAGAAGAAAAGAAATCTGAGTATGCAGCGTTCATGTTGGAAGGAGACGCCAAGTTGTGGTGGGTGAGCCATAGCGGCCGCCAGTTCCCGGGACGCACCCCGTCGGTGGAGGAGTTTGGGGATGCTTTTCTTAAGAGGTACATTCCCGTTTCTACACGGTTGGCCCTTCAGAGACAGTTTCTGCATTTAATGCAGCGAGACAAGACGGTGGATGAGTATGTGCAGGAGTTCACCCGTTTGGGTCGTTACGCGGGAACGACGATGACAGATGATGTAGAGAGGGATAACCTCTTCTACCAGGGGCTGAGGGAGAATCTGAGGCAACCCCTCATCTCCATGAAGAGAGCGGGATCCAATGAATTAGTTGAGGCTGCCAGGATATTGGAAAGTGATCTGGAGCAAACCCAACGTCGTAAGGGTTTTACTCTCAAGCAAGGGAAAGGGAATCCTTCCCAATCTCATGGAAAGTCTGAAGGGAGTAGGTGGAGGAATAAGCCTCACACATCCAGGTCCGGTGAGAAGGGCAAGTGGACGCCTGGAGGTTCACACTCTAGGGGACCGCCGACGTGCTACAACTGCGTTAAGGTGGGGCACATAGCTCGTGTTTGTCCCCAAGGAGGAGCGGGGCAAGAGGCAAGGCAGGAGCAGACTGTGCGCTCCGGCCCCAGTACTGTAGAGAAAGGGAAGATGGCGGAGTCGAGTGCTTCTCGGTTCCAACCAGTGCAACCAAGGGCCTACAACCTTGGACAGCAGGAAGCGATCCGCCAAACCGATGTGGTGACAGGTATGAAGAAAATTTAAGTTTAAATTTTGTGCTTCATACTTTTAGGCCTTTTGTGTGATGTCTATGTTGTAGGCTTTGTATTAGTTTCCGGATACCCCGCTAAGGTATTGTTCGATACGGGAGCATCGCACTCCTTTCTCGCAGAGAGCTTCATCCGGAGAATAGGAGTTGAGTCTTTCTCATCGGGCGCAGAGCTGAAAGTGCGCATGCCCAATGGGTCATCCATGACCACCGGGGCCAGAGGGCACATCTGTTGGGAGCTGGAAGGAGTTGACTTCGTTTTGGTAGCAGCGATTTTGCCATTGGTGGAGTTCAATGTCATATTGGGCATGGATTGGCTTGCAGAGCAGCGCGCCAGCATTGACTGCCTATCTAAGGTGGTGACCCTAAAGAGCAAAGGGCAGGCGGAGGTCAAATTTGAGGGCCTTTGTGGAGTGGCCTATTCCCTAATTTCGGCCATGCATTTGATGCGAGCGGTTAACCAGGGTGGTGTAGCGCTTGTAGCATTATTAGAGGTTCGTCTCTCTCACCTATCTATTGAGGAAGTTCCCGTAGTGGCAGAGTTCAAGGATGTGTTTCCGGATGAACTTCCTGGAGCGCCTCCTCGGCGGGAGATCGATTTCTCGATCGAGTTAGTGCCGGAGGCTAGGCCGGTGTCACGTCCTCCGTTTAGGATGGTGCCAAAGGAGTTGGCCGAACTCAAAGTGCAGCTACAGGAACTGTTGGAGCAAGGGTATATTAGACCCAGTTCTTCACCGTGGAGTGCGCCGGTGCTGTTTGTAAAGAAGAAAGACGGCAGCATGCGACTATGCATAGACTACCGAGAGCTGAATAAATTGACCGTCAAGAATAAGTACCCGATTCCTCGGATAGATGACTTGTTCGACCAATTGGTGGGGTCAGTGGTGTATTCAAAATTGGACTTGAAGTCAGGCTATTATCAGCTGCGAATTTGGGATGAGGACATACCCAAGACTGCCTTTGGTACAAGGTATGGACACTTTGAGTTTACAGTGATGTCGTTCGGACAAACGAACGCACCATCTGTGTTCATGGATCTTATGAATCGAGTATTTCAGGAATACTTGGATTCTTTTGTGGTTGTCTTCATCGATGACATCTTGGTGTATTCCAAATCTGAAGTGGAGCATGAGACCCACTTGAGAGTGGTCTTGCAAGTGTTGAGGGAGAATCAGTTGTATGCAGAGTTCTCCAAGTGCGAGTTCTGGTTAGAGAAGGTGGCATTTTTGGGCCACGTGATTAGTGGGGATGGGGTCGCAGTGGATCCAACAAAAGTGGAGGCCATCAAAGATTGGCCAGTCTTGAGGATCGTGGCGGAAGTCCGAAGTTTTCTTGGACTAGCCTGGTACTATAGGAGATTCGTGGAAAATTTCTCGCGGATAGCTCTACCCCTCACCTCACTCACTCGTAGAGATCATAAGTTTGTGTGGACTCAAGAGTGCAATCAAGCATTTGAGGCACTGAAGGAGAGACAGATGATGGCTCCAATCCTAAGTCTACCGCTAGGGACCGAGGGATTTCAGATCTTCAGTGACGCATCGGGATGCGGTTTGGGTTGGGTTTTGGTGCAACATGGCAAGGTGATAGCTTTTGGGTCTAGACAGTTGAAGCGTCATGAGAGGAATTACCCTGTCCATGACTTGGAGTTGGCGGCGGTAATTTTCGCGTTGAAAATATGGCGGCATTATGTGTATGGTGCAAAGGTGGAGATCTTCACGGATCATAAAAGTCTAAAGTATCTCTTGGATCAAAAGGACTTGAACATGCGGCAACGCAGGTGGGTTGAGTTTCTTGGAGACTACGAGGTGGCGATTCAGTATACGTCAGGTAAAGCCAATGTCGTGGCGGATGCCTTGAGTAGGAAGTACTCGGGGCAAGGGAATTGGATCGAAGCTCATGATGAGTGGTTGGTACAGGAATGGGAGTCCCTTGGTTTGGAATGTGTTACGAGAGGCGAGTCCAGCGTGGCTCGGTTGAACTGGATTGAAGTGCAGAACGACTTGACCGATCGCATTCGGGAAGCGACTCGGTTGGATGTGGAGTTTCAACCATTTATGTTGGAGGCTCAAACGGGCGAGAGCAGCGCCTGGGAGATGATTGATGGGATTCTGAAGAAGGACGGAAGGGTTTGTGTACCGCAGTTCGGCAAACTTCGTGAGGAGTTGATGTTTGAGGCTCACTTCACAAAGTACTCCATTCACCCGGGCAGTACAAAGATGTACTTGGATATGAAGAAATCCTTTTAGTGGCCGGGGCTGAAGCGGGACGTAGCTTTGTATGTGAATCATTATCAGACTTGCGCCTTGGTGAAGGCCGAATGTCAGAAACCGGGCGGGTTCTTGAAGCCCCTTCCAATCCCTGAATGGAAATTTGATGACATTTCCATGGACTTTGTGCATGGTTTGCCTAGATCGCAGCAGGGTAATGATGCTATTTGGGTGATCGTGGACCGCTTAACCAAGGTGGCCCACTTCATCCCAAATCGGAAAGAGGACAGCGTGGAGAAGCTGGTGGAGTTATATGTTCGCAACATTGTGCGACTACATGGGATTCTCAAGAGTATAGTCAGCGATCGAGATGGACGGTTTACGTCCATGGACTGGAGACTGGTTCAAAAGAGTTTGGGCACGAGGCTAAAGTTCAGTACGACATTCCATCCTCAAACTGATGGGCAAACTGAAAGAATGAACCGTACTATGGAGGATATGCTGAGAATGTGCATTCTTGACTTTGGCAAGATGTGGGAGGATCACCACTTCATGGTAGAATTCGCATACAATAACAGTTATCAAGCAAGTATAAAAATGGCGCCATACGAAGCTTTGTATGGGAGACGGTGTCGAACACCGATGTCTTGGGCAGAGGCGGGAGACACCAAAATTTTGGGAAAGGAGGTGGTAGTTGATGCTTGTGAGTTGGTACGGATCATTCAAGAACGTATGAAGGTGGCGCAGAACCGGCAAGCAAAATACTTCAATGCTCGTCACAGGATGTTGGAGTTTGCGGTAGGTGATTGGGTCTATTTGAAGATCAAGCCGTTCAAAGGCGTCTCACGGATTATCTGACTCAAGAAGTTGAGTCCAAGGTTTTTGGGGCCTTTTGAAGTTGTTGAACGGGTGGGAGAAGCAGCCTATCGGTTGGCGCTGTCCACAGAGCTGAGTGGTTTGCATGACGTCTTCCATGTCTCCGTCTTGAGGAAAGCTTTGGTGGAGGCTATTATGGTGATTGAGCCAGCATCAGTGCTGATAGAGGAAGACTTGAGGACGCGAGTCCTTCCAATTGCTATAGAGGATTCGGAGACTCGGCAGTTGCGGAATAAAGAGGTTAAACTCGTGAAAGTCCGATGGGACAACTGCGGTCGTGAGGAGCTCTCGTGGGAGCGAGAACAATCAATGCTAGAAGAATATCCAGAGCTCTTCAAATCAGGTACCATTTAAGTGTGTGTTCCCTTTTTGCTTTGTAATTTCGGGACGAAATTCTATTAAGGGGGGAGAGTTGTAACACCCCAGATTTTGAGAGAGGGTCGATTTGCGTTTCTGGCCAATTTTGATTTCTTGTAGGGGGCACACGGCCCGGGATACGCCCGTGTCCCGGGCCGTGTCAGGCTGGAGTCGACGACTTGGCCGCGTAGTCGACACTTTACGCTCGACGAAGTGTCGAGACAGGGCACACGGCCTGCGACACGGGCGTGTCGCAGGCCGTGTCGAGCCCGTGTCGACACTCGGCCCGGGGTGTCAACAATTTCGCTCGACAATGTGTCGAAGCAAGGCACACGGCCTAGGACACGGGCATGTCCAAGGCCGTGTGGGTCTGTCGACGAACTTCAGTCGACGATGTTCACTCGACGGGTGTCGAGTGTCGAGACTGGGGCACACGGCCTGTGACACGAGCGTGTTACAGGGCGTGTCCCGCTTGGTCGACGATCTTCGCTCGACATTTTTCCGCGGTGTCGACATAAAGGTTGTCGACGAGTGTCGAGACTTCGCACACGGCTTGGGACACGGGCGTGTCCCAGGCCGTGTCCTTCTCGGGTTGTTTTCGGGGCTGTGTCGTTGGATGCACACGGCCGACCACACGGCCGTATCAGGTGGGACACGGGCGTGTCGGGTCTAACACGGTCGTGTCGAATGCCCGTGTGCTGTTCCAGGCGCGGCGATTTGAGACGGCGAATGAGGGATACGGCCCTGGACACGGGCGTGTGCCAGGCTGTGTTCGGCCCAGGTGTTTTATTTTTTCAGACGGATCGTGGTCATTCTTTCCCTGATTTTAGGATCTGATGGTTCAGGACTGTTCTTGGGGAGTTAAGTCCGAGAATAGGGTTGGAAACCCTCATTCTTCTTCAAGCTTTTCTCTTACTAATTCTAGAGAGAAGGGAGAACAAGGAAGAAGGTGAAGGAGGGTTTGGGCTGTAGGAGAAGCTTCGGTGCTCCAAATCACGAGCCGAGTCCAGATCCGTGGGGGCTAGATCGTTTTGAAGGTTTTCATCCGGCTATTTTTCCATGGCAAGGAAAAGGAGTCGGAAGGTAACGACACTTCTCCTCTCGGTTTTAGGATGCATGTCTTTAGCATCTCTTTCCTTTCTAGTTTTGGGCACCAAACGCTCAAATGAGAGGGGTTTTGGGTCGCCAAGGTTCAAGAGGAACCTCCGGGTCGATTGAGTCCATCCCCGGCATGATTTGCATTAGAGATCCGCTCCGTTAGTGGATTAGGCATGGTGGGTGAAGCCGTAGTCGCGACCGTTAGTCCGACTCGGTGATGTTGCATACGAATTTTAGGGATTCGTAGAGATTCCGTTACGGCAAGATGTCGTTTGTGATGTGGTGATGTTTTCCCCTTTTTCTCGAGTGAGTATATGTAGTTGGAACCGGACAAAGTTAGCTCCTCGTGGCGGTAGATGGTTTCCTTGGTGGACAAGGTTAGCTCCGCATGAGTTGTAGATGGTTTCCTTGGTGCGTGGGAACGCTGCAGTACAAATGATGGACTAGGGTGGAATTGTCTTGGTTTGTGATGTGCCAAGGCGTGGCTATGTCTCCGTGGTCAGCTGGCTATCCCGTGACGTTCACGTCATGTGTGGAGGGTGTCCCTGTGAGACTAGTCCCCTTCTGTAAGACTGACGAGAATGCCAAGCATGGGGGCAAGCCCGGGCAATGAGGCCATGAGCGAGTGGGGTCCGGCAAGGCTTCTTAGAATCGGTCAGTTTGTGTTTGTTGGAATCCTGACATGAGACGTCAGAGCTTGTAGGCAAGCCCGGGTCTAAGACCTTGAGCGGGTGGGGCCTTTGCAAGAGTTCCATGTGGCGGCCTGTGTGCTGTTGGGGGGATTGGTGTTTCCCCTTTGTTTGTGGCTTTAAGCCAATGAGGAAAAGATGAGTACCCATGTGATGTGATGATGTGCTTGATGCATACGAGATAGGGTGCCTTGGGTGAAGCCCGGGGTGTTGCATACATGTTGCATAAGTAGGCCCTTTTTATTATATGCTCAAGCAGTAGAGAACATGTATGATGTGTGTGACATCCAAGCCTGTCTCTGTAGTTGCTTTTCTTGCTTATGAATATTGCATACGAAGTGCTAACTTGCATGTCGGAGGAGTACCCCGGGGTCCGTTAGGGGCGGCCGGGAGGAGATGTATTTGTTACACAGTTTGAGGTCAGCCTTTGCTGACCCACGTTACTAATAATTTTTACAGGGCAAGGATCGCACACAGGTGCTAGCTCGCCGGCCAGAAAGTCCTAAGCCTCATGAAGTGTATCTTCTCTTTTGTAGCTCTACTTATATATTGTTGTATGTTTGAGAGTCATGATGTCCGGCTTGCATGCCGAGGTAGCCTAGGAGTGCTATGCACTTTCATGATTGTTGTATTGTTAAGGTTGGACTCTCTTATGTTGTAAGGTCATAAGGCCAATTGTTTTACTCTTGTAGTAGTGGATAACTTCTAGTCTTGCTTATGTTTTCGCTGTGTTGTGCAAAGTGTTTTGAGTGTCGGTAGGTATATCAACTTATAATACTAAAGCTGTGGCGTCCGTATGTTGTGGGGCCCCGGCCGGACCCATATTATACGGTCATTACAGGGGAGGTGTTACAGGAACAACCTCAACTTCACAACATCGTCAGATATTCCAGCATACCGGAGTGTGCCAAAAATCTCCGAGAACTCCGCCAGATGGAGCTGCAGGTCCTCACTCGACAATCCCGAGAACTGTGTAATATTCCTGATCATATTTAGGATGGCGGGTTTTATCTCAAAGTGGTTGTTTACGATGGCCGACCCAAAGCCAGGATAAACACTTCCTGCAGTCGGGGTTGTGAAATCACACATAGTCCGAACGCGTGGCTGGATCACCTCTTGGCCAGCGATAACCTGATCTCCTTGGCCATTTCCTCCCAGGCCATTATTCTCCATTCCCTCTTTAGCAGCAGCATCACACAAGCGAGCTCGCCTCGCTCGTGCAGTTTCTAGCTCAACCACACGATCTTCAACCCTTTCACCTGAGTTGGGATCTGTCATACAACAAAAAAAATTCTTTCAAAAATACCAACACTTGCAAAGCTTTTTTAAAAGAAAAATACACAATAGTTGCACTCCCCGGCAACGGCGCCAAAAACTTGATGCGTCCACGACAAGTGTACCGATCGCTGTCAAGTAATAAAGTTGAGGAGTTGAATCCCCGGGTATCGATCTCTCGAGGAGTGCAAGTAGGGAGTGTGATTTCGCTATTGAAAAGGTGATTGCAAGCGTTAACGTAAACAAAGGGGGTTTGGTTTGAATTCCTAAGTTAACAACAATAAGAGAACTATTGCGGGTCGCTGACACCGCGTCTCTTTGGTGGATTACTCAAGAGAGTAATACAAAAGATGGAAGAGCTAATTAGGGTCACGACCACCTCTTTCCAAAGCACGCTTCTAACAATCGCTAGAACGACACAATCACAACTTGAAAAAGAGAAAATCTGAAGTTCAACAACAATATCCAGAATTAAAATATATCAACACTTAGACATGTTGAAATATCCAAGCTATCAATGTTCTCACACATCAATCCAACACCCAAATATGCAGAAAAAAAAATACTACAAGTAAAGGGGAAGAGAAACAACCAAACACACGAAGTCTCTCCTTCACGGTCGGATTCAATGGTTGTCGGGCCTTGTCCGAACTCGGTCTGCGGTTGACTTCCGGGAACAGAAAAGGGCTGTCAATTCCTTCGAAAGTCCCATCTTCTTCGTGAATAATCGCAGGCTGGTTCTAACCGGAGAACTTCATGGATGAAGTAACCTTTGAGCTTGACATGGAGCTTGGAGCTTGGAGATGATAATGGTGGCTGGAGATGAAGAAGTTGCAAGCTCTTGGAGTAGAAATGGTGGACGGATCAACTCTCCAAAGAGGGAGAGAAAATAACGGCTAAGGGAAAGTTTCCCCGCTCAAAAGAGCTGAAAATGGCTGTTGGGACGGACTGGAACATAACTCCTCCAAGAAGAAGAAATCTACGCTTTAAATAGAAGATGGTCAGAAAAATAGGCACGCACGATTTGGCACACGACCGTGTGCAAACCGTGCGATATTAACTTTCACAGCAAGCCTGTAGAAGGAGAGGTGTTGACCCGTGCGTTTTACTCGCGCACTGACAATTCCGCCCGTGCATGAAGGAAATCGTACAGGTAGAGACAGAAAGCTGGAATGCAGGGACACACAGGAGAACCGTACGTTTTACTCGTGCACGAGCGCTTCCGCCCGTGCTTGAACAAATCGCACAATTAACCACAGAATGGAACGAACTAGAAAGCTACAGGAAAACCGTGTGTTTCCTTCGCGCAAGGTTACGATGAAACCGTGCGTCAACCGTGTATGAGAATCGTCGAACTCAGTTCAACGAAGTTCGTCGAGCTCAACTCGACGATCTTCGAGCTGAATATAACGCACGATCGAGCTCAAACTGTGCGCGAATAAAACGCACGACCGTGCGTTTTCCTAGCAACAACAAAATCAAAACTGGAGCACAAGCTACCAACAACAAAAATACAGCAAAGAAAACAAGAGGAAAGAACCATGGGGAGCACCATGTGCATACCCCCAATAACAGAATGCACAATTGTACACCCTCGGGCCAAAATAGTGCACAAAATGGTCCATGACTGAATGATGCAAATATAACCGATATTCGGTTGAAATGCAGTGCACGAGTGGGAAAACCAGCCCAGATGAGTCCGAAAACCCTGTAAAAGTTAGACTCATCACACCACCATACTTAAATATTTGCTCGTCCCGAGCAAATCATCTCTTTGTGGACTCGAAAACAGCTAGCTGGCTTAGAAATTTCAAAATAATGTAAAGCGAAAATCGAAAACAACATGGGCATAAAAATATAATAGATATAATTTTTAATTATGCTTCGAAGTTTATAAATTTCGACACGCGTAAATAAGTATTGTAACTACTCAAAAATAGAATACCGGAGAATCGTTCGGTCATGCTTAGGAAGAAAGTAGGCATGTCACTAAGTTGAGCATTGCCAAAGACCGAGGCTCGGGATCATATCCAAAGAAATCCATCATTGTCGGGGACCATACGCTTTCCCGTTCGCACTCTCTCCATGAAGCAAGTATGACTCAAGCGTGAATCCGTAGGACTTTAGGGTAGAAGTGGGGCTTGGGTAAATACGTAGGTAAGTATGTAAAAGGGGTAAGAACGATAGCTACGCAATGGCGCCAAAAACTCGATGCGTTCACGGCAAGTGTACCGATCGCTGTCAAGTAATAAAGTTGAGGAGTTGAATCCCCGGGTATCGATCTCTCGAGGAGTGTAAGTAGGGAGTGTGATTTTGCTATTGAAAAGGTGATTGCAAGCATTAACGTAAACAAAGGGTATTTTGGTTTGGTTTCTTAAGTTAACAACAATAAGAAACTATTGTGGGTCGCCGTCACCATGTCTCCTTGGTGGATTACTCAAGAGAGTAATACAGAAGATGGAAGAGCTAATGAGGGTCGCGACCACCTCTTCGCAAAGCACGCTTCTAATAATCGCTAGAACGGCACAATCACAATTTAAAAAAGACAAAATCTGAAGTTCAACAACAATATCCAAAACTAAAATATATCAACACTTAGACATGCTGAAATATTCAAGCAATCAATGTTCTCACACATCAATCCAACACCCAAATATGCAAAAAAAATAAATACTACAAGTAAAGGGGAAGAGAAACAACCAAACGCACAAAATCTCTCTGAGATTCACGGCCGGATTCAAGGATTGTCGGGCCTTGTCCGAACTCAGTCTGCGGTTGACGTTCGGGAACCGAAAAGGGCTGTCACTTCCTTCGAAAGTCCCATCTTCTTCGTAAATAATCGCTGGTTGGTTCTAACCAAAGAACTTCATGGATGCAGCAACCTTTGAGCTTGACATGGTGTTTGGAGCTTGGAGATGATAATGGTGGCCGAAGATGAAGAAGTTGCTAGCTCTTTGAGTAGAAATGGTGGCTGGATCAACTCTCCAAAGAGGAGAGAGAAAATAATGGATATGGGAAAGTTTCCCCACTCAAAAGAGCAGAAAATGGCGGCTGGGACAGACTGGAACGGAACTCCTCCAAGAAGCAGAAATCTGCGCTTTAATTAGAAGTAGGTCAGAAAAATAGGAACACACAGTTTGGCACACGACTGTGCGCAAACCGTGCGATATTAACTTTTACAGCAAGCCTGCAGAAGGAGAGCCATTGACCCGTGCGTTTTACTCGCGCACGGACGATTCCCCCCGTGCATGAAGAAAATTGCATGGGTAGCGACAGAAAGCTGGAATGCAGGGACACACAGGAGAACCATACGTTTTACTCACACACGAGCGCTTCCGCCCATGCGTGAACAAATCGCACAATTAACCACAGAATGGAACAAACTAGAAAGCTACAGGAAAACCGTGTGTTTCCTTCGCGCACAGTTACGATGAAACTGTGCGTCAACCGTGTATGAGAATCTTCTAACTCAGTTCGACAAAATTCATCGAGCTCAACTTGACGATCTTCCAGCTGAATATAACGCACGATCGGGCTCAAACCGTGCGCGAATAAAACGAACGACCGTGCATTTTCCTGAAAATAGAATTCCTGCCTTTGGGAAAAACGCACCACCTGCACAACAAAACCAAAACTGGAGCACAAGCTCCCAGTAACAAAAATACAGCAAAGAAAACAGCAGGAAAGAACCATGGGGAGCACCATGTGCATGTCCCAAATAACAGAATACGCAATTACACACCCTCGGGCCAAAACACTGCACACAATGGTCCATGACCAAACGATGCAAATATAACTGATATCTGGTTGAAATGCAGTACACGAGTGAGAAAACCAGCCCAGATGAGTCTGAAAAACCCTATAAAAATTAGAATCATCAGCAATAGCAAGCAGAATTCTGATGGACTTAACCATGTCAACAGGGGAAAAAGTTTCATCATAGTCAACACCATGAATTTGCTTCAAACCCTTCGCCACCAGTCGGCCTTTGAATGTCTGTATATTCCCATCCATTTCAGTATTCTTCTTGAATACCCACTTGCACCCTATGGGTCTTACCCCTTCAGGTGGTTCTACCAAAGTTCAGACTTGGTTTTCATATATGGAGTCCATTTCAGATTTCATGGCCTCAAGCCACTTCTCAGAGTCTGGTTCACACAGAGCATCATGGTAGGTTGTGGGCTCATCACTATGATCCATAAGCAACACATTACCTATTTTAGACATGAGAAATCCATATCTCTCAGGCTCAAATTGTAAGACCCCCCCCCCCCTTATTTTTTTACAACGGGGTCTTAGGCCCAGAACCGTCGCTTTGTGGTGACACCGTCACGCCCCGGAAGGTCATCACTACAAAACACCGATCCTATCGGCCAAATCGATCACAACTGTAGCAAAATAATAAAACAAAACCACAGAAATCACATATATATAGTAAATAATCTCCACGAAGGGAGTGTCCACCGATGTAATAAAAGTACTAAAAATATGGGCTCATGCCAGTACATCAAGTCCTCACTACATATCTCTCATCGCGGAAGTAACACTAATATAACTACTAGCAATCAGAAATCAGTCCCTGCCGTCTGATCTTCGGTACTAGACTGCTCGATCTCCAAGCGTGCCGACCTCCGGGGCTGCTCCTCCATGTTGGGCTCCACTGTCCCCTAAAATGATATGGTTCGAAAACCGTTCGTCTAAAAGACTAAGTCCTATCATCCCCCGCCCCTTCCCCCATGGCTCCTAGGCACCAAGCGGGGAGAAGGAAAGGAGAGGACATGAAAGTGGAGAATAACAAATAAACAGATGGCGGCGGAACTAATCTAGCAGTTCTATAGTATATACGGAAGTAAATCAGGTGTGAAAAACTGAACAAGAAAGTAACCTTAACTTATATGAAAACACATAAGCTAAGGGATCTTTTGCAGGGCTCCTATCGTATAAAAAGTCTCATACCAATTTACACGATAGGGTGTCGGTTTTCTATCAAGCATATATTTAAATACTGAATGAAAACCTTAAATTATTAGAATGCTCGCACGAACATATAAACCAAGGGGTCATTTTGCTGGGCCTATTGTATAAAGCGTCACAAACCACTTATACAATAGGTGTAGAGGTTATATGCAATGGTTATGTTATGAAATACAATTATGCCATGATGTGATCATGCAAGTGCAACTCACCCACCTGACTCTGTGTACACGGACCTTTAGTTCCCCCTTTCTAGAGCCGAACCTCCCAAGATACCTCCGTAGTGGCAAACAGAAGCGGTGGGTTGGGCCTCGCCCACCTATAAATCGGTAATTGCACTACCAGTCAGACCTATCGTATACCTTAATGCTGGTGCACTAAGTGGAGCTCCTGCATACTCTTGCTGGCTGGCACACAAGACTTTATTTGGCCAAGTGCTAAACCACACTCGCCGAGTCAACGTGTTGGCGTCGGTGCATCGACCCTCAAATACCGAAGACCCACCACCTTATACCTTATGAACATGCAACCTTATGTATCAGCTACCGATCCAATGCTCCCCGGACCATCCCGTCCGTCATAAACAACAACCGAGCCAAAGCTCGTCGGGCCAACCTGCCCGTGACAAACCATAACCGAGCCAAAGCTCGTCGGGCTAACCTGCCCATCACCAAAACCACTGGGCCTACTGCCCGAGTGACCCAACCTATCTCCCCGAGACATCGAGGTGTGTGAAGATGATACCCTAGATTTATTAGTTACTCTTGCATTCCAATTTTGCCTACAGTTTAGGTTTAGCCCAGGGCTGCCCAAGGTATTCCCCGTGAAGGGCTCTCGAAGGCACTAGGAACTACGATGGGAATACGCCCAAAGCTCCCTTTCGCAAGGCACTTACTATCATTGGTTGCTATCAAGTTTCCCAAACCCTTACTTGTTTTACTGGATATAACCCTAGAGTATTTGACATTTCCTCTCAACGGGAAAGGCGATCTTTCGTCGATCCCGAGCACCACCTAACACTAGCCAAACCAACAGTCTACTCATCCTAACTTCCAATGATGAACTCACTTTTATGTTATCCAAACCAGCAAAATCTCTAACCCCAATTCATGTGCCCAAAATTCATATTCCAACGCAATTTCTGCAGTTTTACTAAATGCAGACCACTTGAGCTATATGATGTGTGAAATGAGAGGAACTCAAAATATTCATCCAGTACCCCTATAATAATTATTAGAGGGCTGTCATAACATTTTTAGCCTAACTGCAGAATTTCATAATTTTCCCTATTTATCTGATATTTTATTTAATTATTCTAGTCATCCAAAAATCACAAGTTTGAACATGAAGTACCAATTTCAAACAAGAAAATATTCCACAAAATTTATGATAAATACAATATGAATTTTGAACTTATAATCCAAAGTCTCCCAATTTGCAGCAAGTATTAAGCCCCTAATTCTAATTTTAAATATATTCATAATAAATCACCTTAAGAGATAAGTACAACAAGTATACCTCCAAAAATTCAGAGAAAATTCAAGAATGATTGTAAGGATATATAAATGCTCTAGGTCAAGTTGCATAATTTATTAGTAAGTAATGAGCTGTAAGCAACTTATTGAGCAATTTTCCAAGTTAATGAGCTTGTGAAGTAGGTACTACAAATATGTATTCAAAAATTCGAACAAAATTCATACATGAGCAATAAGGTCTAAAACTCTCTCTGTCAAATTTTCATGACCATCCAATGACCAGTGGGATCATAATGATCAAATGATTAATTAGGGCAATCCCATGAGTTACAAAGGAAGTGCTAATATTATTGATCTAAAATTCCCAATTAAATTACCAGAGGTTCATACTACCCCTATGACCATACTACCCAAATTTCCTTATGGTTCAATGAGTTTTACTAACCTATTCTAGCATCATAATATTTGTGCCCTAAAATAGGGTTAGGATTTTGAGGGGCCTACCGTTTTCCAAATCCCCTAATATTTTTACCAGATCGCTTTAGTTACCCTAGTACCCTCCCTACCAAATTTCAAGTTCATTCAAGGTCTTTTGGCCTCATGCCCTTCACAAGGCACAAAAGCCCTTCTTTAGGGTTTGGCGTTAGATCTTAGAGCAAATCTATTCCAATCTACCCCATATTCCATGGTGAGGTTCTAAAAGCCATGCCAAGCCAGTGGCCCCAATTTCAACCTCTGTTGAGGTGATTTGGCCACTCAAAAACCAAATTGCACTTTTTGACCAAAATACCCTTTTTAGGGCAAGACTAGGGTTTGCATGATTTCAGTTCAAACCACCTCCAAATGAGATGAAATTGTAACTAGAGATTTATAATGACCTCAAGCACCACTCACCAAAATTTGGCTGAGTTTGGAGGCCATTTGGTCCCTAAATTAATTTACCCTAGAGAAATTAAATAATTTCCAAAACTATAGAAACATAGTCCCCAAAAATTTTCTTTTTTCTGCAGGACCTATATATAGACTAGGATGACTACCTATCCAAATTTCAAGTCATTTGGACTAGAGATGATGGGTGGGAATCCATTTTGATTTCTGTCTAGCCCTAGGTATAGACCCCACCAACATTGGTGCCTTGGTCAAACCATGCTCCCAAATTGGTTAAAACTAATTTTGAATTAAAGTAGACCCACAGGGCAACAATTTATGTGTTGACCATTTCCTCTGAATTAGCATCTAGGTATTTTTAATAAATAAAAACATTAAATACAAATTGTGTGATAGAATTTAGATAACAGAAATTCATATCCTATAGTTTAATATCATTCCCAGCGGGAATCTTGATGCAGATTGGACGACATCCAGTTGTATTCAACCTCCAACCAACAGTCTCGATTCAACCCGCCTGGAGCTTCTTCCAGCCGCTACCGCCGGCAATCCGACCACCTCCCCGGCCGACCACCGCCAGCACCACCTCTGTTGAGGTGGTGGTTGTCGCCAGGCGGTGGCACTGCCGCCGGAGGGCCCTTTTCCGGCGATCCCAACAATCTCATTTTCCTCAAAAAACCAGGAAATTTGATTCTCTTATCGAGCTCGATGGAGCCCGAACCTTGACCCTAATTAGTCCTACGATCTACCCATGAAAAAAGAAGAAGGGGAGGACCTGTGTGGGCGGCTGTAGCCTTGCCAATCGCCAGATTATCATGGTGGTGGTGGTGGTGGTCAGATTTCTGCAACTTAACAGTGAACCACCTTGGCTCCTTCAGGTAAAGTGTGGAACTGAATTCCTGGAGTCTAGTGAAGCGTTTAAGAAGGAGAGTTGTGGTGTTAGGTGGGTGCAGGCTGCATTGCCATTAATGTACCCTAGTTAAAATTTTAGCCATGGTGGGTGGGGGGATGGAGCATGGATCAAACCAATCAAAGAACAGCTGGTTGAAATGGGACTACACTCCTCTTGTCCTAATGAACTGAATGGGGATTGGGGAAGGGGAAGGATGAGCCCTAAAGTCTTCCCCCATTACTCCCTTCTCCTTCTCTCTCTTTCATTTGTAACTTTTTCTCTCTCCTACCCACCAAGCATGAAATCTGACTCCTACCTAACCCAATGGCAGCCCACATGTTCATTTCATCCACTAATACAAGGTTAGCCCAAGTGAATTGGGCTTGAGTTTGAGTTAGCCCATTTGGGCTATCTTGACCTAAACCTTGACTAGGGTTGACCTTGGTCAATTTGGTCTTTAAGGTTGCCTCTAATGGGTCCTTGGTGACCCATTGGCCTCCCTTAAGGTCTAGGTAGGGTTGAATTGGCCCTTTGGAGGTCACTTGACCCTTAATTAGGGGACTTTGACCATTTTAGGGCTAAAGTTGACTTGGGTCAACTTAGCCTTTTTGGTTGACCCCAATGGGTCCTTGGTGACCCATTGGTCTCTCACTAGGGTTAGGAATATATATGTAGGGTCCACTTGGCTAAGGGAACTTCAATTTGTCTTGTGTAGGTCAGTTTGACCCATTGTAGGTCAGTTTGACCCATTTAGGGTTAGAGTTGACTTTGGTCACCTTAACCACTTTGACTGCCCACCATGGGTCCTTAGTGACCCATTGACCCCACTTTAGGTCTAGGAAGGCCCTGATAGGGTTAGTTGGGCTTTACTAGGGCACACTGCCCTTAGTTAGGGCACCTTGCCCAATTTAGGCCTAGAGTGGTTCTAGGTCAACTTGGTCACCCTAGGTCAACTCCAATGGACCCTTAGTGCTCTAATGGACCTTACAATGGGTTGTTGAGACCATGGTGGGGTCTTTGTCACAACCCGCATTTTCTCCGAATTTAAAAGTATCAGAGTATGAGAAAACACGCGTCATGATGCCACGTCGAGCAGGGGATAACTGTCGACTCTCAGGCGAACTCCAACTAACTAGACTAAGAAAATCTCATAAGTTTAATGTTTAGAAAATTAGGTATATTTTAGGGGTCGTATCCCTCGGCTCGGTGGATCATCTAGTCCACAATTTAAAACTATATTTATACGCAGCGGAAAGTACTTTATTTATTTCTTTGACATCCTAAGAGAGTGCATATATGACCTCCGAGGTCAGCTCATACTATGCAAGACACTAAATTTGTATCATATTATAAGTAAGAAAACGTTCTTTTTTACGTTACTAGGAAAGTAGTGTATGCGTTTTATAAAACATGCTGATCATGAGATATACATATAATAGTCTTTTAGGTTTAAAAATAACTAGCAACCTAGCATAAAATTTCCCAAGAGTAAGTAGACTATCTCCAGAAAAGGTAACAGTAAAAGAAATATATTTAGTATCATAAGGTAAAACTACCAGGGGCACCAACAAACTGACACGAATCCACTGGCAAGCATGTATGTATGTAAGATAAAAGCAGAAAACTACCTCACAAACACCAAGAAAAGGATCCCTACAACTCAAGGGATCGCCAGCAACACCACAGCAAAACTAGCCGCCTACCCGGCTATTAATCTAAACCTGAGGCATTCAGAAATGAAAAGAACACCTCAGCAAGCAAAACAAGAAAATCTGAATTAAGGCATTAAATTACAATGGAACAAGAGGGTAAGGAAATAAGACAGTAAAAGCAAACATTGTCCAGAGTAAACCAAAAGTACACCAAGTACCAAGCAACAACACCAGCCCTGTTCAAATCCTGCAGATGCTACAAGGCAAAAGACAAGTAAAAACTTGCCACAATAAGCTGCATTCTACCAGGGAGAAACAACTAACAATCCTAACTTGTGAGTTAGTGGCAGTAGTAACAAAAATGGTCCTGAGTTGGTGACCAAAAAAAAGGTCCCCCTAAGTGATAACAACCAAATTGACATGAATAGAGGAAGAAAACTTGGTAAGGGTAGGAGCACCACTTGCCTCAAATACCAGCAATTTATCTTGCACAGCCCTTCCTCTCTCTCTCGGCTCCAGCCGCAACAGCACCTAAACAGGATCTAAGGTTTTAATGGCGGAAAAGGATCAAAGTAAAAATTTCGAGACCTCTAGAACCGCAACGAAAATTGAATTTCTTACAGTTGGAACGAAGGTCTAGGCGAGAGCACTCCAAATCCGCTTTCGGAATCGAATTCCGTCCACTAACGCTCCCAAAATCGGCGTCTGAAGGGTGCAGGGTCGGCAGTTTCTTCCTCTCAACAAGCAGCGGTTATAACCTCAAGGAGGGAGACGATGAAAAGTCTGGATTCTAACTTGAGTCTATATATATATATATATATATATATATATATATATATATATATATATATATATATATATATATATATATATATATATATATATATATGAGTATGGACAAGTCTAATCAACCCTAACAGACACCTAAAAACCCCTGGAAATCGCTTCAAGCTTTAATAACTTATTATTTATATCCAAAATTATTCACAAACCAAAACGACCCGAAACCGAACCATCTCGGAATCCGACGAAATTCGCAACGTAGCTAAACACCCACACTATGAACGCAATGGCGAAGTCGAAACCAACTTTCGACGATCAAAACTCGGGTTATCACTACCCGAAGCCAAAGCATAAGCATCCCCCGAGAGGCCTCACCGGTCACCAAAACAAACCCGACTTTCTTGGGAGTCTTGCCAAAAAGGCTACTAACAACCACACAAGGGATCTACAGAGCTAAGACCACGCTATAACTAATGGCACATGTCGGAAACGCGTCAACGTAGCGCCAAACGAGAATTAAATAATCGCAGAGAAATCGGGGGCGTTACAGTCACTCCCCCTAAAAGAAAGTTTCGTCCCGAAATTTTATATACGCTACTTCTACTATATAAGGAAAGTAACAACACAAGAGCTACTAGAAAGGAAACGTACCAAACAAATCAAGGGAAAAGATGAGGGTGAGCCTCCCTCATAGCCGACCCTAGCTCCCAAGTCGCGCTTTCCAAATCCTGATTCTTCCATAGAACCTTCACCATCGGGATAGACTTCGTCCGTAGCACCCGATCTTGAGTATCCAAGATGCGGACCGACACCTCAACATATGAGAGATTAGGCTCCAACTGGGCACAACATCCAAAACTAGCCCACTGCTTTGCACACACTTCTGTAATTGGCTTACATGAAACACATTATGAATATCTGGGAAATTTGCCGGCAAATCCAATCTATAAGCTGACACGCCAATCCGCTCAACAATCTTAAACGGGCCCACATACCTCGGATCCAACTTCCGGTTCTTAATGAACCTCTTAACACCAACCATCGGGGAAACCTTAAGAAACACAAGGTCCCCTATAGAAAATTCCAAGTCACATACGCCGGTTGGCATTCTTCTCATATCTCTCTTGAGCAATACGAAGCTTTTCTCGAATAAGTTTCACAGCAGTTTTCATCTCCTCCAGCGCATTCGGACCCAACACAGGCCTCTCATCGACCTCAGTCCAAAACAAGGGAGTTCTGCAGCGCCTCCCATACAAGGCTTCAAACTGAGCCATCTGCAATCTCTCTTGGTAATTGTTGTTGTATGCGAATTCCATAAGCCGCAAACGCTCATCTCACGCTCCTCCATGGTCCAAGATGTAGCACCTGATCATATCCTCAACTATCTGGTTCACTCGCTCAGTCTGACCATTAGTCTGCGGGTGGTAAGCTGTAGAATACCTCAAATCTGTACCCAAACCCTCTTGCAGACTCCTTCAGAAGCGAGATGTAAAACGGGAGTCTCGATCCGAAATGATGCTAACTGGCATACCATGCAACCTGATGACTTCATTCAAATACAGCTCCGCAATCTTTTTCATCGGATAATCAATCTTATACGGCACAAAGTGAGCACACTTCGTCAGTCTGTCCACTATAACCCAAACAGAATCAAAACCTCTAGGAGATCTCGGCAAGCCCGTAATGAAATTCATAGAAATACTTTCCCACTTCCAAGTAGGGATCTCCAACGGAGTCAACTTTCCACCAGGCCTCCCATGATCGGCCTTCACATGCTTGCAAGTGTGGCACTCAGCAACAAATCGGGCTATATCACCCTTCATCCCATACCACCATGCAATCTGCTTCAATTCATGATACATCTTTGTAGATCCTGGATGGTAGGCAACACTGGATCCATGAGCCTCTCTACAAATCATACCCCTGATGTCTCCAATAGCGGGAATGCAAAACCTACCGTGGTACTTCAAAGTACCCGCATCATCAATAGAAAAATCCGGCAATTCCCCTCTCTCAGTCCTGAGGTACAAGTGTAGAAGATCTGGATCATCCTTCTGGTGCAACCTGGTGAGTGCAATCCAAGACGGCTCTGCCACTGCCAAACTGCTCTGCATGTCACAGCGTCCCACGGAAATATCCATTAGGAGGAACTCTTCCACTAAACGATCGGCGGTGAGATTAAAGATCTTCCCTGTCTTCCGGCTCAGGGCGTCGGCCACCACATTGGCCTTGCCCGGATGATACTGTATATCCACATCATAATCGGCCACATACTCTAACCAGCCACGCTGGCGCAAATTCAGCTCCTTCTGGGTAAAGACATACTTGATGCTTTTATGATCGGTGTAGATCTTGCATTGAGCACCATAAAGTAAATGTCTCCACAACTTTAGGGCAAAGATCACTGCTGCGAACTCAAGATCATGTGTAGGGTAGTTCCTCTCATGAGTCTTTAGTTGCCTCGACCCATACGCAATCACCTTCCCTTCTTGCATCAACACACCTCCGAGCCCAACATGCGAGGCATCCACATATACATCATAGTCCATGCCCTCCGTAGGCAATGCCAAAACAGGAGCAGAACACAACCTGTTCTTCAGCTCCAGGAAAGCCTCCTCGCATTTCTCGCTCCAAATGAACGTCGCATTCTTCTGTATCAGCTTAGTCAAGGGCGCTGCCCGGGTAGAAAATCCCTCCATGAACCTTCTATAATAGCCGGCCAACCCCAAGAAGCTCCTAATCTCCTTGGGTGTGCTCGTCCTATGCCAATCCATCACTGCAGAAATCTTTTCCGGGTCCACCGAAATGCCATCTTTGTTCACAACATGACCCAGGAAGGAAACCTGGGACAACCAGAATTCACATTTACTCAACTTGGCGAACAACTGATGGTCTCTCAAAGCCGATAAGACCGATCGTAGATGCTGCTCATGCTTTTCAGCACTGCGAGAATAAATCAGAACGTCGTCTATAAATACGACCACAAACTTATCCAGGAAGTCCTTGAACATCTGGTTCATCATGTCCATGAATGTTGATGGCGCGTTGGTCAACCCAAACGACATAACCAGGAATTCGAAATGCCCATGCCTCGACCTGAAAGCAGTCCGTGGAATGTCCGACTCACGGATCCTGAGCTGATGATAACCCGAACGAAGATCGATCTTGGAGAACACCGTGCTACCACGCAACTGATCAAATAAGTCATCGATCCTCGGCAGAGGGTACCTATTCTTAATCTTAACTTTATTCAGCTCCCTATAATCGATGCACAGCCTCATCGACCCATCCTTCTTCTTCACAAATAGAACAGGAGCACCCCAAGGCGACGAACTCGGCCTGATAAAACCTTTAGCCAGCAACTCGTCCAACTGGACTCATAACTCCTCCAACTCACGAGGGGCCATCCGATACGGCGCCTTAGCAATAGGACGCATACCCGTTTCCAAATCAATAACAAACTCAACATCCCACTCGGGGGGAAGACCAGGTAGGTCATCAGGGAAAACATCAGAAAAACCACGAACAACAGGAATCCACTCCAAGCGCGGTACACTAACAGCAGTCCCAACCACCGAGACTAAATAAGCAAAACAGTCAGAATGAAACAGCTTCTAAGCACATACCGCATAAATGATAGGAGAATCCTGGCACGGATCAGCATACACACTACCAGGCTGACCGTTGTCCTTGATGAAGTCCAAGCGCTTTCCTTTGCACTGAATAACTGCATCATACTTAGACAACTAGTCCATTCCCAGAATAACATCGAGGTCCTCAAGATCAATCATCTTCAAGTCTGCCTTCGCAAGAAAGTCCCCCAACAAAACAGGGCAATCCAAAATGCCCAAATCTGACAGCATAGATTCACCAGAAAGGAACTTGACGTGGAAGGTATCACGAACTTGATCTAGAATCAACCGATACTGCTCTACAAAAGCTCTAGCCACAAATGAGTGGGTAGCGTCGGAGTCAAACAGAACACGCGCCCAGCGGTTCTTCACCTTAAATTTCCCTATAGGAGTATATGAGCAACTAAGGCACTACCAAAACAAAACTATAACCATGCTAGCAAATAAAACTTTCAAGCTAAAAAAAAACAACTAACCTGAGATGACCTGAGGACACCTAGACTTGATGTGGCCCTTCTGGCCACACTGAAAGTAGACCTTATCCTTGGACCAACACTGACAGCATCATGCCCGGGTCGCTTGCAAACCGCATGGGAAACATCCTTCCTAGGAGCACCTTGAATGGCATGAAGCTGCTCCTTCCTCTGAGCTCCCGCCTTCTTGAAACACCTGTCCACCGGGTGGCCTGACCGGCCACAGAAGCTACACACCACCTTGCTCTTCTTTCCTAAAGCAGCATCAAGTACCTGGGGGTTCTTCTCTTCAGCAGACTTCCTCTTGTCCTTCCTCATTTATTGGCCTCTATTCCTTGCAATCTCAATTGCCTCCACTTTCAGAGCAACCTCCACTACTCCTGCATATGTCACTGAACCATAAGCACTGGCTAACTGCTGAAACTCGCTCCTCAAGCCACCAAGGAACCACTTGACTCGATCTGCTTCAACACTCACCAATCCAGGGGCAAACCGGCTCAACTTGTTGAACTCTATCTCATACTCACTGACCGTGAGTTGCCTCTGCTTCAGGTGAAGGAAGTCGTTCATAAGTCGGTCACGCTCAACCGAAGGCAAGAACTTCCTCAACAGCATCTCCTTGAACAATGCCCAAGTGCAACCAGCCACTAAGCTCTCCTTTTCCCTAAGCCACCAGCTCTTAGCCAACCCCTTTAGCTGATAGGTGGCTAACATCACTCTTTGATCATCCGCAACACCGGAGTACGAGAACATCTCCTCCATGGAGATCAGCCAATCATCTATGACCATGAAATCTGCCTTCCCATCATATGTCGGAGGGCTAAGTCTCTGAAACTGAGAAATGAAGGCCATCTCCGCTGGCACCACCACTGGAGGTCTCAGGGGAGCAGGAGGGGGAGGGGAAGCTGACCCCCCTGCAGGGTCTTGCACTCCCTGAGTTTGTCCTGCCACAACTACCGCCAGAGACCGGATCTGTGCCTACATCTCCACCAACTGCATGGTCAAGGATACATTGCTCAACCACAAGCTCTCGATCACCGCATCACTCTGCGCTCCAGAAGTCTCACCCTCAGACAGGGGAGTTGACCTCATCGAAGGACGTCTCGCCATCCTAAAATCATATCAACAATAGCCAAATCTTGGTACAATAGTAGGAACTAACTACAAGTACAGACAATACATACATAAATATGATCTTAAAACTGCTAAACTTGCTCTGGGAGTTTATTTGAACCAAAACAAAATGATGTTATGTCTAACCTAGGATGGTTAACAACCATCATCTAGCTCTTATGCCTAGATCGGGAATGCATGAATTGTATATCCTTTTTCTGATTTAAAACCATGTGTGTACATATGTCATCCTGCAAGTCTTTAACTTGGCACATTGTGCTTATACAATGTTATACTATGCATGATTGTGTTATGCATTCTAAAAAGGCCCTAATGCATGTCATGAGCGGCGTACACTTGAAAATGTTATGCATCCCATACTATATAACATTCTCATGCAACGAAAAGAAACATGCTAGTCACATTCATGTGGTGAGGTTATGCCCCGTATACTTCATGTTATGTTATGAGTGAAGTGTTCGTGCTTCAGCCAAGACGTGCTGACGATATATCGGTGTATGTATGGTATGATGCTAAACACCTAACACCTAAAAGGTTGCCCGACAAATTGTCAAGCAACCTCCCTCTGATACCAACTGTCACAACCCGCATTTTCTCCAAATTTAGAAGTATCAGAGTATGAGAAAACACGCGTCGTGATGCCACGTCGAGCAGGGGATAACTGTTAACGCTCAGGCGAACTCCAACTAACTAGACTAAGAAAATCTCATAAGTTTAATGTTTAGAAAATTAGGTATATTTTAGGGGCCGTATCCCTCGGCTCGGTGGATCATCTAGTCCACAGTTTAAAACTATATTTATACGCAGCGGAAAATACTTTATTTATTTCTTTGACATCCTAAGAGAGTGCATATGTGACCTCCGAGGTCAGCTCATACTATGCAAGACACTAAATTTGTATCATATTATAAGTAGGAAAACGTTGTTTTTTACGTTACTAGGAAAGTAGTGTATGAGTTTTATAAAACATGCTGATCATGAGATATATATATAGTAGTCTTTTAGGTTTAAAAATAACTAGCAACCTAGCATAAAATTTCACAAGAGCAAGTAGACTATCTCCAGAAAAGGTAACAGTAAAAGAAACATATTTAGTATCATAAGGTAAAACTACCAGGGGCGCCAACAAACTGACATGAACCCACTGGCAAGCATGTATGTATGTAAGATAAAAGCAGAAAACTACCCCACAAACACCAAGAAAAGGATCCCTACAACTCAAGGGATTGCCAGCAACACCACAGCAAAACTAGCCGCCTACCTGGCTACTAATCTGAACCTGAGGCATCCAGAAATAAAAAGAACACCTCAGCAAGCAAAACAAGAAAATCTGAATTAAGGCATTAAATTACAATGGAACAAGAGGGTAAGGAAATAAGACAGTAAAAGCAAACACTGTCCAGAGTAAACCAAAAGTACACCAAGTACCAAGCAACAACACCAGCTCTATTCAAATCCTGCAGAGGCTACAAGGCAAAAGACAAGTAAAAACTTGACACAATATGCTGCATTCTACCAGGGAGAAATAACTAACAATCTTAACTTGTGAGTTAGTGGCAGTGGTAACAGAAATGGTCCTGAGTTGGCGACCAAAAAAAAAGGTCCCCCAAACAAACAGTTCCAACTGAAAATAAAATTTCACTGTCGGCACAAAACCACCACAAACCAAGCCCGTACCTGGCATAAAAGGGTGGCGACCACAACAAATGCCCAGCCCGTACCTGGGACTAAAAAGTGGCGGCCACGGCTCGCACACAAAACATCCCGCTCCATTAGAGCGTCAAAATACCACTACCTGCCATAACCCACGATTCGGCCCTCAAAACAAAGGAAGATCGAAAAGCCAACAAGACATTTCCCTTAGGAGGTAATCACTCAGGAAGAAATGTAGTTGAAAAGAAAAAATTTTCTGCCTACAGGAATCGTCGAACGCAGCTCGACGATTTTCGTCGAGCGCGGGAAATATCGTCGAACTCAGGAAAATCGTCGAACGCAGCTCGACGATTTTCTTCGAGCGCGGGAAGTATCATCGAACTCAGGAAAATCGTCGAACGCAGCTCGACAATTTTTCGTCGAACGCGGGACACGGGAAATCGTCGAACTCTGTTCGACGATTCGTCTTTCGCCGAAAACTGGCCACGGGAGAATCATCGAACTCTGTTCGACGATTTTCGACGGGCCCTGAACCTAGGCTGATCGTCGAGCTCCGCTCGACGATAATTGTCGAACCCAGATCGATGATTTCCGTCGATCTGGCTGCATTGAGCGTACAGCATTCCTGTATCTCCAACTTTGTTCCCGGCCAAACTTCTTAGCCTAACTCAAACCTATTAATGGTAATCTAAGTATAAAACCTCACTGCTATTAAACTCTAGCGTTGAAATACTACCCAAACAGAGGTTTAACAGGGAACACTTTGATAAACAGAAAGCAAAACTACAACAACACGACCGAGAATTTGAGTTTCAGAAACTGATGAAAAAAATGAAATAGAGAACAAAAAGGACCATTTCTGGTTCAAGGTCTTCATGATTTTTACAGGAAAACAGAGCAAAGTAATAATCTTAGGAAAACATAAGTGATAACAACCAAATTGACATGAATAGAGTAAGAAAACTTGGCAAGGGTAGGAGCACCACTTGCCTCAAATACCAGCAATTTATCTTGCACAGCCCTTCCTCTCTCTCTCTCGGCTCCAGCCGTAACAGCACCTAAACAGGATCTATGGTTTTAATGGCGGAAAAGGATCAAAGTAAAAATTTTGATACCTCTAGAACCGCAACAAAAATTGAATTTCTTACCGTAGGAACGAAGGTCTAGGCGAGAGCACTCCAAATCCGCTTTCGGAATCGCATTCCGTCCACTAACGCTCCCAAAATCGGCGTCTGAAGGGTGCAGGGTCGGCGGTTTCTTCCTCTCAACAAGCAGCGGTTATAACCTCAAGGAGGGAGACGATGAAAAGTCTGGATTCTAACTTGAGGTTATATATATATATGAGTATGGACACGTCTAATCAACCCTAACAGACACCTAAAAACACATGAAAATCGCTTCAAGCTTTAATAACTTATTATTTATATCCAAAATTATTCACAAACCAAAATGACCCAAAACCGAACCATCTCGGAATCCGACGAAATTCGCAACGTAGATAAACACCCACGCTATGAACGCAACGGCGAAGTCGAAACCAACTTTCGACGATCAAAACTCGGGTTATCACTACCCGAAGCCAAAACATAAGCATCCCCCGAGAGGCCTCACCGGTCACCAAAACAAACCCGGCTTGCTAGGGAGTCTTGCCAAAAGGCTACTAATAACCACACAAGGGATCTAGAGAGCTAAGACCACGCTATAACAAATGGCACATGCCGGAAATGCGTCAACGTAGCGCCAAACGAGAATTAAATAATCGCAGAGAAATCGGGGGCGTTAGAGTCTTGAAGTCTTGGTGGAGCCCCATGGTCATCTTAAACTAGGGTTCAGAAATTTACTATTTGCAGAACATAGTGGTCTCTCCTACATTCTTAGGTTCACTTGGCCGTCTGAGGCTTCCTAGGGTTTTGTCATGACCTAGTCATGACAAAACCACTCCTAGGGGTCTAGTTGTTTGAGGGATGTTATAGATCCCAATATATAAACAAAAAATTTCATCCTCGAAATTCTAGTTAGGCCTACGGGGTTTCAAATATGAAAGGTAAATTTTAACATCCCGCGAGGTTGTGAGTAGTACCTGACTGAAAAGCTCTAGTTACTTCCATTACATCAGGTCCTGAGGTTCCCATTTGTGCTCCTCTCGCCCGTGATTCCTCCACAGAACCTTGACTAATGGTACCCTCTTGCGGCGTAAGACTCGTATCCTCTTATCATCAATCCGAACCGGTTCTAGGTGAACTGACCGATCAGATGCTACTGATCCATCCATAGCCGTAATCTGCTGCTCTGAGCGTAGTAGAGCCCTCCTAAGAGAGGATACATGGAACACATCATGCAGACTTGTCAGCTCCAGTGGCAGCTCCAGCCTGCATGCCAAGGGTCCGATCCACTCCCGGATCCTATAAGGCCTCATATATCTTGGGCTGAGCTTTCTCTTCCGACCGCGTACCCGTGAAACCCCATGCATTGGTCGGATCTTCAAGAACACCTAGTCCCCCACCCAGAACTCTAACTGATGATGTCGAGCGTCGTAATACTTAGCATGTCGACTCTGTACCTCTGATTGTCTCTGAGATATCTGCAAAGAGAAAATACCAAACTAACAATTCATCAAGGCAAGTATACCTATCGAAATGCAGCTAGGGGACACAAGTGTCGTATTGAAATCCGGGAACAGTTGAGTAAGCTTACTCACACGAAATCTATTATTTTATCGACGGCAAAATAAGGCTTGGCTAAATGTACTAAAAGAAGAGAACTACTTGTATGAAAAGATAAAGAGAGCGATTAACTTAAGCTTAGTAACGATGAAGGGAAAATGCACTCGATCAGAAATCACCTCGGCAAGAGTGATTAGAAAAATACGATAACTAAACCTAAGCTAATTAGGGTAAAGGTCTTTGACCGTGGAGGTTCCATGAATATTGACACGCTTCTCTCGAAGGCCGTGCCTAACTGAGTTTAGGAAGGTCCGACCGACTTTCGCCTAAATCGGAGGCCTAAAACTCGCTTTACGCGGTGAACCCCTCTAATGGATTTTACTCCAATCCGGGAGATTTGATCGTCTGCCTCTCTCGAGGGGTGCGAACAACTCCCTTTACTCTTGAGTGCTCATTTCAAACTTTTGGCCTCTCGGCTAACCCAGAATGAAAGCAAAGGTGGAGAGTATATATCGATAATATACCTCCAACCCGTGATAAATCAAGAGTAATTCAAAGCTAAACCCTAAAAAGAAAAGGTAAGATTCAAAGCATCATAACCTAATCACTCGAACCTCGGATCAATTAGATCGAGTACATGGAGGATTAGTTAATCATGGTGAGGTGGAAGAAGGGGATGAGTAGAAGAAAAATACTGAAAACAGAGCAGGAACGAAAAAGAAAACAACACTTTTTATTTAGAGAAACAGCGACCTTACAGCTTGAAAACCAGAGATTACAAGAACATGAAAAGGAAACTACACTATCATTAGCATCATACTACAGAAAGAAGCTAGGAGCTAATACAGGGAAAGCATAAAGCTAGAGCTACGAACTAGAAATGAAAATACATGCTTAAAAGTTCAGAAAAACAAAGGACAGAACCTCCCCTCTCCAAGTGAAAGTTGTCCTAAAACCCCTGGAGTTGGGCTCTATTTATAGAATTTTTTCGGGTCGGGTCACGCCCCCCTGTCACGCCCTGGTCGGGCGTGACCCTGGGGCGTGACACATTCGGCGCGACTTTTTCGGGCAGGAATTGAATTCTGACGGAGTTGTTGCGGTACACGCCCACAAGTCACGCCCTGGCAGGGCGTGTACCTGGGGCGTGTTGTTTGCGGCGTGACTTTTTCGGGCTGAACTGAATGCTGGAGGTGACGGGCGGAATTGCTGAAGTACACGCCCATATGTCACGCCCGGGTCAGGCGTGACCCTGGGGCGTGACACTTTCGGTGCGACGGTGGAGCGGGAAAAACGAGCGCGCTGCGGCGATTCCTCGGAACCTGGGGACACGCCTATAGTACACGCCCGTGTCTGGTATGTCACGGGCGTGACCGAGGGGCGTGTACACTAAGTTTCCATGGAATGCAGTTTCGGACCAATTGCTTCATTCCTCTGGGTACACGCCCTAGGTACACGTCCTGGTAGGGCGTGACCTTGGGGCGTGTCACAGCAAACTTCGGCTGAAAGCCGTGAAAACCTGCAAAAAGCAAAAAAAATGCATTAGCGACAAAAATATATACAAAGGGGAATCAAAACAAGTACTTGACAAGACATGATTGGCTTTAAAACCCCGAAAATATCCTAATAAAATTGACTGCAAACGTATTATCAAATTCCCCCAAGCTTAAGTTTTGCTTGTCCCCAAGCAAAGATATAAAGACAAGCTAATCATAAAAAGTGACTAATTCAAAAAGTTTTAATCATACTCACACAAGTACTATGCGAAATTCTTGGCAGGGAGAATGTAAAACGTAAATCTAAAACAATTATTTAGGTATGATTTTAACTTTTATAAACTTTACTTAATAAAAATAAATCATCCAGAATTTTGACGAAATTCTTTAAATAGATTTGAGCAAGGCAATGAAAATGAAAAGAACGTATTGAGTTATTACTAGATCCAAGCAATGCATTATAATTATATCAATTAAATAACAAAAATCTAAGTTTAAATCCAAAACTAAAACTGATTTACTTTTCTTCTTTTCTTAGTTGTTAAATAAAATTAAAAAAAAGGGGCGTGAATCAAAAGGATTTAATAGGACCGAAACGTTTGGTTTAGGAATATGAATAGGAGTGGAATTCAAATATAAACATGGAGGCTTAAAAATCACACTAAACCAAAACAACGAGTTTCAAAAAAAAAAAAATAAATTTATTTTAAACAAAATATGTATAAATAAATTTATTTTTTTCTCTTTATGATTTTTTTTATCTCTTTTTTTTTTTTTTATTTTCATTCATTTTTGTTTTCTTCTTCTTTTTTTTTTTTTTCAATTTATTGCTTTTGAGTACACTTTTTTCAACAATTTCTCCAAAGATAACACAAAATTTCCTATCAAACAAAAGTAGCGTGATTTAGATAGGTAGGAATTTGGGCTTTGGTGAAAATGAAATGGTGTGTGGAGTTTATCAAATGAATTTGGAAAAAAGGCTCAAAAGCGGCTAACTAGTGGTAAAAGAGTTTAGGTTGGCAAGAAAGCTCAAACGTAAACAAAAATGGCCTAAATCATTTTCACGCATTTTTTTTAAATTTATTTAAAACATAGAGTCGATAAATTTCAAAAAGCAAGTTCGAGATAATAAAAGAAGATTGATGAAATTATCTTGAAAATAAAAATAATATGTCACTTGGATCGTTCATATCTACTACGTTATTCAAAATATGTTCTTACAAAAATCATCTAAAGACGAAAAGGAAAATAGTGGATGATAAATTTTTAGAGAAAGTAAAGAAAATAAAGAACGAAAAACCATAATAGAAATGCACGGTTTAGAGAAATATTTTACCTTAACATGCTACCGTGAATTAGAAACACAGCATGGCCAACATTTTACTTGTGAAATATGATTAAAAAGAATGATTAGAAAAATTATAATTAACGACGTTGTTTATAAAGAAGTTTGAGAAAAACAAAACATAAACATGGGGTACTTATTGAAATACCAAAATGCAGCTATATATATATAAGAGTTTTATGAAATTTTGGATTTTTTTTTTTTTTTTTTTTTTTGGGATATTTACAAAACAAAAAGAAAACAAAAAGAAGGAGGAAGTCCTCCCCCAAGCTTAAAATCTACATTGTCCGCAATGGAGAAGGAGGTCGGAGAACGAGAGAAAAGTAAAGTATAGAAATAAAAGACAGAATTGAAAAGCAGGTACTTCCCCGGTTTTATTTTGCAGGACAAGTTGAGTGATGCCGCTCCTCCATGCTTGTGCTGTGGATCTTCATGAAACGTCGTCGGGCGGACGTTGGCATGGAAGCAGAACCGTTGGAGCAGGCGATCGCAGAAGTTTCAGCTTGCCGGAGCCAGGCGGGGCAAAAAGTGTAAAAGAAAGAAAACAGAAAAAGATAACTTGGGTTGCCTCCCAAGAGCGCCCTTTGTTTAAAGCGTCGTTTGAGCTCGACGCATCAAAATAAGATTGTCCCAAATATTGTTTTCAAAATAAGTTCGAATAAATGTCAAAGTTTGTGAGTAAAATAATGTTCAGATTAATCAAATGTCAGGACCGGAAAGATAGAGTTAACAGGGTTTAGACTGACATCATCACAGAAATACAGTTTAAGACGCTGACCATTCACTTTGAAAGTACCCTTATCGGGGTGAGAAATTAAAACAGTACCATAAGAAAAGACTTCTAAAACAGTAAAAGGCCCAGACCAACGTGATTTTAATTTACCCGGGAATAAACGTAAACGAGAGTTATAAAGAAGCACTTGGTCGCCTGGCTTAAAGATTTTTGGGTGCCTAAGATGTCGGTCGTGTAAACGCTTCGTCCGCTCTTTATAAAGTCTGTTATTTTCATACGCGTAAGAGCGCCACTCGTCGAGTTCGTTAAGTTGAAATTTTCGAAAATCGCCGACAGAGTGGGGATCGAAGTTTAAAAATCGTAAGGCCCAAAAGGCGCGGTGCTCTAACTCTACGGGTAAATGACACGATTTTCCATAAACCAACCGATATGGCGTACAGCCGAGGGCGGTTTTGTACGCTGTTCGGTAGGCCCATAGAGCATCGTCTAATTTGGCGGACCAGTCTTTTCTAGAAGTTGAAACAGTCTTTTCTAAAATTCTTTTTATTTCTCTATTCACTACTTCGACTTGTCCGTTAGTTTGGGGGTGGTAGGCAGTGGAAAGCTTATGAGTAACGCCATATTTAGTTAGGATTTTTGAAAATTGCGCGTTACAGAAATGGGAACCCCTATCACTAACGATAGCGCGCGGCGTACCGAATCGAGAAAATAATTTTTTGAGGAAATTAACTACGACTCGGGCGTCATTCGTAGGAAGAGCTTGGGCTTCGGCCCAACGTGAAACATAATCAACGGCAACTAAAATATACTTATTCCCGAAGCTAGAAGGAAAAGGGCCGACAAAATCAATCCCCCAGAGGTCGAAAACTTCGCACTCTAGGAAATAATTTTGTGGCATTTCATTTTTATTCGAAATATTCCCCGACCGTTGGCAACTATCACACCTACTCACAAAGGCATGCGCGTCTTTAAACAGGCTGGGCCAGTAAAAACCCGCGCTTAACACTTTGTGAGCGGTGCGAGCAGCTTGATAGTGCCCACCTGTCGGTCCTTCATGCAAATGTTTAATAATATCTAATCCTTCATGCAAGGAAACACACCTCCTGATCACTTGGTCTGCACAGACTTTAAAAAGATGCGGGTCCTCCCAAAAGTAGTTCTTCAGCTCAGAAAAGAATTTCTTCTTTTGCTGAGATGAAAACTCTTTTGGGAGCACACGGGCCACTAGATAGTTGGCGATGCGGGCAAACCAAAGAGAAGTAGATGTGTTAATAATGAACAGCTTCTCATCAGGGAAATAGTAATGAAAAGAATTTTCATCTAATTGCTCGATAAACGGGTTGTCTAGGCGCGAAAGGTGGTCGGCGGCCAAGTTCTCGGCACCTCGCTTATCACGGATCTCTAAGTCAAACTCTTGGAGGAGTAAGACCCAGCGAATCAAGCGAGGCTTGGCATCCGTTTTAGAGAGAAGATATTTGAGGGCCGAGTGGTCCGTAAAAACAATGATTTTCGAAAGAGTAATATAAGGGCGAAATTTGTCAAATGCGAATACTACCGCTAAGAGCTCCTTCTCGGTTGTGGTGTAATTTTCCTGTGCAGATGTGAGTGTTTTACTAGCGTAATAAATGGGGTGGAAGTTTTTGGAAATACGTTGACCTAGTACGGCTCCCACCGCATAACTACTCGCATCACACATTATTTCAAATGGAAGATCCCACACTGGAGCTATCATGATTGGCGCATTAACTAATTTTTCTTTTATTAAATTGAAGGCAGCTAGACAGAGGTCATCAAAGATGAATGGGGCGTCTTTTTCTAAGAGATGGGTAAGAGGCTTGGTGATTTTGGAAAAGTCCTTTATGAAGCGGCGGTAGAAACCCGCATGACCCAGGAAACTTCTTATGGCTTTTATGTTCGTAGGTGGCGGCAGTTTCTCGATAACTTCTATTTTCGCAACGTCTACTTCAATACCCCTTTCAGAAATTTTATGTCCCAAAACTAACCCTTCCCTTACCATAAAATGACATTTTTCCCAATTTAAGGCGAGGTTAGTTTCTTCGCATCGCTCTAAGACCTTTTCGAGGTTCTCTAAGCAACTATCGAAGGAATTCCCGAAGACGGAGAAATCATCCATGAAGACTTCCATAATGCTTTCTACGTACTTGTCAAAGATGGCAAGCATACATCGTTGGAATGTAGCCGGCGCATTGCACAATCCAAACGGCATTCTTCGGTAGGCGAAGGTGCCGAAGGGACAAGTAAACGTAGTTTTCTCCTGGTCCTCGGGGGAGATGGGGATTTGAAGATACCCCGAGAGGCCATCGAGAAAACAATAAAAGCTATGTCCGGAAAGTCGTTCTAAAATTTGATCAATGAATGGCAAGGGGAAGTGATCCTTGCGGGTGGCGTCATTCAACTTACGGTAATCTATACACATTCGCCATCCGGTCACCGTCCGAGTCGGGATTAATTCATTATTTTCATTACTTACGACCGTTATCCCTCCCTTCTTTGGTACTACCTGCACTGGGCTAACCCACTTACTGTCGGATATAGGATAGATAATTCCTGCGTCTAACAATTTCATAACCTCGCCCTTAACTACGTCTTTCATGTTTGGGTTTATACGGCGCTGAGGTTGTATAGAGTTACGAGAATTATCTTCCATTAAGATTTTATGAGTGCAGAAAGATGGGCTTATGCCCTTGATATCAGATATCTGCCAAGCAATAGCTTGGCGATGCTTTTGTAAAATTGAAAGAAGTTTATTTTTTTGTGCATCCGTGAGGTAGGCCGAAATTATGACAGGCAGCTTAGAGTCTTTTTCTAAGAAAGCGTATTGAAGGTGCTCTGGTAGTTCTTTCAGTTCCAAGGTAGGGGGGTCATCATACGAGGTCTTGGAAATTTGTTCTTTTTCAAAAACTATGTCCTCGTACACTTTTTTATAAGTAAAATTAAAAGGGGTGTTGCTAGCGGCCATGGCGGCTTCGTGCAGCGATTCATTTGGAAAAGTAGAAGAGGAACAGAAATCAAAGAATTCTTTTTCAAAATCAGAAAGGCGGGTGGAGGATTCTTCACGTAGGTGTAGAGATTCAGTTGGAGGAGGAGGAGAGGAACAAAAATTGGAAAATTCTTCTTCAAAAGCAGAGGTTTGAGAGAAGGATTCTTCACTTACGGTATCCATAAAAAAACAGGAGTCATCATTAGCTAGTGTGTTCTTCATCGAGGGGGTGATGGAGAAAGTTACCTCATCGTCGCCCACTCGAAGGAAGAGCTTACCATTGCTTACGTCAATGATAGCTCGGGAGGTGGCAAGGAAGGGTCGGCCAAGGATCAAGGGAACCTCGACGTCTTCTTCAATGTCTAAAATGACAAAGTCCACCGGGAAGATGAACTTGTCAACTTTGACTAGGACGTCCTCCACTATTCCTAACGGGTATTTGACTGACCTGTCGGCTAGCTGGATACTCATTCGTGTGGGGTTGAGACTACCAATTCCTAACTTTTTAAACAACGAGAGGGGCATAAGATTAATACTCGCACCTAAGTCGGCTAAAGCGTGTTTGACAAAGAGATCACCAAAGACACACGGGATAGAGAAACTACCCGGGTCACTGATTTTTTTCGGTAATCCGTTTGTCAAAACCGCCGAGCACGCGGCATTTAACGTGACATGAGAAAGGTTCTCTAACTTCTTCTTGTTAGTTAGGAGGTCCTTAAGGTATTTTGCGTACTTCGGCATCTGGGATATGGCTTCGTGGAAAGGCAGATTTACGTGGATTTGCTTAAACATTTCCAAAAAACGGGTGTATTGATCGTCCTGTCGTTGTTTATTAAGTTCGGAAGGGTATGGCGGGGATGGATTATTTTTAAAGGTGGGTGGTGGAGTGAATTCTTTTTCTACGATAGGGGTGATAATTTCTTCGGCAGAGGATGGAATTTTTAAAAGGGGAACGGAGCTTTGATTTTCAAAAACGGGAGCGGAGCTTTGATTTTTAAAAACGGGAGCGGAGCTTGCCTCGGGTTCTTCACTTACCATACCAGGAACTTTCTTCCCACTCCGAAGAGTTATAGCTTTCGCTTGCTCTCTCGGGTTGGGCTCGGTATTGGAAGGAAGAGACCCTACGGGTCGCTCAGAAATCATTTTAGCGAGCTGTCCTACCTGATTTTCTAAGTTTTTAACACTTCCGGTTAAGGTCCTAATCGTAGCGTCATTAGCATTCATGTATTTTGAAAACACTTCCTCCAAATTTGGAGGTTTTGGAAAACTTTGAGGAGGTGGTGGTGGAGCAGAAAAATCACTTTGCGGTGGCGGGCGCACAGCATTCGATGGATTGCTCCACGAAAAATTCGGATGATTTCTTAACGCAGGATTATAACTATTCGGAAAATTAAAACCAGGAGGATGATAATTCGCAGCAGAAAAATTATTAAAAGCAGTTCTAGGCATATTATTTACATAATCCAAATGTTCGGCGGGAGGAGTTGCAGATTCCCATACCTGAGGGGCGGAGGCAGCAGTCATCTCCGTAATTTTTTTGCTTAATATTTCAACTTGCAGTGCGAGTTGTGAGACGTTGTCCACTTCAAAGAGACCTGCAGGTTTGTTTGGGCGGGACCTAGGCACATTCCACTGGTAAGTGTTCATGGCCATGTCTTCAAACAGCTCAAGAGCTGCTTCCGGGGTCTTATGGTTTAAAGTACCGCCAGAAGCTGCGTCTATCATTTGCTTCGTGCTTTGATTTAGCCCATTATAAAACGTCTGCACCTGCAACCATACAGGCAGAGCGTGATGTGGGCATCGTCTTAATAATTCTTTAAATCTTTCCCAGGTTTCGTAAAGGGTCTCAGAGTCTATCTGTCCAAAGGCAGAAATGTCATTCCTAAGTTTAGCTGTTTTAGCAGGCGGAAAATACTTGGCCAAAAATTTTTCAGTTAATTGCGTCCAAGTAGTTATGCTATTTTTAGGAAGGGTGTTCAGCCACTGCTTAGCCTTAATTCTAAGAGAGAAAGGAAATAATCTTAGCCTAATAGCATCATTTGTGACACCATTTATCTTGAAGGTGTCACAAATCTCAAGAAAGCTGGCTATGTGTGCGTTCGGGTCTTCATCTTGAAGCCCGTCAAATTGCACATACTGCTGCACCATTTGAATTATGCTAGGCTTCAGTTCAAAATTATTATTATTTATTGCAGGGCGAACTATACTCGTTTCTGTACCCTCGAGATTTGGTCGTGCATAATAGGACATAGGCCTTTGCACGACTTCCTCCACGTTGGGTTCTGCCATTCTTAAGGTAGAAAATGACTCGGAATCCTCAACCGGCACTTGGGTAGTAGGGCCTTGAAATCGCGATCTTCTCCGAAGAGTACGCTCAATTTCGTGGTCCAGGTCCAAAGTAACCGACGGACTACCGCGGGTCATACACTAGAAGAAAAGAGGAGAAGCAAGACTAAAAAGTAAAAAAAAAAAGCTAATGAAGTTGGAAAATTTTTTTTTGAAATAGATTTTTTTATATTTTAACTCCCGAACTTCCCAAGGGCTACCCGGTGAAGGGTTCGCAAGGTACTAGACAAGATAGTGGCATTTAGAGCCACTTTGCCCTTTTCGAGAGAGTTAGGTGGTGTAGAAAATTTTGTGATGTGGGTTTCTATTACGAATGCGGTAATTAAAATCCAGCCACTTATCTCTGTGCGAGTAGGCGGAAATGAAAAGCTATACTCACGCACTCGTCAGAAAATTAAAACACACCCACTCGACAGAAAGTAAACACACTCTACTGAAATAAAGCCTGCCAATTAACTCAAGTGAGTAGGCGGAAAAATAAAATACGCACACTTGCTTGAAATAAACCAGCCAATTAACTCAAGTGAGTAGGCGGAAAAATAAAATACGCACACTTGCTTGAAATAAAACCAGCCAATTAACTCAAGTGAGTAGGCGGAAAAATAAAATACGCACACTTAACAAAATCCAGCCATTTGACTCAAGTGAGTAGGCGGAAAAAAATTAAGAAGGAGGCTGAGAAAGAGAAGTGATAAAATTAATATATTCGCGTTTTCAATTTATCAACAAGCGTTGCTTCCCCGGCAACGGCGCCAAAAACTTGATTGTCTCTGAGATATCTGCAAAGAGAAAATACCAAACTAACAATTCATCAAGGCAAGTATACCTATCGAAATGCAGCTAGGGGACACAAGTGTCGTATTGAAATTCGGGAACAGTTGAGTAAGCTTACTCACACGAAATCTATTATTTTATCGACGGCAAAATAAGGCTTGGCTAAATGTACTAAAAGAAGAGAACTACTTGTATGAAAAGTTAAAGAGAGCGATTAACTTAAGCTTAGTAACGATGAAGGGAAAATGCACTCGATCAGAAATCACCTCGGCAAGAGTGATTAGAAAAATACGATAACTAAACCTAAGCTAATTAGGGTAAAGGTCTTTGACCGTGGAGGTTCCATGAATATTGACACGCTTCTCTCGAAGGCCGTGCCTAACTGAGTTTAGGAAGGTCCGACCGACTTTCGCCTAAATCGGAGGCCTAAAACTCGCTTTACGCGGTGAACCCCTCTAATGGATTTTACTCCAATCCGGGAGATTTGATCGTCTGCCTCTCTCGAGGGGTGCGAACAACTCCCTTTACTCTTGAGTGCTCATTTCAAACTTTTGGCCTCTCGGCTAACCCAGAATGAAAGCAAAGGTGGAGAGTATATATCGATAATATACCTCCAACCCGTGATAAATCAAGAGTAATTCAAAGCTAAACCCTAAAAAGAAAAGGTAAGATTCAAAGCATCATAACCTAATCACTCGAACCTCGGATCAATTAGATCGAGTACATGGAGGATTAGTTAATCATGGTGAGGTGGAAGAAGGGGATGAGTAGAAGAAAAATACTGAAAACAGAGCAGGAACGAAAAAAGAAAACAACACTTTTTATTTAGAGAAACAGCGACCTTACAGCTTGAAAACCAGAGATTACAAGAACATGAAAAGGAAACTACACTATCATTAGCATCATACTACAGAAAGAAGCTAGGAGCTAATACAGGGAAAGCATAAAGCTAGAGCTACGAACTAGAAATGAAAATACATGCTTAAAAGTTCAGAAAAACAAAGGACAGAACCTCCCCTCTCCAAGTGAAAGTTGTCCTAAAACCCCTGGAGTTGGGCTCTATTTATAGAATTTTTTCGGGTCGGGTCACGCCCCCCTGTCACGCCCTGGTCGGGCGTGACCCTGGGGCGTGACACATTCGGCGCGACTTTTTCGGGCAGGAATTGAATTCTGACGGAGTTGTTGCGGTACACGCCCACAAGTCACGCCCTGGCAGGGCGTGTACCTGGGGCGTGTTGTTTGCGGCGTGACTTTTTCGGGCTGAACTGAATGCTGGAGGTGACGGGCGGAATTGCTGAAGTACACGCCCATATGTCACGCCCGGGTCAGGCGTGACCCTGGGGCGTGACACTTTCGGTGCGACGGTGGAGCGGGAAAAACGAGCGCGCTGCGGCGATTCCTCGGAACCTGGGGACACGCCTATAGTACACGCCCGTGTCTGGTATGTCACGGGCGTGACCGAGGGGCGTGTACACTAAGTTTCCATGGAATGCAGTTTCGGACCAATTGCTTCATTCCTCTGGGTACACGCCCTAGGTACACGCCCTGGTAGGGCGTGACCTTGGGGCGTGTCACAGCAAACTTCGGCTGAAAGCCGTGAAAACCTGCAAAAAGCAAAAAAAAATGCATTAGCGACAAAAATATATACAAAGGGGAATCAAAACAAGTACTTGACAAGACATGATTGGCTTTAAAACCCCGAAAATATCCTAATAAAATTGACTGCAAACGTATTATCAACCTCTAGCATCCTGTCCCGTATTAATCTCACCTGGACCTCTGTGTCCTCGACGAACTCCGAACCCAAAGCCTTCAAATCCTCGTCCTATATCCATGACAGCGGAGTCCTACACCTTGGTCCATACATGGCCACATAAGGAGCCATCCTTATGCTGGATTGGTAGCTGTTATTATATGAGAACTCGATTAGTGGAAATAGCTTCTCCCAGGGCTCACCGCGATCTAATATGCAAAGTCGCAGCAGATCTTCCAAGGTCTGATTAGTGCGTCCTGTCTGCCCATTAGTCTGGGGATGAAACACTGTACTGAATGTTAGCCGAGTGCCCAAGTAAGTCTGCACTGATCTCCACTCCCTAGACGTAAACCATCCATCCCGGTCCGATACAATCGACCGGGCATGCTATGATAATGGATGAACTTCTCCACGAACTTCCGAACCAACACACCAACCGAGTCATCCTTCCCGATCGGAATAAATCTGGTTACCTTTGTCATCCGGTCGATGATTCTCCAGATCGAATCGTTCCCCATCCGCGATCGGGGAAGCCCATGTATAAAGTCCATCGCGATATCATCGAACTACCACTCCGGCACTGGGAGTGGCTGCAATAATCCTACGGGGTTTCTGCATTCTACCTTCACCAGCTGGCATGCCTCTCAATGGGTCACGAAGTAGGTGATATCCTTCTTCATGCCCGGCCAGTACATGGTCTTCTTCAGGTCCGCAGTCATCATCGTAACTTTCGGGTGTACTGAATACCGACTGCAATGAGCCTCCATCATGATATCTTCCTGGACCTGGCCTCCCTCTGGTATGTAAATCTGTCCTCTGAAACACACTAGAACATCCCTCAGCTAGTAATCCCCAATAGTGCCTGCTTCTAAGGCCCGGAATATCGGCTCTAGCTGGGCATCCAACCTCTGCCCATCTCTGACTCGGTCTCGAATGTCATCCGTGACAATCAACGATGATAGGTACTCTCGGTACAGCTCAGTGTGATCCTCGGACACAAAGGATATCTGCATCTTTTCTAACAAATGGACCAACTCCAAGGCCATCAACTGCAGTCCTGCTCTAGAGTTTGTGGCCTTTCGGCTCAGCGCATCAACCACCACATTCACCTTCTCAGGGTGGTAGTGCATCTTGTACTGGTAATCTTCTAGAAACTCCACCCACCGTCTCTGCCTGATATTCAGGTCTTTCTGCATGTCCACATACCTTAAGTTCTTGTGATCGGAGTAAATTTCGTAGTGGACACCGCACAGATAGTGTCGCCAGACGTTTAGAGCAAATATGACCGCTCCCATCTCTAAGTCATGAACTGGGTAGTTCTGCTCGTGCTTCTTCAGCTGCCGAGAAGCGTATGCTATCACATGACCATTCTGCATCAGCACCACACCCATGCCCTTGTAGGAAGCGTCAGTGTAGACCTGGAATCCTTCTTTCCCCGAAGGGAGGGCAAGTATAGGAGCCGAGGTGAGCCGACCCTTCAGCTCCTGAAAAGCCACCTAGCATTGTGTGGTCTAGACAAAGGGAACATCCTTCCTCGTCAGGGATGTAAGTAGAAGGGTAATACGAGAAAACCCCTCCACAAACTTCCGGTAGTAACCGGCAAGTCCTAGAAAACTTCGCACATCTGTGGCCGACTTCAGCTGCGGCCAATCCCGAACTTCCTGAATCTTGGTCGGGACCACTACCAACCTAACACCGCTGATGTTATTATCATAACCCGCATTTTCACCACAACGACGAAATATTAGAGTAAGGAAAAATGCGCGTCATGATGCCACGTCAGCAGGGGATAACTGCAAACGCTCAGGCAACACTCCGACTCAACAAAAAAAATATGATTTAAATGTTTAATTGAAGGAGTTTATTTTAAGTTAAACAATAAGCCGTATCCCTCGGCTTAGTGGCTCACGGGTCCACCAGAAGGAAAGTAATTAAACGTAGCGAAAAATACTATAGTAAACATGTTAGACATCCTACATGAGTCTAGCATCCAAAAAAAACTCAAGGCATGCATTACCCTAAATTTAAAGTAATAATATCGAAGTAGTTTGTACGGTATTTAAATATAGTGATTTAGAGTTTTAAAACATGAGGTGCATGATATAGTAATATTAGTTGGTTTTATAGTTGAAAATACCTATAGGCATCCTAGCATAAATCTTTCCCAGAGAGCAAGAACTACTAACGCAAAAGTAGACAGTAGCAACTAGCCAAATATCCAAGAACGACAATAAACAATCAGTGGGCGTCAAACACCCGACACTAACCCACTAAAAGTTCTCAAGTCTGAAGCATACTACAAAAGAACAAAAGCTACCTCGCAACCTCAAGGCACCCTCAGCAAACCCAGCAACAAAGCTACTCAGCCGCACCACCGGCTACTGCCCTGAACCTGAGGCATTCAAGAGAAGAACACCTCAGCAAGCAGAAAAAAAAAACAAGTGGCAAAAGAATAGGTAAGCAAGTGAGTAAGCCAAACAAAGGAGGGTGTACCAAACCCAACAAAAGGAGGAAGAATGCAAAAGAAATCAACAACAATTAGCCAAATAGAATATATAGAGGAAGGTTAGCCATTATAATAACCTCTAAATTTAAAAAGAATGCACCAAGTGCGAAGGTGAACAAGTCTGGGCACAACCAGCAAAATTTAGCAAAACTGTGGCATAAACCACAAAAAAACAACTGATCACAATACATCTCGGAAGAGGGTGGATCATCAACACGTGGTATGACTGCATTGCAGGTCGGAGAGAGCGACGACCTCAAGCGCCCTAAGCCCAACTCTGGATCCTCAACCGTCTCATAGTCGGTATTGTGGTCCACAAACATGGCCAAACCGGGGCAACCAGAACCCAACAGTCGAAGAAAGGATAAACTAAGCATACCCCCACTGTGATGATCCACAGAAAGAAGGGTCCTCCCAGTTGGGTGGTATGCTAACCACAACCAACACTCATACCCCCAACATCACCATCTCAAAAATGGCACAACACCTAAGTATTACAACACTAAATTGAAGATGACGACTTACAATCGACCTATACTAAGCAGAACGCATCCTACGCTCATCGGCGTCAAAACATTTACCCTAAGCGTAAGCCCTAAAACTAATTTAAACATCTTATACTCTAAAGGAACGCGGGACATTTATATAAGCTGAAAGTCTTACCATAAGAACTTAAGGAAAAGGAGAGGAAAGGAGCCACTTTCCTTGGGTTAATCAAAGAAAGCCTCCAAATCACACCTCGTCGCAGATCGGGACTAAGGGAGGCGAGAGAAGCCGAAATCTGGACAAGAGTGGACGAAATAGAAGTTAGGGCCAAAAAACCCTAATGCGAAATCTCAAGAAATGGGAAAAAAATACCACGGTGACATAGATCTCGCCGAGAGCTTTTCAAATCTATGCTCGAATGAAGATTTCGAGCACCAGAACTCCATCGGCGGTGACCGAAAGGTTCACGAAATCTCACGCTCCGCCATCGCCGCCCTCACATTTCTTCAGTTCTGGTTCAGTTCAGTGAAGAAAAAGAAGAAGAAGTCCTAAAGGAAGAGTGGGGCCAGTTCTAATTCTAAGTATACGTATATATATAGGTATTTATAAAACGTTTTGTCTAAAAACGGACTATTTACGAGCGGGTGCGTGGAAAATGGAATGAGGAGCTCAAAACTGCTTTAAATCGAAAAGTGGTCAACATAAAAGTTATAGATCTCGTCGACACAAACAAATTTCATGTTAACCATTTGTTGATACAACGCCATTTTGACACTCAAAATGGTGCTGAACGCAGACAGGAACGGCCTACTCGAGTGGCAGCATGAACCACTCGAGTTCCAACATATCTACTCGAGTAGCAGCATACCTACTCTAGTAGCAGCATACCTACTCGAGTAGCAGCTTACCAACTCGAGTATTATCATAATATACTCGAGTAGCAGCTCATTACTCAAGTTCCAACATGTATTACTCAAGTAGTAGCATAATATACTCGAGTATCAGCTCAACACTTAAGTTCCAGCAGAAAAAACGCAATTAGGGGTTCAAAACGGCTTCAAATCGAAAAGTGTCAACATGAAAGTTGTAGATCTCATCGAGACGAACAAATTTGATGTTAACCAGTTTTTAATTCAATGTCATTTTGACACTCAAAACGGCGTCCGAGCAAAATCTGAAACGGGTTATTCGAGTAGAGCCATAGCTACTCGAGAGGACTCAGAACGGGAGCCCAAACGCGGGCCGAATTAAACGAAACTTGCACCGAAGGCAAACACTGACGCTACAAATTTAACGGTAAAGTAAAAACCACAAAACTTAACTTATCAACTCGAAATCTTTTAGTTTCGTCGAAAATCCCAAAAATCTGGTCAATCAGACCAAACGGACGCAAAAACGCACTAACGGTACAGCGCCGACAATATGATGTAAAAAGGGTAATGCCCTGACGTCATTAATATGACGATATCAAATCAAATAAAATAATCGAAAAAAATAGGGGGTGTTACAGTCACTCCCCCTAAAAAGAAGTTTCGCCCCAAAACTTAATACAACACCAAAACCAATCCAAAACGATAGAATCAAACATCGCAAAAACAAGGAGACTTACCAAAACTAAGGGAAAAGATGCTGATGAGATTTCCTCATCGCCGACTCCAATTCCCACGTTGCGCTCTCGACGTCTTGATTTCTCCAAAGAACCTTGACCTTGTGGATTGTCTTTCTTCGCAGCACTCGATCTCGAGACTACAAAATACGAACAGGCACCTCCACAAAAGAAAGGTTTGGCTCCAACTGGGGCACAACATCGAGAATCTGCCTGTCGCTCAACACGCACTTCCGTAGCTGACTCACATGGAAAACATCATGCACTCTGGGAAAATTTGCCGGTAGGTCCAGCCTATAAGTTGAAACACCAATCCGCTCAACAATTCGGAAGGGTCCCACATATCTCGGGTCCAAGTTATGATTTTTACCAAATCGCTTCACACCAGACATCAGGGAAACTTTTAGGAAAACCATATCCTCGACAGTAAATTCCAAATCGGTCCTACTCCGATTAGCATACTTTTCGTAGCGCTCCTGGGCTACCCGAAGCTTCTCTCGGATGAGCCTCACTGAAATTTCCATCTCTTCAAGGGCTTCTGGACCTAGCAACGGTCTCTTACCAACCTCAGCCCAAAATAAAAGGGTCCTACAACGTCTCCCATATAAAGCTTCAAATGGAGCCATTTGCAAGCTCTCCTGTTAGCTATTATTGTAGGCAAACTCCATTAGCCTTAGACGCTCATCCCACGCTCCACCATGGTCCAAAATGTAACATCTAATCATGTCCTCCACGATCTGATTTACTCTTTCCGTTTGTCCATTCGTCTGCGGATGGTAGGCGGTGGATTACCTCAAGTCGGTACCCAACCCCTCCTGCAAGCTCTTCCAGAAACGGGACGTGAACCTGGAGTCTCGATCAGATACAATACTGACAGGTACTCCATGCAACCTGATGACCTCGCCCAAATATAATTCAGCTATTTTCTTCATGGAGTAGTCAATCTTGAACGACACGAAGTGAGCACTCTTCGTCAGTCTATCCATGATCACCCAAACTGAGTCATGCCCTCTCGGAGATCTCGGCAATCCAGTAATAAAGTCCATCGAGATACTCTCCCATTTCCAACTCGGGATCTCCAGAGGTGTTAACTTGCCTCCAGGCCTTCCATGATCGGCCTTAACTCGCTTATAGGTGAAACATTTAGATACAAACCTTGCTATATCACCCTTCATACCCATCCACCAAACAATCTGTTTCAGATCCTGGGAGTGGTAGGTCTACTCCAATCCATCACTGCAGCTATATTCTTCGGATCAACCTTTATCCCATCTTTATTCACCACATGGCCCAAGAAGGAGACTTGAGGTAACCAAAACTCGCACTTGATCAACTTAGCATACAACTTATGCTCTCTCAAAGTTGACAAAACAAAATGCAAGTGCTGCGCATGCTCTTCAGTATTGTGGGAGTAGACTAAAACGTCATCTATGAACACGATGAAAAAATGATCCAGGAAGTCCTTGAATACTCTGTTCATCAAATCCATGAATGCGGCGGGTGCATTATTCAATCCAAAAGACATTACCAAGAACTCGAAATGTCCATGCCGCGAACGAAAAGCAGTTCGTGGATTGTCTGCCTCATGAATCCTCAACTGATGATAACCCGAACGCAGGTCAATCTTGGAAAATACAGAGCTAACACGCAACTGATCAAACAGATCATCGATTCTTGTCAAGGGATATCTTTTCTTGATGGTCACTTTATTCAATTCTCTGTAATCTATACACAGCATCATTGATCCATCTTTCTTTTTTACAAACAGAATGGGAGCACCCCACGGTGACGAACTTGGCCTAAGGAAACCGTTCTGCAATAGCTCGTCTAACTGGGTACGCAACTCTCCCAACTCACGCGGAGCCATACGGTATGGAGCCTTAGTGATAGGACGGGTACCCGGTTCTAAATCTATGACAAACTCAACATCTCTCTCAGGCGGAGGACCAGGAAGATTATCAGGAAACACATCAGGAAACTCGCGCACTACAGCAATCTCCTCCACAAGCAGCAAACTAACAACGTTCGCCAACACTGAAACCAAACAGGCAAAGCATCCTGAATTCAAAATCTTTCGAGCACTTATCGCGGAAATTATCGGAGAATCTTGGTGCGAATAACCATAAACGCTCCTGCGTTGACCGTCATCCATTTTGAAGTCCAAACGCCTAACCTTGCACTGGATTACTGCATCGTACTTAGATAGCCAATCCATGCCCACAATTACATCAAAATCTTCCATGTCTATAACTTTTAGATCTGCAACCACGAGAAAAACTCCCAACTGGACTGGACAACCCTGAATTCCCTGATTTGACACAACGGAATCACCTTAGGGGAACTTGACACAGAACGGGTCGCCAACCGGATTGAGGGTCAAATGGTGACACTCTACAAAAGATCTATCCACGAATGAGTGGGTAACACCGAAATCGAAAAGGACACGCGCCCAGTAGTTACTTACCTTAAACTTTCCTATAAGATTAAATATACGACTAAGGGAAAAGAACGTTGACATTTAGACCATACCTAGAAAATAAAACAAGGTTAGGATCTAACCTGAAATAACTTGGGTCGATGTCTGAGCTTCATCCGTGGACACCACATTCAACTTGCCCTTCCCTTTGTCCAAGAGCTGCGGTGGCGGCAAAGCCTGAAGTGGCACTGGCTACAATGGGGGTTGAGCTTGCGGGAATGGGTGTTGACATGCCCCTTCCGCCCACATAGATAACAGGTCTTGTACTTCCAGCAATGGGCTGCATCATGCCCCGTCTTGTTACAACTGGAACAAACTAATCTCTCTTTGGGTGCGCCCTGAATCGTATGAACCTGCTCTTGCTTCCGAGCTCCCAGTCTCTGGTAACATCTCTCGAACGGGTGGCCTGCCCTACCACAGAAACTGCACACTTCCTGACGATATCAAATCAAATAAAATCATCGAAAAAAATCGGGGGCGTTACAGTTATGTCCTAGAAAAGCCACCTCCTTCAACCAGAACTGACATTTGCTGAACTTCGCATAAAGCTGGTGCTCCCACAGTCTCTCTAAGGTCAGCTTCAGATGTCGTGTGTGCTCCTCCTCTGTCCTCGAGTAAATGAGGATGTCATCAATAAATACAATGACGAACACATCCAGATATGCCTCGAACACCCGATTCATGAGGCTCATGAACGCCGACGGTGCATTCATGAGCCCGAAGGGCATCATGGTAAACTCGAACAACCCATATCTGCTACTAAAGGCATTCTTCGGAATGTCCTCCTCTTGGATCCGTAGCTGATAGTAGCCCGACCTCAAATCCAATTTTGAAAAGAAATGTGCCCCCTCCAGCTGATCAAACAGCTCATCTATCCTTGGCAATGGATAGGTATTTCTGACTATCAGTCGATTCAGTTCTCGGTAGTCGATGCACAACCTAAGTGTCCCGTCCTTCTTCTTGACGAACAACACTGGGGCTCCCCATGGTGAAGAGCTTGGCCGGACAAATCCGGCCTCCACTATTACCTGGAGCGGCTTCGAAACTCTGTCAGCTCCTTCGGGGACATCCGGTAAGGGGCTCTAGATGTCGGCTTAGCCCCCGGCACCAGCTATATCCGAAAGTCCTGCTCCCGGTGTGGGGGTAGCCCTGGCAGCTTCTCTTGGAATACGTCGGCAAAATCTCGCACCACCGGGATATCCGAGATGGAACCCTTGGCCTCAGCCATTTCAAACAACACTTCATAGACTTCCTCCCCCCTTCAAGTGGGCCTTGATGACTTGCACGGATGACAGCAAGAGAGGGGGAATAGTTTTAATACCTTCGATGATGATGTAGGAATCCCCATGCCTCACAGTAATCCTCTTTGACATGCAGTCAATCTGAGCATGGTTCCAGTGCAACCATGTCATTCCCAGTATCAAATCAAAGACTGTCATGTTCATGATCGTCGCTGGTGCTTCAAATATCTTTCCGCTGATCTCCACCTCCATGTTGTAGCGGGCGGAGGTGAATAGCTCTGATCCGTCTGGTAGTCATATCCTCATCATCAGGCCAGTGAATCGCTTCATGCCTTCCAGCCCTTCCACGAAAGCTTCTGATACGAACGAGTGCGAAGCACCCGTATCGAACAGTGTATAGGCGGGTTTGCCGCTGATGAAAACTATGCCTGGGGTAGTTTAAAGTCTTAGAAACCTAATTATGGTTTTCTTTCCTAGTTTATTAGTTTTACATTCATAACTCTGATTATCTAGGAAAGAGAAAACTTAAAATTAATTAGAGTACATGTGATCACTTGCTCTGGATTCCGTTGTTGAGTAAGATCCAGTGCATACACTTACTCCCTCTCTTGCCTGTGGTCTCTGCCCTGGTATCCATGACCTCGGCCACATCCTCGGCCTCCAAAATATTGAGCTGGCGGGGCAGCTAGTAGTGCTGGTGGTGGTGCCCCCCTCATGGGGCAGTTCCTCCGGATATGCCCCACCTGATGACAATTGAAGCACTCTAGTGGGGGTTATGCCATTCCCCCGGGTCTCTACACCTCCCGTATCTGGGGTGGCTGAGGGGCCACCACTACTGGTTCCCTTTGCTCCTGTCTTACCTCCTGACGAGGCTGGTCTTCTCCTCTTCTTCCATCTGTGATGCGGCCTCATCGCTAATCATTTCTGGCTCTCCGGCCCTGATCCTCAGTTGGCCGCTTCCGGCCTCGGGTAGTATGCCAATCTGCCTCGATCCTTTTTTCCATCTCCAATATCTGAGGAATAGGCCAGTCGGACACGAACAGCAGAGCCTCCCTCAGATCCTCCCGCAGGCCCTTATAGAACCACTTAGTGTAACCTGCCTCATCCAATTGATAAGAATCCGCAAACCGGGCTAGGTGGTTGAACTCCCGATGATACTCCACCACTGTCTTGCTGCCCTATCTCAACTGTAGAAATCTATCCTCCAGCTCATCTTTGGCCTACTGCGGAACAAAATGCTCCAATAGTACGGCCCTGAATTCCCCCCCAAACTATCTCAGCAACCTCTCTGTCAGCAAACGTCGTGTCCAGGGATGTCTTCCACCATCTCTTGGCATGGGACTCCAAGCAAGAGACTACCAAGGGCACCCTCTCCTCCCACGGGCACCGGCTCCCAGTCAGCATCTCATACATGATGTCCAGCCACTCCTCCATCCGAATGGCCGACTTTGTCCCCAAGTAGGATGGGGGATAAAGTCCTCGAAAAATACTCAGCCAGTTGGCCCCCGGGTTTTGCTGCGGAGCCGGACCCTGTTGTGCCCTAAAAGCCTCCAGGATAGTTGTCAGAGTCTGCCCCATTTTTGACTGTAGGAACGGAGTGGGGACCGGGGGAGGTGGTGCAACATCCGAAGTCTGCTGGACCGGGGGAGGTGGTGTAAGTAATCGATTCAATCCTAATTAACAATGGACAATTTACATGTGATCCCCCTTATGGGCACACCACTGCTTCCGCTGCATAGTTTGTCCCCAAACTAAACTCGCGCGGGGGTGACCTAGGGGTTGTAGACTGCTACTTTTCAATCGAGGTTTGCCTGTGATACCACTTATAAGACCCCCCCCCCCCCCCCCGTTTTTTTACACCGGGGTCTTAGGCCCAGAACCGCCGCTTTGCGGGGACACCTTCACACCCCGAAAGGTAATCACTACAAAATGCTGATCCTGCCGGCCAAATCGATCACAACTGTAGCAAAATAATAAAGCAAAACCACAGAAATCACATATATATAATAAATAATCTCCACGAAGGGAGTGTCCACATATGTAATAAAAGTACTAAAAACATGGGCTCATGCCCAGTACATCAAGTCCTCACTACATATCTCTCATCGCAGAAGCAGCACTAATATAACTACTAGAAATCAGAACTAACAGTCCCAGCCGTCTGAACTCCGGTACTAGACTTCCCGATCTCCAAGCATGCCGACCTCCGGGGCTGCTCCTCCATGCTGGGCTCCACGGTCCCCTAAAATGATGTGGTTCAATAACCGTTAGTCTAAAAGACTAAGTCCTATCATCCCCCGCCCCTTCCCCCATGGCTCCTAGGCACCGAGCGGGGAGAAGGAAAAGAGAGGACATGAAAGTGGAGAATAACAAATAAATAGATGGCGGCGGAACTAATCTTGCAGTTCTATAGTATATACGACAGTAAATAAGATGTGAAAAACTGAACAAGAAAGTAACCTTAACTTATATGAAAACACATAAGCCAAGGGATCTTTTGCAGGGCTCCTATCGTATAAAAAGTCTCATACCAATTTATACGATAGGGTGTCGGTTTTCTAGCAAGCATATATTTAAATACTGAATGAAAACCTTAACTTATAAGAACGCTCGCACGAACTTATAAACCAAGGGGCCATTTTGTAGGGCCTATTGTATAAAGCGTCCCGTACCACTTATACAATAGGTGTCGAGGTTATATGCAATGGTTATGTTATAAAATACAATTATGCCATGATGTGATCATCCAAGTGCAACTCACCCACCCGACTCTGTGTACACAGACCTTTAGTTTCCCCTTTCTGGTGCCGAACCTCCCAGGATACCTCCGTAGTGGCAAAAGGAAGCGGTGGGTTGGGCCTCGCCCACCTATAAACTGATAATTGCACTACCAGTCAGACCTATCGTACGCCTCAACGCTTGTGCACTAAGCGGAGCTCCTGCATACTCTTGCCGGCTGCCGCACCGGACTTTATTTACCAAGTGCTAAACCACACTCGCCGAGTCAACGTGTTGGCATCGGTGCATCTACCCTCCAATACCGAAGACCCACCACCTTATACCTTATGCACATGCAACCTTATGTATCAGCTACTGAGCCAAAGCTCCCCAAACGATCCCGTCTGTCATAAACAACAACCGAGCCAAAGCTCGTCGGGCCAACCTGCCCGTGACAAAACATAACCGAGCCAAAGCTCGTCGGGCTAACCTGCCCATCACCAAAACAACTGGGCCTACTGCCCAAGTGACCCAACCTATCTCCCTGAGACATCGAGGTGTGTGAAGGTGATACCCTAGATTTACTAGTTACTCTTGCATTCCAATTTTGCCTACAGTTTATGTTTAGGTCAGGACTGCCCAAGGTATTCCCCATGACGGGCTCTCGAAGGCACTAGGAACTATGATTGGACTACGCCCAAAGCTCCCTTTTGCAAGGCACTTACTATCATTGGTTGCTATCAAGTTTCCCAAACCCTTACTTGTTTTACTGGATCTAAACCTAGAGTATTTGACATTTCCTCCTCACGGGAAAGACGATCTTTCGTCGATCCCGAACACCACCTAACACTAGCCAAACCAACACTCTACTCATCCTAACTTCCAATGATTAACTCACTTCTATGTTATCAAAACCAGAAAAATCTCTAACCTCAACTCATGTGCCCAAATTCATATTCCAACGCAATTTCTGCAGTTTTACTAAATGCAGACCACTTGAGCTATATGATGTGTGAAATGAGAGGAACTCAAAATATTCATCCAGTACCCCTATAATAATTATTAGAGGGCTGTAATAACCTTTTTAGCCTAACTCCAGAATTTCATAATTTTCCCTATTTATCTGATATTTTATTTAATTATTCTAGTCATCCAAAAATCTCAAGTTTGAACATGAAGTACCAATTTCAGAGAATAAAATATTCCACAAAATTTATGATAAATAAAATATGAATTTTGAACTTAAAATCCAAAGACTCCCAATTTTACAGCAAGGTTTAAGCCTCTAATGCTAATTTTAAATATATTCACAATAAATCACCTTAAGAGATAGGTACGGCAAGTATACCTCCAAATATTCAGAGAAAATTCTAGAATGATTGTAAGGACATATAAATGATATAGTTCAAGTTTCATAATTTATTAGCAAGTAATGAGCTCTAAGAAAATTATTGAGTAATTTTCCAAGTTAATGAGCTTGTGAAGTAGGTACTGCAAATATATATTCAAAAATTCTAACAAAATTCATACATGAGCAATAAGGTCTAAAACTCCATCTGCCAAATTTTCATGACCATCCAATGGGCAGTGGGATCATAATGATCAAATGATTAATTAGGGCAATCCCATGAGTTACAAAGGATGTGCTAAGATTATTGATCCAAAATTCTCAATTAAATTACCAGAGGTTCATACTACCCTGATGATCACACTACCCAAATTCACTTATGGTTCAATGAGTTTTACTAACCTATTCTAGCATCATAAAATTTGTGCCCTAAATTAGGGTTAGGATTTTAAGGGGCCTACCCTTTTCCAAAACCCTAATATTTTTACCAGAGAGCTTTAGTTACCGTAGTACCCCACTAAATTTCAAGTTCATTCAAGGTCTTTTGGCCTCATGCCATTCGCAAGGCACAAAATCCCTTTCTTAGGGTTTGGCCTTAGATCTTAGGGCAAATCTATTCCAATTTACCGCCAAGCCAGTGACCCCAATTTCAACCTCTGTTGAGGTAATTTGGCCACTCAAAACCCAAAGTGCACTTTTTGATCAAAGTACCCTTTTTAGGGCAAGGTTACGGTTTGCATGATTTTAGTTCAAACCACCTCCAAATGAGATGAAATTGTAACCAGAGATTTTTAATGAACCCAAGCACCACTCACCAAAATTTGGGTGAGTTTGAAGGTCATTTGGTCCCTAAATTAATTTACCATAGAGAAATTAAATAATTTCCAAAACTATAGAAAAATTGTCCCCAAAAATTTTTGTTTTTGTGCAAGACCTATATATAGACTAGGATGACTCCTTGTCCAAATTTCAAGTCATTTGGACAAGAGATGAAGGGTGGGCATCCATTTTGGTTTCTGTCTAGCCCTAGGTATAGACCCCACCAAAATGGGTGCCCTGGTCAAACCGGACACCAATATTAGTTCAAACCAATTTTGAATTAAAGTAGACCCACAGGGCTACAATTTATGTGTTTACCATTTCCTCTGAATTAGACTCTAGTTATTTTTAATAAATAAAAACATTAAATACATATTGTGTGACAGAATTTAAATAACAGAAATTCATATCCTATAGTTTAATATCATTCCCAGCGGGAATCTTGATGCAGATTAGACGGCATCCAGTTGTCTTCAACCTCCAGCCGACGGTCTCGATTCAACCCACCTGGAGCTTCTTCCAGCCGCGTCCGCCGGCCATCCGGCCACCTCCCCGGCCGACCTCCGCCACCACCACCTCCATTGAGGTGGTGGCTGTCGCCAGGCGGCGGCATAGCCGCCGGAGGGCACTTTTCCGGCTATCCTAACAATCTCATTTTCCTCCAAAAACCAGGAAATTCGATTCTCTAATCGAGCTCGATTGAGCCCGAACCTTGGCCCTAATTAGTCCTATGATCTTCCCATGGAAAAAGAAGAAGGGGAGGACCAGTGTGGGCGGTTGTAGCCTTACCGATCGCCGGATTGTCATGGTGGTGGTGGTGGTTGGATTTCTGCAACTTCACAGTGAACCTCCTTGGCTCATTTAGGTAAAGTGTGGAACTGAATCCCTTGAGTCCAGTGAAGCTTTTAATTAGAAGGAGAGTTGGGGTATTAGGTGGTTGTAGGCTGCATTGCCATTAATGGCCCCTAGTCAAAATTTCGGCCATGGTGGGTGGGGGATGGAGCATGGCTCAAACCAGTCAAAGACCAACTGGTTGAAATGGGACTGCACTCCCCTTGTCCTAATGAATTGAATGGGGGGTTGGGGAAGGGGAAGGAAGAGCCCCAAAGTCTTCCCCCATTACTCCCTTCTCTTTCTCTCTCTTTCATTTGTAACTTTTTCTCTCTCCTACTCACCAAGCCTGAAATTTGACTCCTACCTAACCCAATGGTAGCCCATATGTTCATTTCATCCACTAATACAAGGTTAGCACAAGTGAATTGGGCTTGAGCTTGAGTTAGCCCATTTGGGCTAACTTGACCTAAACCTTGACTAGGGTTGACCTTGGTCAATTTGGTCTTTGCGGTTGCCCCTAATGGGTCCTTGGTGACCCATTTGCCTCCCCTAAGGTCTAGGTTGGGTTGATTTGGCCCTTTGGAGGTCACTTGACCCTTAATCAGGGCACTTTGACTATTTTAGGGCTAGAGTTAACTTGGGTCAACTTAACATTTTTGGTTGACCCCAATGGGTCCTTGGTGACACATTGGCCTCTCACTAGGGTTAGGAAGGTAAATGTGGGGTCCAATTGGCTAAGGGAACTTCAATTGGTCCTGTGCAGGTTAGTTTGACCCATTATAGGTCAGTTTGACCCATTTAGGGTTAGAGTTGACTTTGGTCAACTTAACCACTTTGATTGCCCTCCATGGGTCCTTAGTGACCCATTGACCCCACTTTAGGTCTAGGAGGGCCCTGGTAGGGTTAGTTGGGCTTTAATAGGGCACACTGCCCTTAGTTAGGGCACCTTGGCCAATTTAGGCCTAGAGTGGTTCTAGGTCAACTTGGCCACCCTAGGTCGACTCCAATGGAAACTTAGGGCTCTAATGGACCTTACAATGGTTTGATGAGACCATGGTGGGGTCTTGAAGTCTTGGTGGAGCCCAATGGTCATCTTAAACTAGGGTTCAGAAATTTACTATTTGCAGACCATAGTGGTCTCACCTACATTCCTAGGTTCACTTGGCCATCTGGGGCTCCCTAGGGTTTTGTCATGACCTAGTCATGACAAAACCACTCCTAGATGTCTAGCTATTTGAGGGATGTTACACAAATCTTGTCTACCAGATCTACGTGGAACTTGTGTTTCCTGAGCAGGTTCTCCAACAACTACTACTTCTAGTCCTGACTCAGGTTCCAATTCCGGTTCATTCACTGTTTGTGGTTCCTGAACTTCTTCAAGTTCTACCCGGGATGTCTTTCTACTTAAGAACTCTTTCTCAAGAAAGACACCAGTCCTTGCGACAAACACTTTTCCCTCGGATGGTAGGTAGAAATAGTACCATTTGGTTTCCCTAGGATACTCCATAAGATAACACTTATCTGATTTGGGTTCCAGCTTATCGGGCATTTGACGTATCACGTATGCCTCGCAGCCCCAAACCTTAACGAACGACATACTGGGATGCTTCCCAGTCCATATCTCATATGGTGTCTTTAGAATAGCTTTCGTTGGAGCACGATTTAATGTTAAAGTAGCATTTTCTAGAGCAAAGCCCCAAAAAGAAATAGGCAGATCTGCATGACTCATCATAGACTGTACCATGTCTAACAAAGTATGATTCCTCCTCTCAGACACACTATTATGCTGTGGTATTCTAGGTGGAGTGAGATGTGATACAATACCACACTCTATCAGATGTTCACGGAACTCACGACTTAGGTATTCGCCACCTCGATCAGATCAGAGTGCTTTAACCTTCTTACACAGCTGGTTTTCTACTTTGCTTTTAAACACTTTGAACTTTTCAAAGGTTTCGGATTTGTACTTCATAAGATACACGTATCTGTATCTACTGAAATCATCAGTAAATGTAACAAAGTAGAAGAACCCACCTCTAGCCATAGAACTCAAGGATCCACATACATCACTATGTACTATACCCAAGAGATCATCAGCCCTCTCTTTGAAGCTAGTGAAAGGAACTTTAGTCATCTTGCCTAACAAATAAGATTCGCATCTCTCAAATGATTCATAATCAAATGAGTACAACAACCATCTCTATGGAGCTCGGATATACATATCTCATTTATATGGCCCAAACGACAATGCCAATGATACGTAGGGTTCAAGTCATTTGTTCTTAGTCTTTTAGCATTTTCAATATTATTGAATATAAAAGAAAAACCCATAATAAACATCATTCTTAAATATTGAATAGCAGTTGTTCTTAATTATAAAAGAAAAACCCACCATGTCCAAACATGAAATGGATATATGGTTTCTAGTTATGGAAGAAACAAAATAACAATTATCTAGTTCTATTACAAGCTCATTGGGCAAAGCAACATAATAAACCCCCACGGTAACGGCAGTAACTCTTGCTCCATTGCCAACGCGCAGGTCCACCTCTCCTTTACTCTGCATTCTTCTTCTTCCCAGTTTCTGCACATTCATATAAATGTGAGAACCATATCTGGTGTCCAATACCAAGGATGAAGGAGCAGAAAGGTTTATTTCTATAACATATATGCCTGAAGTAGAGGTCATACCTCTTATCTTCTGTAGACCCTCAATGTATGAAGGACAATTCCTCCTCCAATAACAAGCTTTGCCACAATGGTCGCACTTCCCTTCTTTTCCTGAGACTTTCTTTTTCAGTGTAGAAGACTTAGGATCCAGTCCAGACTTAGGTCCCACCTTCATCTTCTTGAAGCCCTTGGCCTTGCCCTTGCCTTTCTGTACCATCAATAAGGGGCTAGTAGACTTGTCCTTCTTCATATTAATCTCGGCAGTTCACAACATGCTTAGGAGCTCGGACAATGTTTTGTCTATTTAATTCATGTTATAGTTCAAGATGAACTGCTCATAACTATTCGACAACGATTGCAGGATAATGTCTGTAGTAAACTCTTGGCCTAGAGGGATACCTAGTCTTTCAAGATTCTCGATATACCTAATCATCTTGAGTACATGAGTCCCTACTAGGTCCCGAGCTCCCATCTTACACTGGAACAACACCTTTGTGACGTCGAATCTCTCTTGATGAGCTTGCCATTGAAATATTTTCTTGAGATGCTCATCAATGTCCTTACAACCCATGTTCTCATGTTGCTTCTGAAGCTTAGAGTTCATGGTCGCTAACATGCAACATTCGACGTCTAAGGAGTCATTAAGATACCTCTTATAAGCATATTTATCAGCACGAGGTGCATTCCCGGCAGGCTCATTTGGGGATACCTCTTCCAAAATAGAGAGCTTGCGCTCTTGCCTTAGAACAATTCTCAGGTTTCTGCACCAGTCCAAATAATTTGTACCACTCAGCTTCTCCTTCTCAATGATCGCTCTAAGGGACATGGTGGAGTGTGAACCACTTGCCATGAAAATTCTACAAGAATACAAACAAAGCAAATTTGTACAACATTTCAAAATGCAATTTATCTTTCAATTAGGACTTTAATCAAAAGCTCTCACTATTTTTATGAAACTGATAACCCTCGATATCAATTCAAAGAGTTTGGCGAGTAACCCTCTTAGTGGACAAGATTCATATTTCACAAACACTATGAGTCATCTTTGGATTTTCTCTCATAATACGGCTATTTAGGTAGGCAATGCTTGCCAATTGCATAACAATGAAATTCTTGTATGGCTAGTTAATAACTCTTTATTCGCATCAATCATATGGTGCATGCCAATCACATTCCTCTGGTCACTCTACCTTTGAGGTCACCCAGTTAAGCTAGACCTGATGTCGACAGTGGGATATCATAATTATCCGCTCGCACCTAACCAAGATATATTAATGCACCTTGCTTTGGCAAGCCCACACTTCATCGATCGAGGCAGGAAGAGTGTCTATAACACCCCCTATCCTTCGCATAGCATATAACAGTAGGTCCGGTCGGGGCCCGACACCATATGCCACAAACAGACCGAGCAGTTACTCAATGGAAACCATCCACCTGATAACCAACGTCCTACACAGAGTCATTCTAGCGGAAGCAATTATTAAAAGTTGCAAAATACAGAACCCATCCACAAGCATGAACGTCCACTACTCAAAAAAATAGGAATGAAGTACAATACACAAGTACCATGGTCTTATAGCCTTAAAATTGTTTACTCAAATAACATGTTTTCCAAACCTCGGCACGCAGGCCGGTTACACATGAATAAAACAAGTAAACACTCAATTTAGGCCTTCGAGGGCCGGCTCAGCAACTTGGGCTTTAGCCCGCTATTTACCACTCGGCTCCGCAGCACCTGCAAGCAACAATCCACCTCAACGGTGGCAAACAAAAGCAACAGTCAGCTAGGCTGACAAAATTATAATGATCCCACCCCCATAATCGGGGCGAAAATGCTCTTTCCCTGCACTTTGTTAGCATAACCAATCAACATAGTGAATAAACACTTCATCACAGGTGTGGGCACGCACGACCACACACCCCGTGCACTCAGGGCACATTCTCGGTGAACACAGTCAAAGTCCGCTGACTCACCACCGCCCATTGGATGGCAATATCTCGTGAGCATTTGGTATTTCTGGCCACTGCCTAAGACCCTCGATCTATGCCAACGGCGAGTACCACGTGCCTTAGGTCTCTCTAACCGAACCACGTAGATCGTGTATGGTTCCGCCTTACCCGTTGCTCACACCGCAACGTCAACTTAAGTCATCTGCGCAGGTCAAGCTTCCCCGAGTCCCGTATCCAACACACAACACATAACCCAGTTATGTTCAGGTCGGCTCCCAGGCCACCATGTTGGTAGAATCACGCATCGGCCCAATTTTTCGGGTGCACCTTGGAGTTAATCCCCAAGGCTCCCTGTTGCAATCTACCACGTAGAAAACTCGAAAAACAAACATTCGCGCGGAGTCTTCTCCGGCCATTCATGCAATACGACATCACCGATCCAGACCAACTTTTCCGGGTAGGCTTCACACATCATGCCTATATCCGTTCTCGATTACAGGCTCTACATGTACACAACGGGGACTATTCATGTCTACCCGAAGGAACGCCTCAACTCACCGCAAACTCGCGAGAGCGGGCTTCCCATGCAAAGGAAAAGAGGACTTCACATATCCTAGGATGAGAATCGCTACCCTAGCATTTTTCCTTGGCGCCAAGGAAATGTATGCGGATGAAAAGCACTACAATCTCTTTTCCTCCGTAGATCCGAAGTCGACACGCGATTTGGAGCTCCGAAGCTCCGCCGGTGACCGGATCTAGCCTCCTTCTTCTTCCTTGCTCTCCCGTCTCTCTAGATCTTTAGAAAGAGAATGGTAGGTTGAAATGAAGGATTTCCAACCCTATTCCCGGGTATATCTCACCAGGAACAACCCCCAGCCGTCGGATCCCAAAATAATGAAACGAATGGCCAAGATTCACCATCGAAATCCAAAATCTGGGTCGAACATGGCCTGTGACACGCCCGTGTCCAGGGCCATGTTCCACATTCGCCGTCGAAACCGACGCGTCCCGAAATGCACACGGGTACCCGACACGCCCGTGTTTGACCTGACATGTCTGTGTCATCCAGTACACGGCCGTGTTCCCAGCCATGTTTCCCCATTGACACAGGACCAACAACAACCCAAGAAGTACACGGGTCTTGGACACGCCCGTGTCCCATTTGACATGCCCGTTTCACCACCAAACACGTCTGGGCTTCCAGGCCGTGTTTCACCCGTGAATAAAATCGGCCAACCACCCGAGAAGGACACGGCCTGTGACACGCCCATGTCCCAGGCAGTGTTCGCTGCTCGACGATCATCGACTCCAAAATTCGTCGACCACACGACCAGATCGTCGACCCAAGCACGACACACCCTGGGACACACCCGTGTCCCAGGCAGTGTGCCCCCTGCCAAATTCCAAACTTGGCTTAAAATGCCTCCTGTCGCTCTTTTGAGTTTCAGGGCGTTACAACTCTCCCCCTCTTTAAAGAATTTCATCCCCGAAATTACATAAAGGAAAAATAAACACAAAACTTAAACGGTACCTGAGTGGAATAACTCCGGGTACTCCTCAAGAATGGTCTGCTCTCGCTCCCACGAGAGCTCCTCCCGACCACAATTGTCCCAACGGACCTTGACCATCCTGATCTATTTGTTATGTAGCCGCTTGACTTCCGAGTCCTCAATACGAACGGGCTTGACCTTCGTCGTCAACCCATTATCCACCGGCACTTGATCCACCGCGATCACATGTGAAGGCTCTTACACCGCCTTCTGTAGCACCGATATATGGAATACATCGTGTAGACCACTAAGCTCCACTGATAGCTTCAACCGATACACTGCTTCACCAATCCGCTCCAGAACCTCAAACGGTCCAAGGTACCTCGGGCTTAGATTCTTCAAGCGCCGCACCCGCGAGACACCCTTGAACGGCTTGATCTTCAAGTACACCCAGACGCCAACAGCGAACTCCATGTTCTTGTGCTTGACATTATAGTACTTAGCATGTCGGTCCTGAGCGATTAGCAACATCTCTCGAATCGTTTGAATTAACGACGTAGCATCTTCCACCTCTTGGCGTTTGTACAACTTTGACTCACCTGTTTCCAACCAAACAATGGCGTGCGACATCTTCTACCATAAAGGGCCTTGAAGGGTGCCATTTGTATGCTCGCCTGGTAGCTATTGTTGGACGCGAACTCCAACAAGTATAGGTGATCTTCCCACTGCTTCCCGAAGTCCAAGACACACATGCGAAGCATGTCTTCCATTATTCCATTGACCCTCTCGGTCTGCCCATCCGTTTGCGGATGAAAGCCTGTGATGAAACTCAGCTTTGTTCCCAACATCTGCTGCACCAGCCTCCAATCATTGGACGTGAACTGCCCATATCGGTCACTCATGATGATGTGGGGCACTCCATGAAGCCACACAATATTATCCACATACAGCTTTTCCAATTTCTCAACCGGATCATCCTTCCTATGCGGAATGAAGTGCGACACCTTCGTTAGACGATCTACGACCACCCAAATGGCGTCGTTCCACTTCTGCGACCTTGGCAACCTGTGCACAAAGTCCATAGTAATGTCGTCAAACTTCCACTCCGGAATAGACAAGGACTTCAAGAATCCTCCCGGCTTTTGGCACTCCGCCTTCACCAAGGAGCATGTTTGACACTTCGCCATATATAGTGCCACATCCTTCTTCAGTCCTGGCCACCAGAACAATTTCTTCACATCACGGTACATCTTCGTGCTCCCCAGGTGAATTGTGTACTTAGTATGATGTGCCTCGTACAACAATTCACCCGCAAAGTGCCCACATTTGGGACGCACAGACGACCGTCTTTCCAAAGCAATCCATCCACAACCTCATATTGGGAATTTGACCCATCCAAAGCCTCTATCATGAGCTGCTTCATGCTACTATCCACATCCAAAGCCTGCCAAATCCGATCAGCCATGTCATACTGAACTTCTGTCCAGTTTAATAGAGCTTCAGCACTCGACTGCTTGTCTACGCAAGAGATCTCCAACGCCTCCAACTCCCGAACCAATCGCTCGTCATGGACCGACATCCAATTGGATTGAGTTGGGGTCCGGCGACTCAACACATCCTACAGAAGCTGGGGTCCGGCGACACCAAGAGAACTAGTGTCGACACATTCTACAGAAGCTGTGTCGAGAAGCAGTGTCAACAACAAGAGAGCTGTGTCGACATCACCAAGGCTAGTGTCGACACTTAGTTTACTTGTGTCTACACATGATGAAGATCAGTCTCGACACTTTGCTGACAGAGATAGAGTTTCAAGAAGTGACTGGAAGACTTAACAGCTTCTATATCCAACCGGTCTACTGCAACTGTCAGTGCTGTCAGAAGATTCGTTAGAAACTGGATCAGCCGGTTACCATGGAGAAAGTCTATATAAGGACATTCTCTATCAACAGAAAATAATTAGAATTGAAGTACAACACACATAGAGATACATACAAACTGAAGAAGATTTTCAACAGAAGATCTATGAAGATATTCTCAAGTGGTGATCTACTCAAAGTTTGTCTTGAGAATTAAAAGAAGAATTCAGAAGAATCTTCAGAAGAATTTGGAGAGAGAGAGCTCCATCTATTCAAGTGAAGAAAGAGACTTACATCAACAAGTCTCTCAAATGCAGAGTTTGAACCAGTCTCCCAAGAAAGATTCAGATTGATTTTTGAATTTCAAGAAAGAAGCTGATTGAAGATCAACTTCAAAGGAGATCAACCCTACTGGGTTCAGATTCAAGAAGCTTTGAAGAAAGCTAAGTCAGGTCGATCTCAAACGTCAGATTCTTTTTAGAACTGATCAAGAAACTGTTCATACTTTCTCTCTCAACCAGGGTGGTGGTTAAAGTTTAGATTTACATCTATTTTTCTGTAGGATCTTTTTAAGATCTGAGTTGTAAGCCTAATTTATAAAGGCTGAGTTGTAGAAGATAAGTTCTCTGAGTGGTAGGCCTTGTTGGAGGCTGAGGTAGGGCTGTGAGCCTGAATTGTAGGAGATTGTCATCTCTGAGTTGTAGGACTTGTTGAAGGCTGTAGTAGGGCAGATTGCCTGAGCTGTAGGAGTGTGGACTCACTCTGAGTTGTAGGAGCCTTGTTTGGGTTCTGAGGTGTAAGATCTGAGGATCTGAGTTGAAGGAAAGAAGTTAGGCCAAATCTAGCACACTGCTAGATAGGTGAAGGGGGAAAGTGGATGTACCCAGACATTGAGGAACCACTATAAATCAGTGTGCAATCTGTGAATGTGTGTGATATTATTAATTTTGTGCTGTGATAGCTGTATAAATATCTGTTTTAATTAATTAACTGAATTACAAGTTCTGCCTTAGAAGAAAAAGGAATTACATCTATTCACCCCCCTCTAGGTGTTTAGGAACCAATTTTTTCAAGTGGTATCAAAGCGAGGTTGCTCAAAGAAAGACATAACTGTCTGAGTAAGATCTGTAAGGCAGAATTAAGTTAAAGAAGATGGGTTCAGGAGAAAACCATAAAGAACTTGGTTCAATGAAGTTACCCATCTGTAGGAAGGAAATTTTTGGAATATGGAAGGAAAGGGTTAGACTATTTATGGAGGCATCTGCTCCTAGAATTTATATAACAGTTCAGGAAGGACCATATGTTCCAATGAAGGTTTCTGTTCTTGATGCTAATCAAAGGACTCCTAAGGATTTTTCAGAAATGACAAAGGATGAGATAATCTTGGCCACAATGGATAAAAGAGCACAGAATATTATAGTGAGTGTCATAGATGATTCAAAATTCCAGAATTTGATTCACTACAAAACTTCCAAGGAAATGTGTGACACATTGGTTGTCTACATGGAGGGTTCTGAAGAGGTTAGGCAAGATAGAAAGTCTATGCTTAATCAAGAGTATGAGAGTTTCAGACAAGCCAAGTCTGATAGTATAACTGAATGTTATTACAAAATAGTAAATGAATTAATGTCCTATGGAAGAATCTTCAGTACTTATGAGCTGAATGACAAATTCCTTAGGTCATTGACTAAGGATTGGCATATAAAGATCTGTGTCATAAGGGAAGTGGCCAGACTGGCAGAGATTTCACCTCCAATACTGTTTGGTAAATTGCTGTCATATGAGATGCAGTTGTTGGCTAGAAAGGAGGAAGAAAAATATACAAAGGTTGACCATAGGGAAAAGTCTGTGCCCTTTAAGGTAGAAGCCACAACGAAGAATAAGAGAATGTCTCCATCATCTCCTAAGAAAGATGCAGAAGTGAACTCAGAAAATTCTGATAATCCCAGTTCAGACAGCAGTAATTCAGATGAAGACTTTGCTGCTTTCACTTGGCAGTTTCAGAGACTCTTAAAGAAGAAGCAGTGGAAATCTAAGCCATCCTCATCTCAGTCCAAGGATGACTATTATCAGAAGAGAAAATCATCCAGGAAGGACAGGAGTGGGACAAAGCCTAGCAAGTCAACTACATCAAAGATCATTTGCTACTGCTGCAATAGACCTGGACATGTTGTAGCTGATTGTCCAGACAAAAGGAAGGAGACTGCTGATAAAAAGAAGTCTCAGCACAAGAGCAAAAAGGAGAAATCCTTGGTAGCTAAGAAAGAGAAAAGTTGGACAGATCAATCAACTTCAGAGTCAGAATCTGAGGCTGAGGCCTATATTGGTTTATTTGCAACTGAAGAAGAAGATGAGTTCTTGAGATTACTGGACTCTATCTATGAGCAAGAAGACCCTCAGTGCAAAGTACTGATGGTTATGTCTTAAGAAGACCAGTGCCAGGATCAACCTGGCCCTAGTAAGGTAAAAAATTCATCTGTAGATTCTGATTACTTCACTGGGTCAGAATCAGATGCATCTACATCAATAGATGTGGATGGGTCTGAATCTGAAGGAGATATTCATCAGCTTATAGATGAATATGGGGATTTGTTGCAGGCACTCAAGAGAAGCAAACACCTCGCCAAAAATCAGGCTAAGGAAATTGCAACTCTTAAGTTGGTTGCATCTGATTCAGAGAAGCTGCTGGATCAGAAGATGAATGAGATTGAAAGGCTGAAAAACATTACTGTTATTCAGATGGGTACAATCACATTCAAAAATGATCAGATCAAAAGTCTGGAAGACAGACTTCAGAAAGAGAAGGAGATAGTGGCTAGTTTCTCTAAGCCAAAATATGTCCTACCCCTAATTGATGACTTTGTGTCTCAAAAGGGTAAAGCAGGATTAGGCTTTAAGAGAACTGCATGGGCTACACAGTCCAATAAGAAAGGCAAAGCCCCATCACAAAACATGAGATCTGCTGCTAACAATACAGATAAGATTGTACCTAAAAAGAGGTATAATAAGTTTGAGTGCTGGTGCTGTGGCAAGATAGGCCATTATGTCTTAGACTGTTGGCACAATACCAGTGTCAGGAAGGATAGTAGTCTACCTATTAGAAGAGCAGCAGGAAGATTTGTCAAGTTTCAGGCTAACTTGAACCAAGGACCCAAAAGTTATTTGGGTTCTAAGGTTAAGTAATCTTTGTTGCAGGTGAGTCCAAGTTGACATGCCCCTATATGGTACTTGGACAGTGGATGTTCCAGACACATGACTGGAACAAGGGGATTGATGAAGGACTACTCACCAATACTAAATGGGCCTAAAGCAATTTTTGGTGGTTCTGAAAAGGAGTCATCAAAGGGTTTGGTAACATTTCTAACAACCTAATCACTATCACTCAAGTGTCTTATGTGAAGGGTTTGAAACACAACCTAATAAGCATTAGCCAGCTGAGTGATCTTGGATATGACATTTCATTTGTCAAGAATGGGTGTCATATCAAGAGGTCAAGTGATCACAAAGTCATATTGACTGGCTATAGAAATAGAAATGTGTATTGCCTAAATGTTGAGTGTGAGAATAAAAATTCTCCTATCTGTCTTGTGGCTGATGAGAAAGCCTCTCATTGTGTCAAATGACACAAGAGGTAAGCCCATCTTAATTACAATACTATTAGCCAAATCTTTAGTAAAGATTTAGTGAGGAATGGTCCTCAAGTTAAGTGTTATAAGGATGGGATATGCTCAGCTTATCAAAAAGGCAAGCAGACCAGATCCTCCTTTCATAGTCTTGAAACCAAAGACTCTGTGAGGTGCTTATACCTCTTGCATATGGATTTATTTGGTCCTATGCCAGTTCATAGTTTAGGTAGGAAGGTCTACACTTTTGTGGTGGTAGATGACTATTATAAATTTTCATGGGTATTCTTTCTGAGGCAGAAATCTGAAACCCCAAATATCTTCTACAATTTTGTCAAACAAATTCAGAATGAATTAGATAGTTCAGTGGTCAAAATCAGAAGTGACCATGGAACTGAATTCCAATCTGAAAGTATGATAAGGTTGTGTGAAGAATTTGGGATTCATCAAGAATTCTCCTCACCTAGAACACCTCAGCAAAATGGCATTGCTGAATGAAAGAATAGGACATTGATTGAGGTTGGAAGAACACTATTGAGTGACACTACTCTCCTAGAATATTTCTAGACTAAGGCAGAAAACACTGCATGCCATGTGCTCAATAGGGCTTCCATCACCAAAAGCCACAAAAAGACACCCTATGAGGTTATGAAGGGCAGAAAACCAAACTTATCCTATTTTAGGATCTTTAGTTGTAAGTGTTATGTACTTCACAATGGCAAGTCTCACCTAACTAAGTTTGCTGCCAAATCCCAAGATGGGATATTTGTTGGGTACAACAACATTAGTAAGGCTTATAGGGTCTACAATTTGGCTACTCAAGTTGTAGAAGAGTCTGTTCATGTCATCTTTGATGAATCTAGACTTATTAATAGTGAGTTGCCAAGTAGTTCTTGTAGCTCCACAGGTATACAGCAGAAGATGGACCAGCTTACTATCAGAGAAGATCCAACTGCAAAGCAGAATGAGGAAAATGGTAGTTGTTGTCCAGGGGGAGTACAAGACACTCAAGAGGAAAATGAAGACCATGAGGTGCAACATAATGAAGAGATTGAAGAAGGTCAAACTGTAGATAGATTACCTCTAGCAGTTAGACAGTTAAAGGATCATCCTGCACACTAGATCATTGGTGATCCAAGACATGGAGTACAAATAAGGAGCGGGAACTTAAATCCAGTTCTTTGCTCAAGCTTCTTATCTCAACTGGAACCCAAGAGATTTGAAGAAGCTATTCAAGACCCACAATGGATTGATGCTATGCAGGAAGAGCTAAATCAATTCAAATGGTGCAAGGTCTGGGAGTTGGTACCAAAACCAAAGGTCCGCAATATCATAGGGGCAAAGTGGATTTATAGAAACAAGCTTGATGAGAGTGGGATCATAGTGAAGAACAAGGCAAGACTAGTTGCCAAAGGATACAGGCAGGAAGAGGGCATTGACTTTGATCAGACTTTTACTCCAGTGGCATGGTTGGAAGCAATCAGGCTATTCCTTGCCTATGCAGCATATCAAGGCTTCAAAGTGTTCCAAATGGATGTTAAGTCAGCATTCTTAAATGGAGACTTAAAAGAGGAGGTCTATGTAGAGCAGCCCTCAAGTTTTGTTGATCCACTCAAACCTAATTATGTTTATAGACTTAGGAAAGCTTTGTATGGGTTAAAATAAGCTACAAGGGCTTGGTATGAAGCCCTGTCTAATTTACTCATTGAGAATAAATTCTCAAGGGGGAAAATAGACAAGATTCTATTCCTTAGAGAATCCAAAGGAAAGATTATCCTAGTCCAAATATATGTTGATGACATAATATTTGGTTCTACTGAAAATAACCTTTGTAGAAAGTTTGCAAAACTTATGCAAGGGAAATTTGAAATGAGCAGTATGGGAGAACTTAAGTTCTTCTTACGCCTCCAAGTAAGACAGACTGATGATGACTTGTCCATATCCCAGTCTAAGTTCACCCTGGAGTTAATTAAGAAGTATGGTATGGAGTCATCCACTACCATGAGAACTCCAATGGGGACAAGTATGTCTCTAAGCATGTCTCTAAGCAAAGATGATGCAGGGAAACCTGTAGATGAGTCTGTATATAGAGGGATAATTGGCTCCATCCTATATCTGACTGCTAGTAGACCAGATATCATGTATGCTACATGTGTCTATGCTAGGTACCAGTCCTGCCCTAAAGAATCTCATTTTACTGATGTTAAAAGGATCTTGAGATATCTTAAGGTCACACCTAATCTAGGCCTTTGGTATCCTAGGAAAAGAGATTTTCTACTAATGGGCTATTCAAATGCAGACTTTGCAGGTTGCAAAGTAGATAGAAAAAGCATAACAGGCACCTGTCAATTTCTAGGAGGAAGACTGGTGTTATGGAGCTGTAAGAAGCAGACTAGTGTGGCAATTTCCACAGCTGAATCTGAGTATGTTGCTGCAGGAAGTTGTTGTGCACAGCTGTTATGGATACAACATCAGTTGGAAGATTATGGTATTCAAGTAAGTAGAACTCCACTATTATGTGATTCTACTAGTGCTATTTCTATTGCTCATAATCCAGTTTCTCATAGTAGAACAAAGCATATAGAAATAAGATACCATTTTCTTAGAGATCATGTAGAGAAAGAAGATATTTCTTTAGAATTTGTTAACACTGATTTACAAATTGCTGACATGTTCACAAAGCCTTTAGATGAAACTAAATTCAATAATTTCAAAATTGAATTAGGAATGTTGAACATAAATTAGTTTAACAAATTTGGCTAAGTAAAATTGTGTCGACACAAAAAGTTGTCTGTGTCGACACATAGTAGTTGGTGTCAACACTCCAGGGAAGTGATGTCGACACATCCAAAAAATTGGTGTTGACACTTCAGAGAAGTAGTGTCGACACAATCAGAAGTGGTGTCGACACTTAGAATCAATACACAGATTTCGTCCAGTGCAGAATCGACACATATCGTCGAGCGCAGATTCGTCGACCTCAGATCGTCGACTTCATGGGCTCTTCGTCGAACTCGACCAAGACAAATAGAATTGTGTCGACATATAGAAGTTAACACTTCTGTCGAGACATTAGAAGTCTGTGTCGACACATTTCAAATGTGTCGACACATTAAGAGAATTTTGACGCGACTTTTGACCTTCATTATTCAGGAGGGTATAAATAGGTCAACAACATATTCTGTCGACACACTCTCCATATTTTCGAGACCAAAACCTTGTGTCAACAACTTCTCTCTTCTCAATCCAAAATTTCTCTCAACCCCAATGGTGCCAAAGCTTGAAGATAATGTCAACGAAGGCTATGAGCTGGTTCGCAATGCTTTTGACAATGCGGAACCTGAGATTAAAGCAGTAGTAACCCTAATTGCAGAAAATGGGTTGGAATTTCTGGTATCTGAACCTACAAAGATTTGGAAGAAAGAAATACTGGAATTCTATGGCGCAGCTACTTTAGATTCAACTGGACTTAAGATCAAATCTACAGTTCAAGGAGCTAATGTTAAACTTACCTTGAAGAGCTTGAGGAAAACTCTTCACCTCCCAAGAACTTAAGAAGAAGAAGAAGTACCCTCATCTAAGACCAGGGAAGCACTTCAGTGGTGTGGATTGGATCCCATCATGAAGATTGGATCTACAATGAACAGAAAAGGGATGAATCTGGAAGGAAAATTCCTTTCAGAAGTGGTTGGAAAGGTCATACTCTGCAAGCCAAGGGGACATAATAGGGTTTCAGCCTATATGTTCAGCCTGATGACCAGGATTATTTTCAGACTGAACACTGATTGGTCTGCAGTAATCTTTGAAAATATTAAGGAAGGCATTAAGAAGCCAAATCTGGGAAGAATCATGAGTCTATACTTGGCTGGAACAATTCTAGAAGTAAAGGAACAGACTGCTGGTTCAAAGATCAACCATATGAGAAGGATGGATATCAGGATAATCTCCAGATGGGATAGAGTCTTAACAAAGGACATGCCTGATGAAGAGAGGCAAGAGATTGCTGAAAAATCGCCTGCACAAGAAATTACAGATGGTGCTCAGGTGCAGGGGGAGCCTCATCTTGAGTAAGAGCCAACACAATTAGAATGTGAAATGGCTACTCAAACTATACTTGAGGTAATCCAAGAAATTAATCAATCAATTTTCATTAATAAGGATGAAACACTAACTGTGTCTTTTATTAATGCTGGTCAGACCACTCAAGCACAAGATGTTATCATGGAGGATACATCTGTAGCTGCTGATGCTCCTGAGTTGGTAGTGCCTCAAGTCCCAACTCAACAAGAATTTACCCTAGATGAGTTGTTCACTGAAATGGAGCAATCTAACATTGAGGGGGAAAATGTCAGGACTGAGGGGGAGGAGCAAGGGACTCAGGGGGTGCAACTTAGGACTAAACAGGAATTGCCTCCTAGTCCTAAGGAAAGAGTTGATATTGCCAGTACCTCAGCTTCCGAAGATGAAGCAGAAATTCAAGCCAAAAAGAGAAAGCTGATGGTTTTCAAAAGGAGAAGCCAAAACTATAAAAGGGCTTTGCAAACTGCTCCTCAACCTACCCCAGCAACTGATTATAGTTCTTTGTTGGTATCCTTGCAAGTAAAGTTGGATGAACAAAGGATAGCCATGGAGAAGTATATAGATGAAACACATAAAGATCTGCAATTCTCCTTGGCACAAGATATCAAATCCTTTAGATTTGAAGTAAATCAGAATAAGAAAGAAATGACAGATTGCTTCCACAAAGGTGGCAATGCTGTAGTCTATCTAGCTAAACAACAAGTAGGCATAAAGACTCAAGTTGATGATATAGCTATTAAGCAAGGCTATGTGCTTGAAAATCAACTGAGGATGAATGACAATCTGACTGAATCACATAATGTGATTGCCACAGAATTGAAGAATACTGCTGTTGTTCAGACTAAGGCAAGTGCTAAAGCCAAGTCAGATTTTGACAAACAATTACATGAAGAATTAGTTGTACAAACAGCTATTAAGACTTCACAAAAGATCATTTCTGATCAGCTACTGAAAATAAGGTCATTTTATACAGATGGTGTTAATTATCTAGATGAACAAGTGAGATTTCAGAAAGATGACCTAAGAGATCATATTGAAAGAGAAGTCATAAAGGGGAGAGAGTATTAGTCAAAGCAGGCTCAGATCATGCTAAATGGATATCTAATAGTATCAGAGCCACACTTGGATATCCATCCCTCTGTGATGATGATAATGTAGCTGAGTCAGGTGTACAACCTGCTTATTTAGAAGGTGATCTACCTGAAGTTGCTCAGGTTATTTACCCTCCAGCAGATTTTGAGGTGATTTAGCAAGAAGTACAATCAATGTACAACCCTCCAGAGGGTATTAAAAATATTGTCCTTGAGAAAGTTGAAATGTCAGAGGCAGCTGTGAATAAGGAGCAAGAAGCTCAACTGTCAAAGAAGAGATTCAGAGAACAGGCTGTGTTGAAGCCTGATTTTGAGTAGTGGAGTCCTACTTCAAGGAATATTATATTGACTGCCTGGAAGGCTGTGAAGGATAAGACCCATGACAGGGGCAAATGGTACACTGAGCAAGAATGGCAAAAGCACGAAGCTAGAGAGGAAGTCGTTCTGCAGTATAGAAGAAAGGCAAAAACTAGGAAGCTACCTCCTAATGCTCAGGATCCTAGCAAGTATTTCCCAAAGCCTTTTCACTATTTTGAAAGACAAAGAATAAGGGCTGAAGAACAAAAGAAGAAAGATCTGAAGGGCAAGAAGCCAGCTGAAGATACTGATGCTCCAGTACAAGCTAAGATCCTATCAGGCAAAGGAATAGTCATCAAGGAGCCTGAGCATCCTTAGGATAGATTTACTATATTTTGCAATATTGTAATCTTTAGTGTAAAAATCTATGTAACCTATTGAGAAACTTTTGAAAGTTTAAACAAAATAATGATTAATGCTCATTATGTTTGCATCATTTCTGTGATGACTTTATATACATGTTTTGTTTATAAGTTACCCTGTCATATAATGTTTTTATACATCATAATGTGTGTTTATTATGAATGGTGTATATCATTGACTAAGGGTTATGACTTCTCCAAATAGGTGGAGATTGTTGGGTACATTGGAAAATATGTACCATATTTGAAGAAGCCTCACCTTACTCAATGATATGCATCAAGGTGTATTTGATGTTATTTTGAGTTTATATGTGCAGGTTAAGAAAATGCAAGAATGTAGGAAAGAGTTTCTAAGTCCATGAGTCGACACTTGGAGTCAGCTGTGTCGACACTTGGAAAGGCTGTGTCGACACTAGAGGAAACTGTGTCGACACACAGAGACAATGTCGATACACAGAGATGTTTAGTCGACATCAACTGTGTCGACACACAGAGGCAGTGTCGACACATAGAAAAGATTTGTCGACATCAACTGAGTCGACACACAGAGGCAGTGTCGACACAAAGAATACTTTGTCGACATCAACTGTATTGACACATAGGATTTGTGTCGACACATGGCAGAGTTTCAACAAAGTTAATTTCTGTGAAGAAAAGAAGTCACTGTGTCGACACCAAGAGAACTAGTGTCGACAAATTCTACAGAAGCTGTGTCGAGAAGCAGTGTCAACACCAAGAGAGCTGTGTCGACATCACCAAGGCTACTGTCGACACTTAGTCTACTTGTGTCGACATGTGATGAAGATCAGTGTCGACACTTTGCTGACAGAGACAGAGTTTCAAGAAGTGACTGGAAGACTTGACAGCTGCCATATCCAATCGGTCTACTGCAATTGTCAGTGCTATCAGAAGATTCATTAGAAATCGGATCAGCCGGTTACCATGGAGAAAGTCTATATAAGGACATTCTCTATCAACAGAAAATAATTAGAATTGAAGTACAACACACATAGAGATACATACAAACTGAAGAAGATTTTCAACAGAAGATCTATGAAGACATTCTCAAGTGGTGATCTACTCAAAGTTTGTCTTGAGAATTAAAAGAAGAATTCAGAAGAATCTTCCGAAGAATTTGGAGAGAGAGAGAGCTCCATCTATTCAAGTGAAGAAAGAGACTTACATCAACAAGTCTCTCAAGTGCAGAGTTTGAACCAGTCTGTCAAGAAGGATTCAGATTGATTTCTGAATTTCAAGAAAGAAGTTGATTGAAGATCAACTTCAAAGGAGATCAACCCTACTGGGTTCAGATTCAAGAAGCTTTGAAGAAAGCTAAGTCAGGCCGATCTCAAGCGTCAGATTCTTTCAAGAACTGATCAAGAAACTATCCATCCTTTCTCTCTCAACCAGGGTGGTGGTTAAAGTTTAGATTTACATCTATTTTTCTATAGGATATTTTTAAGATCTGAGTTGTAAGCCTGTTTTATAAAGGCTGAGTTGTAGGAGATAAGTTCTCTGAGTGGTAGGCATTGTTGGAGGCTGAGGGAGGGCTGTGAGCCTGAGTTGTAGGAGATTGTCATCTCTGAGTTGTAGGCCTTGTTGAAGGCTGAGGTAGGGCAGATTGCCTGAGTTGTAGGAGTGTGGACTCACTCTGAGTTGTAGGAGCCTTGTTTGGGTTTTGAGGTGTAAGATCTGAGGATCTGAGTTGAAGGAAAGAAGTTAGGCCGAATCTAGCACACTACTATATAGGCGAAGGGGGAAAGTGGATGTACCCAGACCTTGGGGAACCACTATAAATCAGTGTGCAATCTGTGATTGTGTGTGATATTATTAATTTTGTGCTGTGATAGCTGTAGAAATATCTGTTTTAGTTAATTAACTAAATTACAAGTTCTGTCTTAGAAGAAAAAGGAATTACACCTATTCACCACCCCCCTCTAGGTGTTTAGGAACCAATTCTTTCAAGAAGAATACATAGCAGAGTACAACACAGCTAGTCCACAGTCACAGCACATATATATATATAATATATGAAAGAAAAGCAATAGTCCAAATGAGTACAAAAAATAAAATGAAGAGTAATAAGGGCATATGCCCAGTATATCAAATCAAATCTCTCTCTCATCTCTAATATCGGAAGATATCTATCATCACCAAGTCATCCCACATGAGGTAACTCTGCAGCAGTAGTAGTAGTAGGTGGTGGTGGCATTGGCTCCTCACATCCTATCATCTCGTCCTGCTGGTCGTGCTGGTACCCCATCTCCTCGAGCTCCTAAAAATAGTTTGGTCACCGACCATTAGTCAAAAAGACTAAGTCGTTTCCTCCACACCTCGCCCCGCAACTCCTAGGCACCGTACGGGAGGACGAAGCGGAGGACAACAAGGGGTATCAAGTATAAATAGGTGGCAGTGGCACTACGCTAACAAGTAAATGAGGAGTAATAGTAGTTCTACTCTAGCAGTTCTATGTAAGAAGAACAAGTACAGTAAGTAAGGTATAAAACTGAGTAAGTAGAACAAGTGCAGTACGGTAAAGTAAGTAAAGGAACAGAAAGTAAGAGCAGGAAAGTAAATCTAAGCTATCACTACTCAATTATCACAAATCGTACCTTAACTTATAAAAATGCCCATACAAATTTATAAGTTAAGGTTTCCAGGGAATTTAACTTATCATATAAAAGAGCCCATACTAATTTATATGATAAGGATCAATGAAGCGTAAGACCTAATATGATTGAATGTTTATAATGCAATTTATGCACAGGCAAGTGCAACTCACACACAACGACTCTGTGATCACAGACCTTTAGTTCTCACTTTTTAAGAGCTAGCTTCACTCTCGGGTACCATCGATGTGGCTACGGCAGCAGCGGAGCGGGCATCTCCACTTCTAGGCAGGTATGCACACTACCAAACCTTAGACCCCTCTCATACGCCTCTGTACACGTCCAAGGTGCACTTTAGAGTCTATGCGTACGTATTTTGCTGACAACCCGTCAGTCTTGTTGGGTCGGGTGTGCGTTATCGGGGATCATCCTCCAGACCGCAGTGTAAAACAACTCACTGGCCCATCTAACCCTCACACTCGCCTGGTGCACCGTACTGCCATCGGTGTGACGAATGGCCAGTACCGCATGCCCCGCCACTAAATTTATGCACATGCAAGTATTTCATCCCGAGCCTCCTGCTCGCAGGACCAACCTGTCCTGAATCCATCAAACCCTACATGGGTGAGCATTTATCACAATGTCCTAACCTATTAGACTACTCTTGTCTACGAATTATTATACTTAGTGATTTAAGGTTAATCCCAGGACTGCCCAGGGTATACCCGGTGAAGGGCTCTCAGGGGCACTAGGAACTACGATGGGATTATGCCCAAAGCTCCCTTTCTCAAGGATATTTACTTTAGTTGATGTCTACCCAACATTCACCCCAGCTCTCGTTATTACTCTTGAGCGATCCTAATGACTTAAGATGTTCTCCGAAGGGCGACGGTCTTCCGCCGGCCTCCACTCCAGTTACTATCCAAGGGCTTGCACTTTACTCTCGTCACTAAGATGACTCAACCCACCAGGGTCATATTCCAATTGATGTCTCTAGCTCATTTATTAATCTATCCCCCGGTGGTCCTTATAACATGACCTACTTAAACTACGCGCAACCCATGACCTAATACCACCCCGAAATGTAACTTCCAAATCCTTAGGCCAACTACCCTAAGTATTTATCCTAGGATGGTATGGACTAATGAAGTGAGCCTATTGATTTTCATAATTTTCCTAAGTCATTAAGGCCTCTAATTAAATCCTTTAATTAATCCCCTAGGTCATTTAATACATGAAGTTTGACAATTTATAATACACTAACCTAAGGAATTTTTCCTAAGTTATAACTTGGTAAAATATTGTTGTCTACCAAAATTTATAATTATCCTTTAATTATTTCTATTTATTCCTTAATTTATACAAAATTCACACAATTGCCATTTTCCAAATGAAGTATAAGGAATACATCACTAGAAATTCTAGGAAAATTATAAAGCATACATATCATGAATGTAAGGCTAATGGCATAGTTTCATCAACATCTACAATGTAATGGCCTACAAATTTCAATTCTTAATAATTTACCAAAATGACATTATAAGATTTTAAAAATTACTGTTTAATCTAAAAATGCTGATAAAATTATACAAGGTTATCCATACTCAGATATATCATCAAGAAGTTTTCCAAATTTTCTACTAAGTATTTTCACCAATTTGTTAATTAAGTAAAATTAGGGTAAAAAGGTAATTTCCACATAACTCCTATCAAAATTCTTCAAACAGAGACATAAAAATTCTTAAGGAGTTAAATCTAACCTAATATTGACTTTGACAAACATTGGGGGTTTTATCTCAAATATGACCTAATTTTACATTAATTTTTCAAAAAGGTTAATTATTCCAAAAATTCCAAATAATGGGATTTTTGTTTCCAAAAATCCCATTATTACAATGTGGGGTCTAATTCACCCTAATGAGCCTCTGAAATTAATATCATGATTTTTGGATGTTCCAAATAGGATTAATACGCAATATATCAAAAATGACTATTTGCACCCCAAGCCTATATACAATCAACACATGCATGTGAGTTTACTCAACATGCAGTGGTCCAAATGTGCTGAAATTTTTACCATGCACATGGATAGTCCCCAAGGACATTCCACCAAACTTTGTGGCCATTTGGAGTCAAAACACTCCAAATATTTCATTTATTTAAATTTGTGTATTATGAATAAAACTATAGACAACGTTTTCCCACAAATTCTCAATTTTTGGCAGGGGCTAAATATGCCCTAAACATGCATGTACCCAAAATTTGGAGCCATGTTGATTAATAGTTTGGCTTGTGCATCAAATTGAAGTTCTGCCCTTGCCTAGGACCAGTCCTAGGAAAAATAACTTACAGGGCAGTATACTGCACCAAATTGCAAGTTTATGGTGGCAACTTAAATTTAAGAGGTTAAGCTACACTTTTCATTCAAGGTTTAGGTTTTGAAAATGCCTCTAAGAGGCCTAAAAGAGCCATGCAATATGACTGAATTAATGTGATAGATAATTCCTAATACTATTGTTTCATTTTTGATTTAATCTATCTGTTAAGCACGAATCTTGAAGTATGTTTGACGGAATCAGGTCATCGTTCCCAAATGGACAACGGTCCAGATTGACTCTGGTTGGCTGAAAGTGGGGATAAGATCTACCTTAACTCTAGAGTGGGGGTGAATAGAGTATATTAAAATAATTTTCAAGTTAAAAATTATTTTGCAGTGGAAGACTTAATTTAAATATATGTGTAAGGTGCTTGCAGTAAATAAAAGTTATGAAAGCAAGAAATAAACACACAGCACAGAGCAAACAAAATAAAGCAACCAAAAGACACAAGGAGCTATAGTGGTTCCCCAATCAATCTAGGTACATCCACTCTTCTACCACCCTTGGTAGGAATCCACTGCAGGATGAGTTGATCAGGTGTCCTGGGCACCAATGAGCTTTTGATAAGGTGCTCAAAAACCAAACCAAATTTTTTGATCAGGTGTCTTGCCACCATTGAGTTTTGACAAGGTCTCAGAAACCAGCACAAAACTTTTGAAGGGAGTTTTGAGAAACCATTTTACAGCAGAAAAAGAAAGAGGTGAGGTATTCTTCTCTGTAAACAATCAGAGAGAAGACTAGTGGATGATGTTATCAAAGCTCCCCCTGAGATCTGGAAGTGGTTCAGGAAAATAAGCTTTGCACTAGGGTGATAGGCCTTCAGTAGATGAGATCTCCAGCAAAGAATGATTCCAGGAGTTGCTGAAATGTGTAGTGTCTGGAGTCTTGATGGATGAAGCCTTTGAACACTTGAGTCAAAAGAGATCTAGAAAATCTTATTTTCTGTATGTTGATCTTCTTTAGTGGTGAGTGTTCTGAATGAATTCTGTCTGTGTGTGTCTGTGACTGTTCTCTTCCTGTGTATGACTGTTAGGAGTAGCAGGAGTGTGTAACTTGTTAGAAGTAGCATAAAATGATATCCTCTTTTATTCCTTAGATCTGAAAAGAATGAATTGATTCTCTGTCTCCAAGATAGCCGTTAGCCACTCATTAATGACTTCCTTAAATGAATTTTGTCTCTGGAGGAAAGTCCTAGAAAACATTCCTTTAAATCTCCCTTGAAACTTGCTCCAGATTAATTGAAACGGCTACAAGATCCTTGAAATAAATGCTGGGAATAAATAAGATAGAATTCCATAACTGTCTGAATTTGAATCTTGAGAATCGTCGATCTCTCCAGAAAATCGTCGACCTGTGCTCAACTATCGTCGACCTGAGCTCAGAGACTAGAACTAGACTGGAAACAGAAATCGTCGATCTGAGCTCAACTATCGTCGACCTGAGCTCAGAGACTGGGAAAACAGCTAGTGACAAAAACGTCGATCTGAGCTCGAAGATCGTCGAACGGAGTTCGACGACTCGTCGTCGAATCGAGCTCAGATATAGTCGAACTGAGTTCGACGATTCGTCGACCTGAGCTCGACGAAAATGACTTAGTCTCCTGAATTGGATTTCTGATCTGAGGGTCTTGGGGGCAGCTTTCAAGCCTAAATTCTAACCCTTAGACTCAATCTAATTGACCTTTAAAAACTATACAAGGAGGTCAAAACAATTTTTCTAAGGACATAGTGATCCTTGCCCAAATCAGTAATAGGGTGTTCCAACACTGGTCACTTTTGATGGCTGATTCCGGCCAGCTGAGCCACCACCACCGTCGGCGGATGTCGCCACCACCTTCACTGAGGTGGCGGCTAGCGGTTTCCGGCGATGAGGCCGCTGGAATTGGCTCCTCCGGCGAACCCGAGCAAGAAATAAAACTCGGAAAAATCTCATTTTTTTCTCTCATGGTATCGGGCTCAATTGAGTCCGATGACTCTCCCTAAAGATCTAGAAACCTAGTACGAGTAGAGGGGAGGCAAAACGGACCTAAATGGCGGCACGACGGCGAGGTTGGTGGCGGTTGGCCATGGATGAGCTGCTCCGGCGATCTCCTGCTCAAATCCTTGATTCTCCACCAAAAGCATCGCTCCAGGACTCGTTCTCCACTCGATTCTACCCTCTGAAGGTGATGGTGTGGTTGAATTGGGCTGAAGGTGGCTGTATAGGGAGATTCAACCAAGGTGAGCTCAGTTTGGGCTTTGGAGGATTCACCCTTGGTGCCAAATGGCCCCCATGCTGCCAAATTCTCTGGAAATTCTCTGAGGAGGCCAGCTGGCACAATTTGGGCTGATGGAGCCAAGGCCAAGTGGCCTCTTCTTCTTAACTCACCATCTCTCTCCTAAATTCCCACTTTACCCTCATGCATGTGTCCCCCTATTCAAAACCAGAGGGTAGGGGTGGTCATTGTCCATTTATGCTGGCCATGGATCAGGTTTGGTGGGCTTGGCCCAAGGGGAGTGGGCTTAGCCCTCATTTTCTCCTTTAGGTTAATTAGGTTGACTTGGGTTGACTTGGTCAACCATGATGAGTGGGCTGACCCCACATGGTGGCCATGGGTCTAAGGGCACCACCCATCTTGGGTTGGGTCAATGTGGTGCCATACTTCGGCTAATTGGGCCTATAGGTATAGGTTTGACCAAATGACGTCCATGGTTGACTTTGGTCAACTAGGGTCAAAGGGTTGACCTAATGGCATGCCCTAGGGTCCACTTAGATTATTTTAGGGTTAGGGCAATGTGGTGGGGTCATGGTGTGGCTAGGGTTCCTATTTTGGCTAGTTTGACCTAGTTTGACCTTGGCCCCTTAGTGGGCCCCACAGGGGTACAACCCACTACCTAAGGTCAAACCTAGCTAAATTCCCTATCACCCACCCCATGCCTAACCCAATCTAAGTTGAGGGGTCTAAAAGTAACATGAGATGTTACAAATCCCAATAAACAAGAAAATAATTTCGTCCCCGAAATTTAAGTTCGGGTCTACGGGATTCTACTTGCAAGAATTATGAGAAATTTTAAACGTATAAACTAAAGTATACCTGAAGTGAACAGCTCCGGGTGTCGTTCCAACATTAGATCCATCGGCTCCCAGGTGTGCTCCTCCTATCCATGATTGGACCACAACACCTTCACGAGAGGGACCTTCTTCTTCCGCAACACACGGACATCTGTATCATCAATCTGGATCGGCTACAGTCTAACAGATCTATATGGCACTATCGGACCGGCTGTAGTAGTGTTGGGTACATTGGAAAATGTGTACCTGATTTGAAGATGTCTCACCTTACTCAATGATATGCATCAAGGTGTATTTGATGTTATTTTGAGTTTATATGTGCAGGTTAAGAAAATGCAAGAATGCAGGAAAAAGTTTCTAAGTCCATGAGTCGACACCAGAAGAAGCTGTGTCGACACTTATGAAGGCTTGTGTCGACACTGGAGAAAAGTTGTGTCGACACTTGGAGCTAACTGTGTCGACACATGGAAAGGCTGTGTCGACACCTGAAGAAACTAAGTCAACATACAAAGGCAGTGTCAACACACAGAGAAGCATAGTCGACATCAACTGTGTCGACACACAGAGGCAGTGTCGACACATAGAAAAGCTTAGTCGATATCAACTGTGTCGACACACAGAGACTGTGTCGACACACAGAAAACTTTGTCGACATCAACTGTGTTGACACACAGGACTTGTGTCGACACACAGTAGAGTTTCAACTAAGTTAAAGAGAAGAAGTGATTGTGTCGATACACAGAATTAGTGTCAACACATTCTACAGAAGCTGTGTCGAGAAGCAGTATCAACAACAAAGGAGCTGTGTCGACACAACCAAGGCTTGTGTCGACACTTAGTCCACTTGTGTCGACACTTAGTCTACTTGTGTCGACATATGAAGAAGTTTAGTCTCGACATTTTGCTGACAGAGACAGAGTTTCAAGAAGTGACTGGATGACTTGACAGCTGCCATTACCAAACGGTCTACTACAACTGTCAGAGCTGTCAGAAGTTTGTTAGAAACCGAATCCACCGGTTACCATGGAGAAAGTCTATATAAAGGCATTCTCCTTCAACAAAAAGAGATTTATTGACTGATAAAAAAAAGAAGTATACATAAAAAACAGAAGAAGATTTTTGTGAGAAGATCTAAGAAGAAGTTGGAGAGAGAGAGCTCCATCTATTGAAGAGAAGGAAGGGGCTTATATCAACAAGTCCCTGAAGTGCAGTTACTGAACCAGGCTGCCAAGAAGGATTCAGATTGAGATCTGAATATCAAGAAAGAAGCTGATTGAAGATCAACTTCACAGGAGTTCAACCCTACTGAGTTCAGATTCAAGAAGATTTGAAGAAAGCTAAGAGTGGTTGTTCTCTGCCATCAGATTCTTCCAAGAACTGATCAAGAAGCCATCCATCCATTCTCTCTCTACCTAGGTGGTGGTAAAATACATTGTGAAATCTATTTTTTCTGTAGGAACTGTTTAAGATCTGAGCTGTAAGCCTGTTTTATAAAGGCTGAGTTGTAGGAGATTTAGATCTCTGAGTGGTAGGGTTGTGAGCCTGAGTTATAGGAGGTTGTTATCTCTAAGCTGCAGGCCTTGTTGAAGGCTGAGGTAGGGCAAATTGCCTGAGCTGTAGGAGTGTGGACTCACTCTGAGTTGTAGGAGCCTTGTTGGGTTCTGAGCTGTAAGATCTGAGGATCTGAGGTGAAGAGAAGAAGTTAGGCCGAATCTAGCACACTGCTAGATAGGCGAAGGGGGAAAGTGGATGTACCCAGACCTTGGGGAACCACTATAAAAACTGTGTGCACTCTGTGATTGAATGATTCTGTGAATTCTGTGTTGTGTTAGCTGTAGAACTAGTTGTTTCAGATTAATTAACTAAATAGATATTCTGCTTTAGAAGAAAAAGGAATTACACCTATTCCCCCCCCCCCCTTCTAGGTGGTTAGGCACTAATTCTTTCAAGTGGTATCAGAGGGAGGTTCCTCAAAGATAGACTTAACAGTCTGAGTGAGATCTGTAAGGCAGAATTAAGATCAAGAAGATGGGTTCAGGAGAAAACCATAAAGAACTTGGTTCAATGAAATTGCCCATCTGCAGGAAAGAAATATTTGGAATATGGAAGGAAAGGGTCAGATTATTCATGGAGACATCTGATCCTAGAATTTACATAACAGTTAAGGAAGGACCATATGTTCTTATGAAGATTTCTGTTCTTGATGCCAATCAAAGAATTCCAAAAGATTTTTCAGAGATGACTAAGGATGAAATCATCTTGGCTACAATGGATAAAATAGCCCAGAATATTATTATAAATGTCATTGATGATTCAACATTACAGAATATAATTCATTTCAAAACCTCCAAGGAAATGTGGGACACATTGATAGTCTGCATGGAGGGTTCTGAAGAGATTAGGCAAGATAGAAAATCTATGCTTAATCAAGAATATGAGAGTTTCAGACAAGCCAAGTCTGAAAGTATTACTGAATGTTATAAGAAGTTCTATAGGATTGTCAATGAACTTATGTCTTATGGAAGGATATTCAGTACTTATGAGCTAAATGACAAATTCCTTAGATCTTTGACTAAGGATTGGGATACAAAGATCTGTGTCATAAGGGAAGTGGTCAGACTGGGTGAGATTTCTCCTCCAACACTGTTTGGAAAATTGCTGTCTTATGAGATGCAACTGTTAGCCAGAAAGGAGGAAGAGAAAATTACAAAGGGTGACTATAAAGAAAAGTCAGTGACCTTCAAGGTAGAAGCCACAAGGAAGAATAGGAGAATGTCTCCATCTTTTCCTAAGAGAGATGCATAAATGATCTCAGAAAATTCAGATAATCCCATTTCAGACAGCAGTAATTCAGATGAAGACTTTGCAGCATTCACAAGGCAGTTCCAGAGATTCTTAAAGAAGAAGTAGTGGAAATCTAAGACTTTCACATCACAGTCCAAGGATGATTATTATCAAAAGAGGAAATCATCCAGAAAGGATAGGAATGGGACAAAGCCTAGCAAGTCAACTACATCCAAGATTATATGATACTACTGCAACAAAGCTGGACATGTTGTGGCTGACTGTCCAGACAAAAGGAAGGAATCTGCTAATAGAAAGAATTCACAGCACAAGAGCAAGAAGGAGAAATCCTTGGTTGCTTAGAAAGAGAAAAGCTTGACAGATCAATCAACTTCAGAGTCAGAATCTGAGGCTGAGGCATATATTGGTCTGTTTGCAGAAGAAAAGGATGAGTTCATGCAATTACTGGACTCTATCTATGAGAAGGAAGACCATCAGTGCAAATGATTGATGGCAATATCTAAAGGAGACCAGTGTCAGGATCAGCCTGGCCCTAGTAAGGTAAATTGTGTATATGTAGATTCTGATTATTTCACTTGATCAGAATCAGAAGCATCTCCATCAAGAGATGAAGATGAGTTTAAATCTGAAGGAGATATTCATCAGTTGATAGATGAATATGGATATTTATTGCAGGCACTTAAGAGAAGCAAAAATCTGGCCAAAAATCAGGCTAAGGAAATTGCAGCTCTTAAGTTGGCTGCAACTGATTCAGAGAAGCTGCTGGACCAAAAGATGAATGAGATTGCCAAATTGAAGAACATAATTGTTATTCAAATGGGAACAATCACTTTCAAAAATGATCAGATTAAAAGTCTGGAAAACAGACTTCAGAAAGAGAAGGAGATTGTGGCTAGTTTTCTAAGCCAAAATCTGTATTATCTTTGATTGATGAGTTCGTGTCTCAAAAGGGTAACGCAGGATTAGGGTTTAAGAGAACTACATGGACTACTAAGTCCAATTCTAGAGGCAAATCCCCAGCACAAAATAAAAGACCTGCTGCAAATATTACAGCTAAGATTGCACCTAAAAAGAGGTACAATAAGTTTGAGTGCTGGTGCTGTGGCAAGATAGGCCACTATTCCTTAGACTGTTGGCACAATACCAATGTCAAGGAGAGTATCAGTCTGCCTGTTAGAAGAGCTGCAGGCATATTTGTTAAGTTTCAGACTAACTTGCACCAAGGAACCAAAAGTTATTTGGGTTCTAAGGTTAAGTAATCTGTATTGCAGGTGAGTCCAAGTTGCCATGCCCCTATATGGTACTTGGACAGTGGATGTTCTAGGCATATGACTGGAACAAGGGGATTGCTAAAGGACTACTCACCTATGCTGAATGGGCCTAAAGTAATCTTTGGTGGTTCTGAAAAGGGAATCATCAAAGGTTTTGGTAACATTTCTAATAACTCAATTACAATCACTCAAGTGGCCTATGCAGAGGGTTTGAAACACAACCTAATTAGCATAAGTCAGCTGAGTGATTTAGGTTATGACATTTCATTTGTCAAGAATGGTTGTCATATCAAGAGGTCAAGTGATCAAGAGGTCATATTGACTGGATATAGAAAACGAAATGTATATTGCCTAGACTTTGTGTGTGAGAATAAAAATTCTCCTATTTGTCTTGTGGCTAATGAGAAAGTCTCTCATTGTGTTAAATGGCACAAGAGGGTAGCCCATCTTAACTACAAGACAATTGGCCAACTCTTTAGTAAAGAGTTAGTGAGAAATGGTCCTCAAGTTATGTGTTATAAGGATGGAATATGTTCAGCTTGTCAAAAAGGCAAGCAAATTAGATCCTCCTTTCATAGCCTTGAAACTAAGGATTCAGTGAGGTGCTTGTATCTCTTGCATATGGATTTATTTGGTCCTATGTCAGTTCAGAGCCTAGGTAGGAAGGTCTACACTTTTGTGGTTGTAGATGATTATTCTAGATTCTCATGGGTATTCTTTCTAAGGCAGAAATCTGAAACTCCAAAGGTCTTCTACAATTTTGTCAAACAAATTCAGAATGAATTAAATAGTTCAGTGGTCAAAATCAGAAGTGACCATGGAACTGAATTCCAATCTGAAAGTATGACAAGGCTGTGTGAAGAATTTGGGATTCTTCAGGAATTCTCCTCACCTAGAATACCTCAGCAAAATGGCATTGCTGAGAGAAAGAATAGGACATTGATTGAGGCTGGAAGAACACTATTGAGTGACACTACTCTCCCAGAATATTTCTTGGCTGAGGCAGTAAACACTGCTTGCCATGTGCTCAATAGGGCTTCCATCACCAAAAGCCACAAAAAGACACCCTATGAGGTTGTAAAAGGCAGAAAACCAAACTTATCTTATTTTAGGATCTTTGGTTGTAAGTGTTATGTACTTAACAATGGCAAATCTCACCTATCTAAGTTTGCTGCCAAATCCCAAGATTGGATATTTGTTGGGTATAGCAACAATAGTAAGGTCTATAGGGTCTACAACTTGGATACTCAAGTTGTAGAAGAGTCAGTTCATGTCATTTTTGATGAAACTAGACTTATTAACAGTGAGTTGCCAAGTAGTTCTTGCAGCTCTACAGGTATTCAGCAGAAGATGGACCAGCTTACTATCAGAGAAGATCCAAATGCAAAGGTGGATGAGGAAAATGGTAGTTGCTGTCCAGGGGGAGTACAAGAAAATTATGATGTTGATGAAGAACATGAGGTGCAGCATATTGAAGAGATTGGAGAAGGCCAAACTGCTGATAGATTACCTCCAGCAGTTAGACAGTTGAAGGATCATCCTGCACACCAGATCATTGGTTATCCAAGACAAGGAGTACAAACAAGGTGCAGGAACTTGAATACAGTTCTTTGCTCTAGCTTCTTATCTCAAGTGGAACCCAAGAGATTTGAAGAAGTTGTTAAGGACCCACACTGGATTGATGCCATGCAAGAGGAGTTAAATCAATTCAGAAGGTGCAAGGTCTGGGATTTGGTTCCAAAACCAAAGGGCCACAATGTCATAGGGACAAAGTGGATTTATAGAAACAAGCTTGATGAGAGTGGGATCATAGTGAAGAACAAGGCAAGACTAGTTGCCAAAGGATACAGACAGGAGGAGGGCATAGATTTTGATCAGACTTTTGCCCCAGTGGCAAGACTGGAAGCTATCAGGCTATTTTTAGCCTATGCAGCATATCAAGGCTTCAAAGTGTTCCAGATGGATGTTAAGTCTGCATTCTTAAATGGAGACTTAAAAGAGGAGGTCTATGTAGAGCATCCCTCGGGTTTTGTTGATCCACTCAATCCTGCTTATGTTTATAAACTTAGGAAAGCTTTGTATGGGTTGAAAAAAGCCCCAAGGGCTTGGTATGAAACCCTATCTACTTTCCTCATTGAGGATAAATTCTCAAGGGGGAAAATAGATAAGACTCTATTTCTTAGGGAATCCAAAGGAAAGATAATCCTAGTACAAATATATGTTGATGACATAATATTTGGTTCTACTGATAGTAACCTTTGTAGAAAGTTTGCAAAACTTATGCAAGGAAAATTAGAAATGAGCAGTATGGGAGAACTTAAGTTTTTCTTGGGTCTCCAAGTAATACAGACTGAAGATGGATTGTCCATATCCCAGTCTAAGTTCACCCTGAAGTTAGTTAAGAAGTATGGTATGGAGTCATCCACTACCATGAGAACTCCAATGGGGACAAGTGTGTCTCTGTTGGGTACATTGGAAAATGTGTAACAGATTTGAAGATGCCTCACCTTACTCAATGATATGTGAAAGGGGAAACTAGATCTGATATACTCTAAAGGGGGGGGGGGGGAAATAGAGTATATGGTGCTTTTTAAAACACAAAGAAAAACTTTTGCAAAGCTTTACAACACTTGTTGTAATGGGTGTAAGCAGGGAAGCAGAAGTAAAACTAAACACAAAACTAAGCTATGCAGAAATAAAACACAAGAAAATCTAGGCCAGAAACAAAAAGAAAACATGCAGAACCAGATGACACACGGAAATATAGTGGTTCCCCAACTTGGGTACATCCACTCTTCTACCACCCTAGGTAGGAATCCACTGCAGGATGAGTTGATCAGGTGTCCTGGGCACCAATGAGCTTTTGATAAGGTGCTCAAAAACCAAATCAGATTTTTTGATCAGGTGTCTTGCCACCAATGAGCTTTTGACAAGGTGCTCAAAAACCAGATTCAAACTTTTGAAGGGAGTTTGAAAAACCCTTTACAGAGAGGGGGTTGAGAGAGTTATGGCAGTCTTCTCTTTCTCAATCAACTGAGGAGACTAAGTGGATTGATTTCAAAGCTCCCCCTGAGTCCTTGATCTTCAGGAAGATGAGCTTTGCTGAGGGTGATAGGCCTTCAAAAATAGATCTCCAGCAGAAGATGATTTCAGCAAGCTGAAATGTTGATTGTCTGGAGTCTTGAAATGATGTTGGCCTTGAACACTTGAGAGCTGAAGAGATCTGAAGAATGTTTGAAAGTTTGATCTCTTGATGATGAGTGTTCTTCTGAATTGTTAACAGAATATTTTTCAGAGTCTCTGTATATTGAGAGGTGTCCTATTCTTGTCAATCTCTTTCTGTTCTTGTCTATTCTCACTCTTTATTCAAAAAACATTCTATATTTTATTCTCTGAGTCTGAATAGAATATTACTCTGTCAAAGATAGCCGTTGGTCTGCATTGATTACAGCCTTAATTGCATAATCTGTTCTGAAGGAAAGTCCACTGAATTGTTCCTTGAAAAATCCCTTGAAACTTGCTCCAGAAGTAAATGAAAATGGCTGGCAGATCTTCTGAATTAAATGCAGAATAACTTCTATCTGATTTGAATTTGAATTCTGAAAGATAACTGAAAACGTCGAACTGAGCTCTGCTATCGTCGAGCTGAGCTCAGCGAACTGGAAGATGCAAGCAGCAAAGAAATCGTCGATCTGGGCTCAAACATCGTCGAACTGAGCTCAGAGATAAGGATCCAGTGCAGAGTCAAAATCGTCAACCTGAGCTCAGCGATCGTCGACCAGAGCTCGACGATATTGAGAAGTTGAGCTCAGCGATCGTCGACCAGAGCTCGACGATATTATGAGGTTTGAGCTCAGCGATCGTCGAATGGAGTTCGACGATCTGTCAAAGTTGAGTTAGACGATCGTCGACCGGAGTTCGACGAAACGTCGTGCTGAGCTCGACGATTTGGACTTAGTCTCCAGAAAAACTTGGGTCTTCAGGGCAGCTTCCAATCCTAGACTCATGACCCTTAGACTCAATTCTAATTGACCTATTAAGCTATACAGAAGGTCAAAACATAGATTCCTAGAGACATAGTGATCCTGACCCAAATTAGTAATAGGGTGTTCCAACAATCTCCCCCTATTTGGGTTAGGAAAACTATTTACAGACTTAGGAAAAACAAACAACATCATACAGTCAGAAAAACATAAAAACAACAGCAGCTAGACATCACAGAACCATCACAGAGATATATATAAACATGATATCTAGAAGGCAGTCAGAAAAACCAAGAGTTATCACCTTACAGAGTTATTCCTTTTCTTTGCCTTTTACCATTTTGATTTCTCTGTTAGGATCTAAGGCTTGTTGTTTGGATCTGGTATCATCAGCTGCACCCAAATAAATTTGCTTTGATGTCCTGGGAACCACTGCAGCTGGATGCAACTCCATGTACCTGTCTGCATCAAAAAATTTGCTGGAAGCATATCTTTCTAGTTCTTTCTGTCTTTGTTCTGACATTGTGGAGATGTTGGAAGTGTCCAGGCCTTTCTCTTTGGCTTTCTTTATTTGATCTAATGCAGCCAGCTCTTTCATTCTAGCAGTCCAAGCCACAGGATTCTTCTCAGGGTCCTCAAATGGAACAGGTGGCTCATACCTGTTGGAAGTGGTATCTTGAGGAGTCCTGGCAGTCACATTTTCTCTGAGCTTATAGGGAAAAGGACCAAAAGATGTGTCAGAAGAAACATGTCCTCCCCTGGAATAAGGATGCTGCCTGGAATGCCCTTTGGAGTAAACCTGAGTCTCTCTTTGGTTTCCCCTGTATCCTCCCCTTCTAGAGTAAGAACCCCTAGACTGGCTTTCCCTTTGATATGTTCTAGCATGAGGTTGGTAGGGAGCCTGGCTTCTAGCAGGGCCTGAACTTGCTGAGCTGCCACCTGCACCTGCATCAGGTGGAGGTGGTGGAGGAGGATGAGGGTGCTTGAACTGAGTGGAATCTTTCTCATACTTCCTCTTCTTCTTCATAGCCTTTAGCTGGTTCTTAGAGAACTGCATCCAATGCTCAGTGATTGGGCAGTTGTGCAGAATATAGTAAGGAACATCATTATCATCTCTAACTTTGGCAGGAGGAACCCTCTTCAATGCCTTACTTCTTGCTTTCCTTTTCTTTGCAATGGTGGCAGATGAATCATCAGAAGCAGTGTTATAATCCTCAGATTCAGAACTCTGTACATCATATAAAGCATCAATCTTCTTCATCAATGTTTCTTTCAGTTGAACAGCAGCTGATGGGGCAGAAGCAGAAGGGGCAGCAACAGGAACAGCAACAGATGGGGCAACAGATATAACAACAGGTGCAACAGCATATGGAGCAACAGAAACAACTTCAGAAACAGCACTAGTAACTTCAGGAGAGAAAGCAGCAGCAGCTTCAGTAACAACAACAACAACTTCAGCAGGCTCAAAAACAGCAGCCTCTGTCATTAGAGAATCCTGGGAAAAGGGCTCAACAGAAACAATTTCTTCAGCAGCAGGGATAATTTCAGAGGCAGATACAGCCTTTTCTTCATCAGCAGCAGCAGTAACATCATCAGAAGCAGCAGTCACTGAATGAATAAAAGCAGAAATTATACTGGGGTCACAGCATGAGAAGGGCACCAGAGCCTTGGACAGATCTTCAGAGGGCTGGACAGCATTGGGCTCTGGGAGGCAGCAGTAGTATGCAGTATCAAATGTAGATAGCAAAGACCTTAGGTCTATTGCTAGGACTGGAGTAGCAGAGGCAACAGATGCAGGAGCAGCAGCAGTAGCAGAAGCAGACACAGAAACAGCATCAGTAGCAGCAGAAGCAGCAGCAACAGCAGCATGAAGACTGGCTTCATAGGGCATCTCCCCCTGCCTGGATACAGAGACAGCTGTATCAAGGCACACTGCTGGGGGTGCTGCTTGAGGAGTAAGGAAGGAGGAAAGCCTGGCAGAGAGAGCTGCCACTGACTGTTGTAGAGGAGCTAAAGAGGCCTCCATGAGAAGAGAGAGCCTGGGTGCAAGGAGCTCATACAACTGGTCAGCCAAGGCTGGGAGATCTACTTGCTCAAGAAAAGGAGCAGAGGTAGAGGGTACAGGGATGGCTGATGGAGCTAGAGGAGGAGGGCTGAAGGGTGGAATGAATGGCTCAGGAGAGGGGATGGTGGAGATGGAGGATAATGGGATGGATATGGATGGAGTGAATGTGGGTTGGGCAATAATGTGGTGGAGAAGGTCTTGGAAAGAGGTGGAAGAGGATGGTAACTCTGGAGGAGAGGAGGGGGAATCATCCATGTAGGATTCATCCAGAAGTGTGAAGGAGGGGATGGATGGGGATGAGGTGACATCTGGAGGGGGATAAGAGAATAGGGGATGGAAGTGGTCTGCTGGTGGGGATGAGATGGTTGCTGGAGATGGAATAGAAGTTGGAGATGGGCTGGAAATTGTAATTGTGGATGAGGCTGGAGTGGTAGATGGAATGGGAAGGGTTGGACTTGGAGGAGGAGAAGAAGCAGCACTAGCAGCAGGCAGGTCTTCTGCAGGGGCAGAGACCTGGGGGGAGTGACTCTTAGAGTCCTGGTGCCTGAAGGTGCAGATGGAGAGGGCCTGCTGGGGTTGATGATTTGCCTGTCCCATTTCCCAAATAGGGCACAGGTGAGTCTCTTGGAGGCATTGATGTGCACTCCAGAGGAGACTAGCAGAGCAGGGCACTTGGCCTGAAGGAAGACTCCCAGAATTCTTCCATAATTCACAAAAGTTTTGTTTATCTTTTTCTTCAACAGATCAAAAAAGACTTCTCCCTAGTTCAAGCTTTTCCTATCTACCAGAGCTCCCATGAGGCAGAGCTGATATCTGGAGATGGTGTCATGGGCAGAATGTTTGGCCAGCAGAACCTTGCCTACAATATTTGCCAGAAACCTGTATTCCACTGACAGGTTCCTCTTAAACAACTTGCTAGGGTTCCCCTCAGGATGACCCATCCTGGCAAGTATATCAGAGAATTCTTCTCCAGAAAGTTCAGCAGAGTCTTCACCATTCCTTAAACCAAAAACCTCTGTGAGGACTGTTGGGGTTAGAGGTACCTGGGTGCCACCAATGGATCCAATAATGGTGTTGTTGTCAAGGTTGTGTGCAGTATATACCCATTCTTTGATTTCATCAGAGGCAAGTTTGATTCTTGTTGTCATAAGGGCAGATAGATGCTGATCTTTGAATAAACTGAGGATGTCCTGGAAGACTTGATCAGTTGTGGTGAAGGAGTCTAGATCAATGTCAAAACCCGCATCAAATTTCATTGCGGCGAGTACAGCAACTGAAACGGCCATTGTACCTGCAAAAATCAACAGACAAAACGACCAAGGTAGAACTGTTTGGAGGGAAGAAAATTTCTGCAGAGAAATTGAAAGCGCAAGAGAGAACGACGGCGAAAAAAGAGTTTTATATTAGGGTTCGACGCAGAATTGGAAAGATCGTTGAACTCAGTTCGACGATCGAGGCTTCTAAAGGAATCTGAAGAGACTCCAAAATCGTCGATCTCCGTTCGACGATTTGGAAAGGCGTCGAGCTCCGTTCGACGATCGTTCAGTGAACAGAATCGTCGAGCGCCGTTCGACGATCGTTGACCAGAAGAGATAGTCCATACTATCAAAGGAGCGCTGAACTCAGTTCGACGATTCAGGAAATCGTCGAACTCCGTTCGACGATCTTTGGGAAAATCGTCGAGCGCAGTCCAGAGATCAGAGAAATTTTAGACACTAAGGAAAATCAGAATTTTGCCTAGTCTTGGTCATTTTTAGCTTTCAAAATCTTGGATATTATTTAAGACTTCCTCCATCTAACATTCCTAACTGATTTAGGAAGAAATTATGTTTCTTTTCATCCAAAGGCTTGGTGAAAATATCTCCCCTTTGTAAATCAGTTGGGATATATTGCAGTTCAATTTTATTCTTTTCAACATTGTCCCTTAAGAAGTGATGTCTAATCTCTATGTGTTTTGTCCTACTATGGAGGACTGGATTTTGAGCTATGGAAATAGCACTTGTATTGTCACAAAAGATTTTTGACTTCTCTAAGTTGTAACAATAGTCTAGGAATTGATTTTGAATCCACAATATTTGTGAACAACAACTGCCTGCAGCCATATATTCAGCTTCAGCAGTTGAAGTTGACACAGATGTTTGTTTCTTGCAAAACCAAGAGACAAGTCTATCACCAAGGAACTGACAAGTTCCACTGGTGCTTTTCCTGTCAATTCTGCATCCAGCATAATCAGCATCAGAGAATCCAGTTAACTCAAATGCTGAATCTTTTGGATACCAGAGACCTAGATTTGGACAACTTTTAACATACCTAAGAATCCTCTTTACTAATGTGAGGTGTGACTCTCTAGGGCTAACTTGGAATCTAGCACATATACATGTAGCAAACATTATATCTGGTCTACTAGCTGTAAGATACAGTAAAGAGCCAATCATTGCTCTATATGTTGTCTGATCAACAGGTTTCCCATGTTCATCAGCATCCAATACAGCATTGGTAGGCATGGGTGTTTTCATACAAGATGCCTCAGACATGCCAAATTTCTTAACCAGCTCATTAGCATATTTGGTTTGAGAAATAAAGATGCCCTCAGCATGTTGTTTGACTTGCAATCCTAGGAAGAAGGATAGCTCACCCATGCTACTCATCTCAAATTTAGAATGCATTAGGTTAGAAAACCTTCTACACAATTTTGAGTCAGTAGAACCAAAAATGATATCGTCTACATAGATTTGTACTAGTAGGGTATGGGACTTATGGGTTCTAATGAAAGGAGTTTGGTCTACTCTACCCCTTATAAAACCATTTTTCAAGAGAAAGCATGCTAGGGTCTCATACCATGCTCTAGGAGCTTGCTTGAGACCATATAATGCTTTATGTAGTCTAAAAACAAAATCAGGATGAGTTGGAGAGATAAAACCTGGAGGTTGTCTGACATAGACTTCCTCTTTGATGTCTCCATTTAAGAAGGCACTCTTGACATCCATCTGATAAACCTTGAAGCCTTTGTGAGCTGCATAAGCTAAAAATATCCTGATGGCTTCTAATCTTGCAATAGGTGCAAAGGTCTGGTCGTAGTCAATTCCTTCTTCTTGAGAATATCCTTGGGCAACTAGCCTTGCCTTGTTCCTTATTATTACTCCTTGATCATCCAGTTTGTTTCTGAATACCCATTTTGTTCCAACAATGGAATGATCCTTAGGCTTTGGCACTAGTTCCCATACTTTGTTCCTCTCAAATTGATGCAACTCCTCTTGCATGGCAATGATCCAGTGTGGATCTTGCTCTGCATCTTGAATGGACTGAGGCTCAATTTGAGAAAGGAAGCAGGTGTGCAACAGGTTTTGGTTGACCTGATTTCTGGTTTGCACACCAGCTGAGATTTCTCCAATTATTTGGGTAATTGGATGGTCTCTTGATGTTACTAAATCAACAGGGGGTGTTGATTGTTCACCAACCTGTGTTGTTGTTTCCTCTTGTGGTACAACAACTGGCTCTTCAGGTTGTGCTTCAATATGTTGAGCATTGCTTTCATCTTCACTGCTTTCTTCTTCTTGAGCAACATGTAGCTTGTTCATATCTTCAACTAGAGAATGTTCCTGCAAAGGTTCTATGGTAGAAGAGATCTTCTCCTTGAAAGACATGTTAGTTTCATCAAAAGAAACATGAACAGATTCCTCAATTTTTAATGAAGATTTATTATATACCCTATAGGCCTTGCTGATCATGGAGTATCCCAGAAACACTCCTTCATCAGCTTTGGCTTGAAATTTTGCTAGATATTTCTTATCATTATTGTGAATATAGCAAATGCAACCAAAAATTTTGAAATAGTCAACTTTAGGTTTCTTCCCTTTGAGTAATTCATAGGGAGTCTTTCCCTTCAGTTTATATATCAGACTTCTGTTCAGCACATAGTTGGAGGTGTTCACTGCCTCTGCCCAGAAGGATAGAGGTAGATGAGCATCTGACAACAATGTAGTGGCAGATTCAATAAGGGTTCTATTTTTCCTTTCAGCTACCCCATTTTGTTGAGGAGTTCTAGGAGCTGAGAAAGTATGTCTGATCCCTTCACTCTGACAGAACTCTTGCATAAGAAGAGAATCAAACTCTGTCCCATGATCACTTCTGATCAGGGCAATGTGAGTATTGAACTCAATCTTTATACATTTGAGAAACTCTGTCAGACACTTAAAGTTATCAGACTTCTTCCTTAGAAAGAACACCCAAGTGAATCTGGAGAAGTCATCTACAATCACTAAAGTGTAGGATTTCCCTCCTAGGCTTTGTACTGTGATGGGTCCAAATAGATCCATGTGTAACAGATACAATATCCTAGGTGAATCACTCTTATTAAGTGACTTAAAACTGTTCTTAGTTTGCTTGCCTAATTGACAGGCCTTGCAGAGTCCTTCCTTCTTGTAGGGGCCAGAAGGTAGTCCTCTAACAAGGTTGTCCTTGGAGAGCCTAGCAATAGTTCTAAGGTTTAGGTGTCCTAATCTCTTGTGCCATAAAACATTTGGTCTACAAACTGAATTGAATAAACAGATATCTATAGAAGTTGAAAGAAAATCTACTAGGTAGATGTTACCTTTCCTTTTACCTGTCAACACAGTTGTGTTGTCCTCTGACTTGATTTTGCATAAGGTTTTGCTGAAGGTCACCTGGTAGCCTTCATCACATAGCTGACTGATGCTGATTAGGTTGTGCTTCAGTCCTTCCACATATGCTACCTTCTTGAAGGTTACAGAACCAATCTGGACTTCTCCATATCCTTTAGTTTGTCCAAAGTTGGAATCACCAAAGATAACTTTGGGTCCAAGCTTGGCTCTAAAGGAATTGAGGTTGTCCTTGTTCCCTGTCATGTGCTTAGAGCATCCACTATCCAAATACCATTGTTGGTTAGATGTTGGATAGGTCTTCACCTGCACATAAAACAATTTACTTGTTTTTGACCCAGTTTACCTTGGGCCTAGGTTGATAACCTCTAAATTCAGAAATGAAAGACATCCCTGGCTGACTCTTATATCCTTCAGGATGATATCTCCTTGGAGGTATAATCCATTCAGTATAAGGGTTAAAGGTTTGGGATGAAGAACCCTTAGGATTCAATTTTGACTTGCCCTTGAGAAAATTTCCAGAGCTCTGACCTCTGTTCGACGATCTTGGAGCTGCGTTCGACGATCGTGGGTCAGATCGTCGAGCTCCGTTCGACGGTCGACTATGGCTGAGGTCAGGTATATGGGATCGTCGACCAGCGTTCGACGAACTTGGCTGAGATCGTCGATCTGCGTTCGACGATTTTTCCTGAGATCGTCGAGCTGCGTTCGGCGATCGTCGATCTTCATTCGGCGATCGTCGATCTACGTTCGACGATTTGTGCTGGACTTTAGTTTTCTGAGGCAGATCAGAATTTTTCCTGGCAACCTCTACAACTCCCTTTCCCTTGTCAGAAATGAACTTGATAGGGGTTGTTAGAACAATAGGTTGGCTGGATGAGGCACCCAACCCCAGTGTACTGTTGAATCTTGAGTTCACTGTGCTTGTGATGTCCATCAGCTTGATGCTTCTCCCATTGAGGGATTCTTCAAGCTTCTTGGCCTCAGAGAGTTCACTCTTCAGTGAAGCTATCTGTTCCCTATGGTTCTCCAACTCCTGAGAGAGTTTGAGGTTTTCTGATTTTAAACCACTTTGTTCAGATAATTGATTTCTGAGAGAGATGATCTCTTTCTCAGACTTTAGCAGGTCTAAACATAGTGATTTAAATTCAAGTTTGAAATCTTCTGAAGTAAAATCAAAAGAGCTGATTACCTGATCTTCTTCAGGTTGAGTCTCTGAGTCTGACTCTGACTCCTCTTCCTCTGAGTTGTGTTGTGAGGCATTGATTGCCATCATGCAGAACTCCTTTTCCTCTGCATCATCCTCATCATCACTTGAGCTGGAAGAGGCTTCTGACTCCTCTTCAGTCTCACTCCAGGATTCAGCAACAAATCCTTTCCTTGTGTGCTTATTTCTGCTGGAGGAAGGTTTGCTACTTCCATTCCTTTTGGAGTCCTTCTCCTTTCTTCTTTCTTTTCTGTCCCTTCTGTCCTTGTTCTTGTTCTCTGGACAGTCAGGAACCATATGCCCTGGTTTCCTGCAACCAAAGCAAATGATGTCTTTACTATTGCCAATGGACTTGTCATACCTTGGCTTATCCTGCTCCTTGTATGATCTTCTTCTGAAGTCCTTTATGGCCATCTTATAGAATCTTTTGGCCAATAAGCTGAGAAGTTCATCATTGGTTGTTTCTTTTTCTTCAGGCAGATCCTCAGTTGCCTTGAATGCTATAGTCTTCTCCTTTCTTGTGGCTGGTGAAGCAGCCTTCTGTTCTTCTTCTCTGTTCTTGATGAGTAGCTCATAAGATTTGAGCTTACCCAACAAGGCTTCAGTGGTGATCTCATTCAGGCTTCTGGCATCTTTAATTGGCCAGATTCTTGAATCTCAAGTGCTGGGGAAGCACATTAGGATCTTTTCATTAAGTTCTGTTAGTGAGATCTCTTTGTCTAATGTCCTCAGTTCACTGACAATTAGACTCAATCTGTTGTACATGTCTCCCACTGACTCTGTTTCTCCCTTCTTGAAGTTCTCATATTGGGAGATGAGATGGGATCTTCTGTCCTTTCTCTCATCAGCTGATCCTGAAACTATTTCTGAGAGCTTGTCCCAGATCTCCTTGGCTGAATTACATTCAGCTACCTTCTGAAAAATGTCATCTGACATTGTCTGAGCTAGAATGTTCATTGCCTTGGCATCAGCTACTTTCCACTTTTTGATGTCAGCATCTGTTCCTGATGGAGGTGGAACAGCATTTGTGCTTGTGCTCTCTGGAGGTCTTGGACACACTGTCAAGACAGAATTAAAAATATCTTCGTCAATAGAATTCATGTAGAGTTTAATCCTTGCTTTCCAAAGTGCAAACTTCGATAGATTGCACACTGGAGGTCTGGTGCTAGCATAATCTTTGTTTTGGGCCATGATTTGTGCAGGCTAAATCTAATAATAAAATGCAAAAGAAGGATCTAGTTTGGGATCTTGGGGTTCAGGTGTTAGCATGTACAACCAAACAGATATGGTATGTTTAACCAACCTCGCTCTGATACCAATTGAAAGTGGAAACTAGATCTGATATACTCTAAAGAGGGGGGGGGAAATAGAGTATATGGTGCTTTTTAAAACACAAAGAAAAACTTTTGCAAAGCTTTACAACACTTGTTGTAATGGGTGTAAGCAGGGAAGCAGAAGTAAAACTAAACACAAAACTAAGCTATGCAGAAATAAAACACAAGAAAATCTAGGCCAGAAATAAAAAGAAAACATGCAGAACCAGATGACACAAGGAAATATAGTGGTTCCCCAACTTGGGCACATCCACTCTTCTACCACCCTAGGTAGGAATCCACTGCAGGATGAGTTGATCAGGTGTCCTGGGCACCAATGAGCTTTTGATAAGGTGCTCAAAAACCAAATCAGATTTTTTGATCAGGTGTCTTGCCACCAATGAGCTTTTGACAAGGTGCTCAAAAACCAGATTCAAACTTTTGAAGGGAGTTTGAAAAACCCTTTACAGAGAGGGGGTTGAGAGAGTTATGGCAGTCTTCTCTTTCTCAATCAACTGAGGAGACTAAGTGGATTGATTTCAAAGCTCCCCCTGAGTCCTTGATCTTCAGGAAGATGAGCTTTGCTGAGGGTGATAGGCCTTCAAAAATAGATCTCCAGCAGAAGATGATTTCAGCAAGCTGAAATGTTGATTGTCTGGAGTCTTGAAATGATGTTGGCCTTGAACACTTGAGAGCTGAAGAGATCTGAAGAATGTTTGAAAGTTTGATCTCTTGATGATGAGTGTTCTTCTGAATTGTTAACAGAATATTTTTCAGAGTCTCTGTATATTGAGAGGTGTCCTATTCTTGTCAATCTCTTTTTGTTCTTGTCTATTCTCACTCTTTATTCAAAAAACATTCTATATTTTATTCTCTGAGTCTGAATAGAATATTACTCTGTCAAAGATAGCCGTTGGTCTGCATTGATTACAGCCTTAATTGCATAATCTGTTCTGAAGGAAAGTCCACTGAATTGTTCCTTGAAAAATCCCTTGAAACTTGCTCCAGAAGTAAATGAAAACGGCTGGCAGATCTTCTGAATTAAATGCAGAATAACTTCTATCTGATTTGAATTTGAATTCTGAAAGATAACTGAAAACGTCGAACTGAGCTCTGCTATCGTCGAGCTGAGCTCAGCGAACTGGAAGATGCAAGCAGCAAAGAAATCGTCGATCTGGGCTCAAACATTGTCGAACTGAGCTCAGAGATAAGGATCCAGTGCAGAGTCAAAATCGTCAACCTGAGCTCAGCGATCGTCGACCAGAGCTCGACGATATTGAGAAGTTGAGCTCAGCGATCGTCGACCAGAGCTCGACGATATTATGAGGTTTGAGCTCAGCGATCGTCGAATGGAGTTCGACGATCTGTCAAAGTTGAGTTAGACGATCGTCGACCGGAGTTCGACGAAACGTCGTGCTGAGCTCGACGATTTAGACTTAGTCTCCAGAAAAACTTGGGTCTTCAGGGCAGCTTCCAATCCTAGACTCCTGACCCTTAGACTCAATTCTAATTGACCTATTAAGCTATATAGAAGGTCAAAACATAGATTCCTAGAGACATAGTGATCCTGACCCAAATTAGTAATAGGGTGTTCCAACAATATGCATCAAGGTGTATTTGATGTTGTTTTGAGTTTATATATGCAGGTTAAGTAAATGCAAGAATGCAGAAAAATTTCTTAAGTCCATGTGTCGACACCAGGAGAAGTTGTGTCGACACTTATGAAGGCCTGTGTCGACACTTGAGAAAAGCTGTGTCGACACTTGGAGTTAATTGTGTCGACACTTGGAAAGGTTGTGTCGACACCAGAAGCAACTGTGTCGACATACAGAGGCAGTGTTGACACATAGAGAAGCATAGTCGACATCAACTTTGTCGACGCATAGAGGAAGTGTCGACACACAGAGAAAGTTTAGTCGACATCAACTGTGTCGACACACAGAGGCAGTGTCGACACACAGAAGCTTAGTCGACATCAACTATGTCGACACCAAGAGGTAGTGTCGACACAGAGAAGACCTTGTCGACATCAACTGTGTCGACACACAGGACTTGTGTCGACACACAGCAAAGTTTCAACTAAGTTAAAGAAGAGAAGTGTTTGTGTCGACACATATAATCAGTGTCGACACATTCTACAGAAGGCTGTGTCGAGAAGCATTAACAACAACAACGGAGATGTGTCGACACCACCAAGGCTTGTGTCGACACTTATTTCACTTGTGTAGACACTTAGTCTACTTGTGTCGACACATGTATAAGTTCTGTCTCGACACTTTGCTGACAGATAGAATTTCAAGAAGTGACTGGATGACTTGACAACTGCCGTTACCAACCAGTCTACTGCAACTATCAGAGATGTCAGAAGTTTGTTAGAGATCGGATCAGCTGGTTACCATGGAGAAAGTCTATATAAAGGTATTCTCCTTCAACAGATTATGATGATTGATATAGAAGAAAAATACTGATACTGATATAGAATAAAAAAGAAGAAGTTGGAGAGAGAGAGAGCACCATCTACTGAAGTGCAGTTTCTGAACCAGGCTGCTAAGAAGGATTCAGATTGTGATATGAATATCAAGAAAGAAGCTGATTGAAGATCAACTTCATAGGATATTCAACCCTACTGAGTTCAGATTCAAGAAGCTTTGAAGAATGCTAAGAGTGGTTATTCTCTGCCATCAGATTCTTCGAAGAACTGATCAAGAAGCCATCCATCCATTCTCTCTCTGCCAGGGTGGTGGTAAAACACTTTGTTAAATTTATTTTCTGTAGGATATATTCTAGATCTGAGCTGTAAGGCTGTTTTATAAAGGCTGAGTTGTAGGAGATTTAGATCTCTGAGTGGTAGGCCTTGTTGAAGGCTGAGGCAGGGCTGTGAGCCTGAGTTGTAGGAGATTGATATCTCTGAGTTGTAGGCCTTGTGTAGGCTGAGGTAGGGCAGATTGCCTGAGCTGTAGGAGTGTGGACTCACTATGAGTTGTAGGAGCCTTGTTGGGTTCTGAGTTGTAAGATCTGAGGATCTGAGGTGAAGAGCAGAAGTTAGGCCGAATCTAGCACACTGCTAGATAGGTGAAGGGGGAATGTGGATGTACCCAGATCTTGGGGAACCACTATAAAACTGTGTGCACTCTGTGATTGAATGTTTCTGTGAATGTTGTGATGTGTTAGCTATAGAATTAACTGTTTTTAATTAAGTAACTGCATAGATATTCTGCCTTTGGAAGAAAAAGGAATTACACTTATTGACCACCCCCCCCCCCCCTCTAGGTGGTTATGCACTAATTCTTTCAAGTGGTATCAGAGGGTGGTTGCTCAAAGAAGGACTTAACAGTCTGAGTTAGATCCATAAGGCAGATTCAAGATCATGAAAATGGGTTCAGGAGAAAATCATAAGGAACTAGGTTCTATGAAATTACCTATATGTAGGAATGAGATATTTGGAATATGGAAAGAAAGGGTCAGGCTATTAATGGAGGCTTCTGATCCAATGATCTACATTATAGTAAAGGAAGGTCCCTATATTCCAATGAAGTTGTCAGTACTAGATGCAAACCAAAGATTTCCCAAGGATTTTTCATAGATGACTAAGGATGAGATCATCCTGGCAACTATGGATAAAAGAGCCCAGAATATCATAGTAAGTGTCATAGATGATTCAACCTTTCAAAATTTGATTCACTGCAAGACCTCCAAGGAAATATGGGATACTTTGATAGTCTACATGGAGGGTTTTAAAGAAGTCAGACAAGATAGAAAGTCTATGCTGAACCAGGAATATGAGAGTTTCAGACAAGGAAAGTCTGACAGTATAACTGAGTGTTATAAAAAGTTCTATAGAATAGTAAATGAGCTGATGTCCTATGGAAGAATCTTCAGTACATATGAACTGAATGATAAATTCCTAAGATCCTTGACAAAGGATTGGGACACTAAGATTTGTGCCATTAGGGAAGTGGCCAAACTTGCACATATCTCTCCTCCAACTTTGTTTGGAAAATTGCTGTCATATAAGATGCAGCTAATGGCTAGGAAAGAGGAAGAGAAAAGTATAAAAGGGGAGCATAGAGAAAAGTCTGTGGCCTTCAAGGTTGAAGCCACTAGGAAGAATAGGAGGATGTCTCCATCACCTCCTAAGATAGTTGCTGAAATTGCTTCAGATAATTCAGACAACCAAAGTTCAGACAGCAATGACTTAGATAAAGATTTTGCTGCCTTCACAAGGCAGTTTCAGATATTCCTGAAGAAGAAACAGTGGAAGTCTAAGCCCTCCACATCTCAGCCTAAGGATGACTATTATCAAAAGAGGAAGTCATCCAGGAAGGATAGGAGCAGGTCTAAGCCAAGCAAATATACAACATCAAAGATAGTTTGCTACTGCTGTAATAGGCCTGGACATGTTGTGGCTGAGTGTCCAGATAAAAGAAAAGAGTCTGCTGATAAAAAGAAGATTCAACACCAGAGCAAGAAGGAGAAATCCTTTGTTGCTAAGAAGGAGAAGAGCTTGATAGACCAATCATCTTCAGAGTCAGAATCTGAAGCTGAGACATACATTGGTCTATATACAGCAGATGAAGAAGATGAGTTTCTGCAAGTGCTGAACTCCATCTATGAACAAGAAGACCATCAGTGCAAGGGACTGATGGCTGTGTCACAAGAAGACAAGTGCCAGGATCAGCCTGGTCCTAGTAAGGTATAATGTTTTTCTAGAAATTCAGATTTGTAATACTGGGTCAGAGTCAGCAACATTTACATCAAGTGATGTGGATGGGTCTGAGTCTGAAGGTGATATTCATCAGCTGATATATGAATATGGGGACTTGTTGCAGGCACTAAAGAAAAGCAAAAACCTGGCCAAAACTCAGGCTAAGGAAATTGCAGATCTTAAGATGGCTGCATCTGATTTAGAGAAGTTGCTGGATCAGAAGTTGAATGAGATAGCCAGAGTGAAAAACATTACTGTTATTCAGATGGGTACTATCACATTTAAAAATGATCAGATTAAAAGTCTGGAGAATAGACTTCAGAAAGAAAAGGAGATTGTAGCTAGTTTTTTTAACCAAAATCTGTATTACCCTTAATTGATGAGTTTGTGTCTCAAAATGGTAAGGCTAGATTAGGGTTTAAGAAAACTGCATGGACTGCTAAGTTCAATTCTAGAGGCAAAGCCCCAGCACAAAACAACAGATCTGCTGCTAATAAATCAGCTAAAGTTGTACCTAAACAAAGGTACAATAAGTTTGAGTGCTGCTGTTGTGGCAAGATAGGCCACTTTGCCTTAGAATGTTGGCACAATATCAGTGTCAAGTAGAGTAGCAGTCTTCCTGTTAGAAAAGCTGCAGACAGATTTGTTAAAGTTCATACTAACTTGCACCAAGGACCCAAAAGTTATTTGGGTTCTAAGGTTAAGTAATCTGTGTTGCATTTGAGTCCAAGTTGTCATGCCCCTATATGGTACTTGGACAGTGGATGTTCCAGGCACATGACTGGAACAAGGGGGTTGCTGAAGGAGTACTCACCTATGCTGAATGGGCCTAAAGTAATCTCTGGTGGTTCTGAAAAGGGAGTCATCAATGGTTTTGGTAACATTTCTAATAACTCAGTTACAATCACTCAAGTGGCCTATGTAAAGGGTTTGAAACACAACCTAATTAGCATAAGTTAGCTAAGTGATTTAGGTTATGACATTTCATTTGTCAAGAATGGTTGTCATATCAAAAGGTCAAGTGATCAAAAGGTCATATTGACAGGATATAGAAAAAGAAATGTGTATTGTCTTAACTTTGAGTGTGAGAATAATGTTTCTCCTATTTGTCTTGTAGCTGATGAGAGAGCCTCTCATTGTGTTAAATGGCACAAGAGGCTGGCCCATCTTAACTATAAGACTATTGGTCAACTCTTTAGCAAAGAGTTAGTGAGGAATGGTCCTCAAGTTAAGTGTATAAAGGATGGGATATGCTCAGCTTGTCAAAAATGCAAGCAGACCAAATCCTCCTTTCATAGCCTTGAAAACAAGGATTCAGTGAGGTTTCTATACCTCTTGCATATGGATCTATTTGGTCATATGCCAGTTCATAGTCTAGGTAGGAAGGTCTACACTTTTGTGGTGGTAGATGACTACTCTAGATATTCATGGGTGTTCTTTCTGAGTCAAAAATCTAAAACCCCAAGTGTTTTATATAGTTTCGTGAAACAAATTCAGAATGAGCTGGACAGTACAGTGGTCAATATCAGAAGAGACCATGACACTGAATTTCAATCTGAGAGTATGACAAGACTGTGTGAAGAATTTGGGATTTTTCAATAATTCTCCTCACCTAGAACACCTCAGGAAAATGGTATTGCTAAAAGGAAGAATAGAACACTGATTGAGGCTGGTAGAACTCTATTGAGTGACACTTCTCTCCCAGGATATTTCTGGGCCGAGGCAGTAAACACTACATGTCATGTGATCAATAGGGCTTCTATCACCAAAAGCCACAAAAAGACTCCCTATGAGATTATGAAGGGCAGAAAACCAAACTTATCCTATTTTAGGATCTTTGGTTGCAAGTGTTATGTCCTTAACAATGGCAACTCTTATCTAACTAAGTTTGCTGCCAAATCCCAAGATGGGATATTTGTTGGGTACAACAACAATAGTAACGCTTATAGGGTCTTCAACTTGATTACTCAAGTTGTAGAAGAGTCTATACATGTTGTCTTTGAAGAAACAAGACTTATTAACAGTGAGTTGTCAAGTAGTTCTTGCAGTTCTACAAGTATAAATGAGAGAATGGGCAAGCTTACCATTACAGAAGATACAACTGCAAATCAGGAAGTGGAAAATGGTGGCTACTGTGCAGGGGGAGTACAAGACTCTCCAGATGCTGATGAAAATCAAGAGGTGCAGCATAATGAAGAGACTGGAGGTGTTCAACCTGAAGATAGACTACCTCCAACTATTAGACACTTAAAGGATCATCCAGCAAATCAGATAATTGGTGATCCAAGACAAGGAGTACAAACAAGGAGCAAGAATCTGAACACAGTTCTTTGCTCTAGCTTCTTATCTCAAGTGGAACCCAAGAAATTTGAAGAAGCTGTTCTAGAACCACATTGGATTGATGATATCCAAGAGGAATAGAATCAGTTCAGAAGGTGCAAGGTATGGAAGTTAGTTCCTAAACCAAAAGACCACAACATCATTGGAACAAAGTGGATCTTTAGGAACAAACTGGATGAGAGTGGGATCATTGTGAAGAACAAAGCCAGACTTGTTGCAAAAGGATACAGGCAGGAAGAGGGTATTGACTTTGATCAAACTTTTGCCCCAGTAGCAAGACTGGAAGCAATTAGGATGTTCCTTGCTTATGCAGCATATCAAGGCTTCAAGGTATTCTAAATGGATGTAAAATCAGCATTCCTAAATGGAAATCTAAAAGAAGAAGTCTATGTAAAGCAGCCCTCAGGTTTTGTTGATTCTCTCAAACCTGATTATGTTTATAGACTTAGGAAAGCTTTATATAGGTTAAAGCAAGCCCCAAGGGCTTAGTATGAAACCCTGTCTACTTTCTTCATTGAGAACAAATTCTCAAGGGGAAAAATAGATAAGACTCTATTCCTTAGGGAATCCAAAGAAAAGATAATCCTAGTCCAAATATATGTTGATGACATAATATTTGGTTCTACTGAAAGTAACCTTTGTAGAAAGTTTGCAAAACTTATGCAAGGGAAATTTGAAATGAGCAGTATGGGAGAACTTAAGTTCTTCTTGGGTCTCCAAGTAAGACATACTGAAGATGGCTTGTCCATATCTCAGTCTAAGTTCACCCAGGAGTTAATTAAGAAGTATTGTATGAAATCATCCACTACCATGAGAACTCCAATGGGGACAAGTGTGTCTCTAAGCAAAGATGATGTAGGGAAACATGTAGATGAAACTTTGTATAGAGGGATAGTTGGCTCCCTCCTATATCTGACTGCTAGTATACCAGATATCATGTATGTTACATGTGTCTGTGCTAGGTACCAATCCTGCCCTAAAGAAACTCATCTTACTGCTGTCAAAAGGATTTTGAGATATCTTAAGGGCACACCTAATCTAGGCCTTTGGTACCCTAGGAATGGAGATTTTTTACTGATAGGCTATTCAGATGCAGACTTTGCAGGTTGCAAAGAAGATAGAAAAAGCACTACAGGAACCTGTCAATTTCAAGGAGGAAGATTGGTGTCTTGGAGCAGTAAGAAGCAGACTAGTGTAGCAGTTTCCACAGCTGAGTCTGAATATGTGGCAGCAGGAAGTTGCTGTGCACAGCTGTTGTGGATTCAACACCAGCTAGAAGACTATGGTATTCAGGTAAGTAGATCAACTTTGCTTTGTGATTCTACAAGTGTTATTTCTATTACTAATAATCCTGTTTCACATAGTAGGACTAAACATATAGAAATTAGATATCATTTTCTTAGAGAACATGTAGAGAAAGAGGACATCTCACTAGAATTTGTCAAAACAGATTATCAAATTGCAGATATGTTTACTAAGCCTCTAGATGAAACTAAATTCAATAAGTTTAAAATTGAATTAGGAATGTTGAACATAGATTAGTTTAACAATATTGGCTAAGTAAAACTGTGTCGACATATCTAGCAAAACGGTGTCGACACATAGAAGTGGTGTCGACATTCCAGAAAAGTGGTGTCGACACATAGTAGTTTGTGTCGATATTCCAGGAATGTGCTGTCGACACATCTAGAGAATCTGTGTCGACACTTCAGAGAAGTAGTGTCGACACATCCAGATATGGTGTCGACACATGCAGATGTCCGTGTCGACACTCAAACACTAAGTCATCAGTTAAGGATATTTGTGTCGACACATAATAATTGGTGTCGACACATAGTAGTCAACACCGTTATCGAGACTTATGTAGTCTGTGTCAACACTTTTCAATAGTGTCGACACATTCAGTGATTGTTGACGCGACTTTTGACCTTCATTACTTAGAAAGGTATAAATAGGTCAGCAACATATTCTGTCGACACATTCTCCATATTTTCGAGACCAAAACCCTGTGTCGACAACTTCTCTCTTCTTAATCCAAGCTTTCACTCAACCCTAATGGCACCAAAGATCGAGGACAATGTCAATGAAGGATACAAACTGGTTCGGAACGCATTTGATGGAGCGGAATCAGAAATTACAGGAGTAATAACCCTAATAGCTGAAAATGGTCTGGAATTCTTAGTTTCTGAACCAACTAAGATTTGGAAGAAAGAAACACTAGAATTCTTTGGTGCTGCTACCCTAGATCAAACTAGACTAAAAATTAGATCCACAGTCCATGGAGTAAAGGTGAATATCACCCAGAAGAGTTTAAGAAAAGTTCTGCACTTGCCAAGAACACAAGAAGAAGAAGATGTACCCGCATCTAAGCTAAGAGAAGCACTTCAATGGTGTGGACTGGATTCCACCATGAAGATTGGCTCAGCTTTGAACATGAAAGGCATGAATGTGTAAGGGAAGTTCTTGTCAGAAGTTGTGGGAAAAGTGATTCTCTGTAAGCCAGGGGCATGATAGGATATCAGCCTATATGTTCAGTTTGATGACCAGGATCATCTACAGCCTAACTACAAATTGGTCATTAGTAATTTTTGAAAAGATTAAGGAAAGTATGAAGAAGCCAAATCTGGAAAGAATTGTGAGCTTGTATTTAGCTGGAACAATACCTGAAGTGATGGACCAGTCAGCTGGGACTAAGATAAATCACATGAGAAGGATGGACATCAGGATCATCTCCAGATGGGATAGGGTCCTAACTATGCCTGAGGAAGAAAGGCAAGAGATTCCTGAACAATCTACAACACAAGATATACCTGCACAAGACCCTACAGATGGTGTACAAGTGCAGGGGGGCCTCATGTTGAGGAAGAGCCAATACACTTGGAAAGTGATATGGCTACACAGACCATACTTGAGGTAATTCAAGAAATTAATCAATCAATTCTTAATGATCAGGATGAAACTCCAACTGAATCTTTGATTGATGTTGACCAGCCAACTCAACTACATAGTCAATCACAAGATGTCATTATGGAGGATACATCTGTTGCTGCTGATGTTCCAGAGATAAGAGTATCTCCAGTCCATACTCAACAAGAGTTCACTCTTGAAGAGTTGTTCCCTGATTTAGGGCAGACTGAGTTTGAGGGGGAGAAAGTAGATTTTGAGGGGGAGCAAGTGAACATTGAAAAGGAGCAAGTGAGTATTGTGGAGAAGGAGCAAGTAAGTACTATGGGGGAGGAGCTAGGGACTCAGGGGAAGCAACCTAGAACTGAACAGGTATTGCCTCCTAGTCCTAAAGATAGAGTTGATATAACCAGTACCTCAGCATCTGAGGATGAAGAAGCTACAAGAGCTAAGAAGAGGAAGCTAATGGTCTTTAAAAGGAAAAGCCAAAGCTATAAGAAGGCATTACAAACTGATGCTCCACAATCTGCCCCAGCTTTAGATTATAGCTCCTTATTAGTCTCATTGCAAGTAAAGCTAGATGAACAGAGGATAGCCATGGGGAAATACATGGATGAGACTCACAAAAATCTACAACTCTCCTTGGCTACAGATATTAAATCAATAAGATTTGAAGTTAATCAGCATAAGAAGGAAATGACTGATTGCTTTCACAAAGGAGGAAATGCTGTGGTTTTCCTAGCCACACATCAAGAGAAAATCAAGACTCAAGTTGATGATATAGCTGTGAAGCAAGGCTATGTTATAGAGAATCAGATTAGTATGAATGATAATCTGACAGAATCACATCATGTGATTGTTACAGTAATGAAGAATCTTGCTGCTGCCCAGCCTGAGGAAAAGACTAATGCCAAGGCAGATTTTGATAAGCAATTACAAGAAGGTTTAGCTGTTGTAAAAACAGCTATTGAATAATCTCAAAAGACTATTTCTGCACAGCTACTAAAGTTAAAGTCTTTTTTATAAAGATGTTAATTTTCTGGATGAACATGTCAGATTTCAAAAGGATGACCTCAGGGATCATGTTGCTAGAGAAGTCATAAAAGGGGAGAGAGTATTAGTCAAAGCTGGATCTGATCATGCTAAATGGATCTCTAATAGCATCAGAGCCAACCTTGGATATCCACCCCTCTATGATGATGATAATGTGGCTGAGTCTGGTATACAACCTGCTTACTTAGAAGGGGTTCAAGCTGAAGTTGCTCAAGTTATCTATCCTCCAGCTGATTTTGAAATGATTCACCAAGAAGTACATTCTATGTACAGCCCTCTAGAAGGTGCTCAAAGCATTATCCTTGAGAAAGTAGACATGCCTGTGTCAGAGGCAGTTTTGAAAGAGCAAGAAGCTCTATTATCTAAGAAAAGATTCAGAGAACAGGCAGAGTTGAAGCCTGATTTTGAGTAGTGGAGTCCTACTTCTAGGAACATTATACTGACTGCTTGGAAAGCTGTAAAGGATAAGTCCCATGATAGGGACAAATGGTACTCTGAGCAAGAATGGCAAAAGCATGAAGCCAGGAAAGAAGCCATTGTTCAGTATAAAAGATAGTCAAAACTTGGGAAGCTACCTCCTAATGCTCAGGAGCCTAGCAAATATTTCCCTAAGCCTTTTCATTACTTTGAAAGACAAAGAATAAGGGCTGAAGAGCAAAAGAAGAAAGATCTAAAGGGCAAGAAGCCAGCTGATGACACTCATGCTCCATTACAAGCCAAGTTCCAATCAGGCAAAGGCATAGTTATCAAGGAGCCAGAGCAGCCTTAGATTAGATTTAATAGATTTTACAACTTTGTAATCCTTAGTATTAAAATCTATGTAAACTTTTGATTAAAAAAGCTTTTGAAGTTAGAACAAAACAATGTTTAATGCTCATTGTGTTAGCATTATTATTCTGTGATGATATCTTATATATGTTTTGTTTAGAAATTACCATGTCATATAATGTTGTTATACATCATAATGTGTATTTGCTATGAATGGTGTATATCATTGACTAAGGGTTATGACTTCTCAAAATAGGGGGAGATTGTTGGGTACGTTGGAAAATGTGTATCAGATTTGAAGAAGCCTCCCCTTACTCAATGATATGCATCAAGGTGTATTTGATGTTGTTTTGAGTTTATATGTGCAGGTTAAGTAAATGCAGGAATGCAGAAAAATTTCTAAGTCCATGTGTCAACACCAGGAGAAGCTGTGTCGACACTTATGAAGGCATGTGTCGACACTTGGAGTTAATTGTGTCGACACTTGAAAAGGCTGTGTCGACACCAGAAGCAACTGTGTCGCCATAGAGAGGTAGTTTCGACACACAGAGAAGCATTGTCGACATCAACTGTGTCGACAAATAGAGGTAGTGTCGACACACAGAGAAAGTTTAGTTGACTTCAACTGTGTCGACACACAGAGGCAGTGTCGACACACAAAAGCTTAGTCGACATCAACAGTGTCGACACCAAGAGGCAGTGTCGACACACAGAAGACCTTATCGACATCAACTGTATTGACACACAAGACTTGTGTCGACACACAACAAAGTTTCAACTAAGTTAAAGAAGAGAAGTGTTTGAGTCGACACACAAAATCAGTGTCAACAAATTCTACAGAAGGCTGTGTCGAGAAGCATTAACAACAACAAAGGAGATGTGTCGACACCACCAAGGCTTGTGTCGACACTTAGTTCACTTGTGTCGACACTTAGTCAACTTGTGTCGACACATATAGAAGTTCTGTCTCGACACTTTGCTGACAGACAGAATTTCTAGAAGTGACTGGATGACTTGACAACTGTCGTTACCAACTGGTCTACTGCAATTGTCAGAGATGTCAGAAGTTTGTTACAGACTAGATCAGCCGGTTACCATGGAGAAATTATATATAAAGGCATTCTCCTTTAACAGATTATGATGATTGATATAGAAGAAAAATACTGATACATATATAGAATAAAAAAGAAGAAGTTGGAGAGAGAGAGCTCCATCTACTGAAGTGCAGTTACTGAACCAAGCTGCTAAGAAGGATTCAGATTGTGATCTGAATATCAAGAAAGAAGTTGATTGAAGATCAACTTCATAGGAGATTCAACCCTACTGAGTTCAGATTCAAGAAGCTTTGAAGAAAGCTAAGAGTGGTTGTTCTCTGCCATCAGATTCTTCCAAGAACTGATCAAGAAGCCATCCATCCATTCTCTCTCTACCAGGGTGGCGGTAAAACACTTTGTTAAATCTATTTTCTGTAGGATCTATTCTAGATCTGAGCTGTAAGCCTGTTTTATAAAGGCTGAGTTGTAGGAGATTTAGATCTCTGAGTGGTAGGCCTTGTTGAAGGCTGAGGTAGGGCTGCGAGCCTGAGTTATAAGAGATTGATATCTCTGAGTTGTAGGCCTTGTGTAGGCCGAGGTAGGGCTGATTGCCTGAGCTGTAGGAGTGTGGACTCACTCTGAGTTGTAGGAGCCTTGTTGGGTTCTGAGTTATAAGATCTGAGGATCTGAGGTGAAGAGCAGAAGTTAGGCCGAATCTAGCACACTGCTAGATAGGCGAAGGGGGAAAGTGGATGTATCCAGACCTTGGGGAACCACTATAAAACTATGTGCACTCTGTGATTGAATGTTTTTGTGAATGATGTGCTGTGTTAGCTGTAGAATTAACTATTTTTTAATAAAGTAACTGCATAGATATTCTGCCTTTGGAAGAAAAAGGAATTACACATATTCACCCCCCCCTAGGTGGTTAGGCACTAATTCTTTCAGTCTCTAAGCAAAGATGATGCAGGGAAACCTGTAGATGAAACTTTGTATAGAGGGATAGTTGGCTCCCTCCTATATCTGACTGCTAGTAGACCAGATATCATGTATGCTACATGTGTATATGCTAGGTACCAATCTTGCCCTAAAGAATCTCATCTTACTACAGTCAAAAGTATTTTGAGATATCTTAAGGGCACCCCAAATCTAGGCCTTTGGTATCCTAGGAATAGAGATTTTCTACTAACGGGGTATTCAGATGCAGACTTTGCAGGTTGCAAAGTAGATAGGAAAAGCACAACAGGTATCTGTCAATTTCTAGGTGGAAGATTGATGTTTTGGAGCTGTAAGAAGCAGACCAGTGTGGCAATTTCCACAGCTGAGTCTGAGTATGTTGCTGCTGGAAGCTGATGTGCACAGCTATTGTGGATACAACATCAGTTAGAAGACTATGGTATTCAGGTAAGTAGAACTCCATTGTTATGTGATTCTACTAGTGCTATTTCTATTGCTCACAATCATGTTTCTCATAGTAGAACAAAGCATATAGAAATAAGATACCATTTTCTTAGAGACCATGTAGAGAAAGAAGATATCTCTTTAGAATTTGTTAGTACTGATTTACAACAAGCAGACATGTTTACTAAGCCTTTAGATGAAACTAAATTCAACAATTTCAAAATTGAATTAGGTATGTTGAACATAAATTAGTTTAACAAAATTGGCTAAGTAAAATTGTGTCGACACAAGAAGTTGTCTGTGTCAACACATAGAAGTTGGTGTCTACATTCCAGAGAAGTGGTGTCGACACATCCAGAAAATTGGTGTCGACACTTCAAAGAAGTAGTGTCGACACATCCAGAAGTGGTGTCGACACATCCAGAAGTGGTGTCGATACTTAGGATCAATACACAGATTTCATCGAGCACAAATAGAATAAGTGTCGACATATAGAAGTCAACACTTATGTCGAGACATTAGAAGTCTGTGTCGACACATTTCAACAGTGTCGACACATTAAGAGGATTTTGACGAGCCTTTTAACCTTCCTTATTTAGAAGGGTATAAATAGGTCAACAACATAGTATGTCGACACAAACTCCATAGTTTCGAGACCAAAACTTTGTGTCGACAAATTCTCTCTTCTTAATCCAAGCTTTCTCTCAACCCTAATGGCGTCGAAACTAGAATACAATGTCAATGAAGTCTATGAACTGGTACGCAATGCCTTTGATCATGCGGAACCCAAAATTAAAGCAGTAGTAACCCTAATTGCAGAAAATGGGTTGAAATTTCCGGTATCTGAACCAACAAAGATTTGGAAGAAGGAAATACTAAAATTCTATGACGCAGCTTCTTTATACTCAACTGGACTCAAGATCAAGTCTACAGTTCAGGGAACTAAGGTTAAACTTACTTTGAAGAGCTTGAGAAAAACTCTTCAACTTCCAAGAACTCAAGAAGAAGTAGAAGTACCTTCATCAAAGACTAGGGAAGCACTTCAATGGTGTGGATTGGATCTCACCATGAAGAATTGGTCTGCAATGAATAAAAAAGGGATGAATCTACAAGGCAAATTCCTTTCAGAAGTAGTTGGAAAGGTCATTATCTGCAAGCCAGGGGGACATGACAGGATTTTTGCCAATATGTTCAGCCTGATGACCAGGATTTTATTCAGACTAAACACTTATTGGTCAGCAGTAGTTTTTGAAAAGATTAAGGAAAGTATTAAGAAGCCAAATCTGGGAAGGATAATGAGTTTATACTTGGCTAGAACAATTCCAGAAATAATGGAGCAGGCTGCTGGTTCAAAGATTAACCATATGAGAAGAATGGACATAAGGATTATCTCCATATGGGATAGAGTCCTAACAAAGGACATGCCAGATGAAGAGAGGCAAGAGATTCCTGAAAAATGTCCTGCGCAGGATATTGCAGATAGTACTCAGGTGTAGGGGGAGCCTCAACTTGAGGAAGAGCCAACCCACTTGGAAAGTGAAATGGCTTCACAGACTATACTTGAGGTAATTCAAGAGGTTAATCAATCAATTCTCATTGATAAAGATGAAACACTAACTGAATCTTTGATTGATGTTGACCAGCCAACTCAACTAAATAGTCAAGCACAAGATGTTATCATGGAGGATACATCTGCTACTGATAATGCTCCATAGATAAGAGTATCTCCAGTCCCAACTCAATAAGAGTTTACCCTTAAAGAGTTGTTCCCTGATCTAGGGCAAACTGAATTTGAGGGGGAGAAATCAGACTTTGAGGGGGGAGCAAGTTAACATTGAGAAGGAGAAAGTAAGTACTATGGGGTAGGAGCAAGGGACTCATGGGGAGCTACCTAAGACTGCACAGGAATTGACTCCTAGTCCTAAGAAAAGAGTTGATATTGCCAGTACCTCAGCTTCTAAAGAGGAAGCAGAAATTCAAGCTAAGAAAAGAAAGCTAATGGTATTCAAAAGAAGAAGCCAGAGCTATAAGAGAGCAGTACAAACTGCTCCACAATCTGCCCCAGCTATTGATTATAGTTCCTTATTGATCTCATTGCAAGTAAAGTTAGATGAACAGAGAATTGTCATGGAGAAATATCTGGATGAGACCCACAAAGATCTACAACTCTCCTTGGCACAAGATATTAAATCTATAAGATTTGAAGTTAATCAGAATAAGAAGGAAATGACTGATTGTTTCCACAAAGGAGGAAATGTTGTGGTTTTCCTAGCAACACATCAAGAAAAAATCAAGACTCAAGTTGATGACATAGCTCTTAAGCAAGGCTATGTCCTAGAGAATCAACTTAGAATGAATGATAATCTGACAGAATCACATAATGTGATTGTTACAGAAATGAAGAATATTGCTACTGCCTAGACTGAAGCAAGGACTAAAGCTAAGGCAGATTTTGACAAGCAATTACAGGAAGGACTAGCTGCTGTCCAAACAGCTATTAAGGATTCTCAAAAGACTATTTCTGCATAGCTACTGAAGTTAAAGTCTTTTTATAAAGATGGTGTAAATTTTCTTGATGAACAAATCAGATTTCAAAAAGATGACCTCAGGGATCATGTTGCAAGAGAAGTCATAAAGGGGGAGAGAGTGTTAGTCAAAGCAGGCTCTAATCATGCTAAATGGATATCTAATAGCATCAGAGCCACCCTTGGATGCACCCCTCTGTGATGATGACAATGTAGCTGAGTCAGGTATACACCCTGCTTATTTTGGAGGTGATCAAGCTGAAGTTGCTCAGGTCATTTACCCTCCAGCAGATTTTGAAATGATTCACCAAGAAGTACACTCAATGTACAGCCCTCCAGAGGGTAATAAAAATGTTATCATTGAGAAAGTAGACATGCCAGTGCTAGAGGTAGTTTTGAACAAAGAACAAGAAGCTCTATTATCTAAGAAAAGATTCAGAGAACAGGCAGAGTTGAAGCCTGATTTTGAGAGTGGAGTCCAACATCCAGGAACATTATACTGACTGCTTGGAAAGCTATAAAGGATAAGACCCATGATAGGGGCAAATGGTTCTCTGAGCAAGAATGTCTAAAGCATGAAGCCAGGAAAGAGGCCATTGTTCAATATAGAAGAAAGGCTAAAGCTGGGAAGCTACCTCCTAATGCTCATGAGCCTAGAAAATATTTTCCAAAGCACTTTCACTACTTTGAAAGGCAAAGAATAAGGGATGAAGAGCAAAAGAAGAAAGATCTAAAGGGCAAGAAGCCAGCTGAAGACACTAATGCTCTAGTATAAGCCACGATCCAATCAGGCAAAGACATAGTTATCAAGAAGCCAGATCAGCTTTAGATTAGATTTACTTGATTTTACAACTTTGTAATCTTTAGTGTTGAAATCTATGTAAACTTTTGATTAGAAACTTTTGAAAGTTGAAACAAAACAATAATTAATGCTCATTCTGGTTGCATTATTATTTTGTGATGACTTGTTATGTATGTTTTGTTTAGAAGTTACCCTATCATATAATATTGTTTATACATCATAATATGTGTTTGTTATGAATGGTGTATATCATTGACTAAGGGTTATGACTTCTCCAAATAGGGGGAGATTGTTGGGTACATTGGAAAATGTGTACCTGATTTGAAGAAGCCTCACCTTACTCAATGATATGCATCAAGGTGAATTTGATGTTGTTTTAAGTTTATATGTGCAGGCTAAGAAAATGCAAGAATGCAGGAAAAAGTTTCTAAGTCCATGAGTCGACACCAGAAGAAGCTGTGGCGACACTTATGAAGGCTTGTGTCGACACTGGAGAAAAGCTGTGTCGACACTTGGAGTTAATTGTGTCGACACTTGGAAAGGCTATGTCGACACCTGAAGAAACTAAGTCAACATACAAAGGCAGTGTCGACACACAGAGAAGCATAGTCAACATCAACTGTGTCGACACACAGAGGCAGTGTCGACACACAGAAAAGCTTAGTCGATATCAACTGTGTAGACACACAGAGGCTATGTCGACACACAGAAGACTTTGTCGACATCAACTGTGTTGACACACAGGACTTGTGTCGACACACAGCAGAGTTTCAACTAAGTTAAAGAGAAGAAGTGATTGTGTCGACACACAAAATTAGTGTCGACACATTTTACAGAAGTTGTGTCGAGAAGCAGTATCAACAACAAAGGAGATGTGTCGACACCACCTAGGCTTGTGTCCACACTTAGTCCACTTGTGTCGACACTTAGTCTACTTGTGTCGACAGATGAAGAAGTTCAGTCTCGACATTTTGCTGACAGAGACAGAGTTTCAAGAAGTGACTGGATGACTTGACAGCTGCCATTACCAACCGGTCTACTGCAACTGTCAGAGCTATCAGAAGTTTGTTAGAAACCAGATCAGCCGGTTACCATGGAGAAAGTCTATATAAAGGCATTCTCCTTCAACAAAAAGAGATTGATTGACTGATAAAAAAAGAAGTATACATAAAAAATAGAAGAAGATTTTCGTGAGAAGATCTAAGAAGAAGTTGGAGAGAGAGAGCTCCATCTATTAAAGAAAAGGAAGGGGCTTATATCAACAAGTCCCTGAAGTGCAGTTGCTGAACCAGGCTGCCAAGAAGGATTCAGATTGAGATCTGAATATCAAGAAAGAAGCTGATTGAAGATCAACTTCACAGGAGTTCAACCCTACTGAGTTCAGATTCAAGAAGCTTTGAAGAAAGCTAAGAGTGTTTGTTCTCTGCCATCAGATTCTTCCAAGAACTGATCAAGAAGCCATCCATCCATTCTCTCTCTACCTGGGTGGTGGTAAAATACATTGTGAAATCTATTTTTTCTGTAGGATCTGTTTAAGATCTGAGTTGTAAGCCTATTTTATAAAGGCTGAGTTGTAGGAGATTTAGATCTCTGAGTGGTAGGGCTGTGAGCCTGAGTTGTAGGAGGTTGTTATCTCTGAGCTGTAGGCCTTGTTGAAGTCTGAGGTAGGGCAGATTTCCTGAGCTGTAGGAGTGTGGACTCACTCTGAGTTGTAGGAGCCTTGTTGGGTTCTGAGCTGTAAGATCTGAGGATCTGAGGTGAAGAGAAGAAGTTAGGCCGAATCTAGCACACTGCTAGATAGGCGAAGGGGGAAAGTGGATGTACCCAGACCTTGGGGAACCACTATAAAAACTGTGTGCACTCTGTGATTGAATGATTCTGTGAGTTCTGTGTTGTGTTAGCTGTAGAACTAGCTATTTCAGATTAATTAACTGAATAGATATTCTGTTTTAAAAGAAAAATGAATTACACCTATTCACCCCCCCCCCCCCTCTAGGTGGTTGATGAGTCCGATTTATATAGGATTTTTCGGACTCATCTGGGCTAGTTTTCACGCGTTTGCACTTCACTTTTAGTTCTATATCGTTCATATTTCATCTTGTCTTTATTTCCATAGGAAGTGCACACTTAGGCTCGTGGTTGTGTATTTTTTGTACTTTTAATGTTTATACTCTCTTTTTGTGATTGCATGGAATGTCTGCACATATCAGTGCTGGGTTTAGGGGTTGTGTGCATGTTCCGGGGACATTTGGAAGCAGGAATACTGCGCACGCTCATCAGATATAGTGCGCACGACCACTGGTCATGCGCCACTGCTCGTGCGCAATGTTCCCTGATTTCCAGAATCTGCCTGGCGTATGCGCACTATCACTGGACACAGTGCGCACGACCACTAGTCGTGCGCCACTGATCGTGTGCATTAATTTCATTTTCTTCCAAATTCTGGCTGGGGAAACACACTACCACTGGACATAGTGCGCACGACCACTGGTCGTGCGCCACTGGTCGTGTGCACTATAATTTCTGCAATCTATAAATTCGCAGGTTCCGCCCTAATTCAGGATCGCTCATTTTTCCTCCGCCGTTTTCATCTCCGAGAAGGGATTCCGCCGTCCTCCTTCAATCTCCACCCAAGGGAGGTGCTCCGGGCAAGCTTTCACCGCCAAATCCAAGCCGGAGCTTCCTCTCGGCCTCCTCCTTCATCCTTGAGCTTCAAGAAGGGCTTGACCTAGCTTTCTCCATCAAGATAGGAGAAGTTGTGCCATCCTCCACCGGATTGTGACACAAAGAAGACGGGTAATTGGAAGGTGGTGACATCCCTTCTCTACCCCAGACGCAGTTGCGGACCGAGCTTGGACGCGGATTGACAACCCGACGATTCCAACCGTGAATCCTCAGCAAGGCTTCGGATCCGGTTGATTTCGCACACTTTTCTTCTCTTGTTGTTGATAGTTTAGTTGAACTCTTTGCATTTGATGAAGCTATGCTTAGTGTAATATACGTTTATCTATAATCATGTCTATGTGATTGTATATTTTCGTTATATTTACTTGAGGTGCGCCTATTTGTCCATCCACCATCCATCCGCCCTTGCCGCACTAGCAATTGCTAGTGGCGTGCGTAGCGAAGAGGTGATAACGACCCTCATTCCGCCGTTCTAACCACCTCATCCGCAAGCCTACTCGCCCATCCGCCTAGTGATTCGCTGCATAGCGGCCCGACTAGTCTTCCATCCCGCCTGGCGAAGCATCGCATAGCGGCGTTGCATAGGAGTAGTTGCAACATCAAAGACCCCATCGTTACCGCCGACCCTAAGGAATTCAATCTCAAGTCCTCCTCGAAATTAACTCCACCTTACTGTGTTCCTTGTAAGATCGATACTTGGGAAAACCCCCATTTTATATTACTTGTGCGACCGGCTCACTGCCGTGATCTTAAGCATCAAGTTTTTGGCGCCGTTGCCGGGGAACACAGTCGTGTGAGTTTTTGTAGAGGAAGATAAGAGATAGAAGCCCTTTTTTATTTGTTCATATCACTATCTTATTTGTTTTAGTTTTTAGCATTTGTGTTTGTTTTTATTTGTCCCTATTCTAGTTTTAATTTTGCTGTAGCAGGTTTTCCTATTCTTTTATTTGTGCTATGTAGTTAATTGTTGCTTAGAAACTTTCTGTTGGTGAATTATTCTTGTTGCACCATGTATTATTATATGAATATTTGTTGCCGATGGTGCGGGGATTATAGGCATGGTAGTGATGAGTGCCCCACTGAAGAATGGGACCATAATTCTCGTGGTTCTGTGTATGGAGCACCGTCTTCTTATGGTACTTCATACACCCAACCCAGGTCTTGTGGTCACTCCTCTTCTATGCCTTCAAATTTTTCTTATTCCTATCTGGTCCCACCTGTACCGAGGAGTAATGGAAAATGATGTTTGTGTTGTCGTAGCACCGACCACGTGTTGAAAGATTGCGCAGAATTTCAGCGCCAATTGGAGGATGATGAACCGGGTATCCGATTCATTCCATCCACCTCTCAATCGGCTGCCCCTTCTGATTCTGATGATATGTTCGCAGCACCATCTTGTCTATGGGGTACTGCTGCGGATATACCCATCAGACTTTCTGCTGATCGGTGTGACGATATTGTGGCATCGTCTCTCCCCATGCACTCTTCCCCGCTTGTTGATTCACCCCCGGAGGAACCTGCACATATTTTCTCTGATGCTGTTGTTCCTCCGCCTTCTTTGCAAGAATTATATATCCCTATTTTTAGTGAGTCGGGTGATGATGTTCGGCCGGATTGTGATTCTGAGCCTGAGGATGTGCCCATGTTTGACGAGGATATTATTTTCATTAATGGATAGTATTACGTCTTGGAACATGTGGACGCACCGAGGTGTGTTGATGAGGAGATCCTCTTTGTTGAGGAAGTTTCCACTTCCTTGATGGATGAGGAGGTCCAAACCACCACCGAGGACCTCGAGCTCGTGGATTCCCCTCGCCATGACTCATATGACGTCGTCGATGATCTATGTCGGGATCCTGCTGGGAGTGAGACCGGGACCACTCCCCCTATTTCAGATTATTTTAGTTCTTCTTCTCCTTTATTTCTTGATCCCCCTTCTTTATCTGAGCCTGGGCGGGTTAAGTCTCCGCAGGAGCTTCAGGAGGACTTGGAGCTTTCAGCTCGAGTCATCGATGGTAGCATCCTCTCTCGCGAGGATGTTGATTCCTCCTCTGTTGAGAAAGCTCCATTGATTGCTTTCTCCTCCTGCTTTCTCCCTGAAGTAGACGATACCTTGCTGGGCAAGGATTCATTTTGTGGTGAGAAGAGTGAGGACCAGCGCTCCTTCTCTTCTTACTTCCTATTTCCTCTACCTGTGTTTGGCAAGTCTTACTATTTTGGTAGAGGGGTAACTGCTCTATCACCATATCGGTACCTGATACCGAAATGGATATTGGGACAGTTACCTGTGCATTTTTCTTTTCATAGGCCCATTAGCTAGAACCTTTTCGTAGCAGAATAAGTCGTGCTGGGATGACAATAACCCTAGTACTTATCTTTTATTTCCTGCATTTTTATTTTCATGTCTATTTTAGTTTTAGCATTTTTTTTGTATTTTCTATTTTTCTTTTTTTTGTGGAGCTCACCCCTGCAGGTATTCATAGCAAATCACATTGACGGGGTTGTGATTCTTTGTATGGCGGGTCTGCTTCATTTTTCACGCGTCTTCTGGTATGCTCACTAGCTGAGCATTGGGTAACCTCTTCCCTTAGCTCTTTATGATTTTAATTTCTCTATCATATGTTGTGTAGTTTAGTTTAAGTCTGGGGGAGAGCCAGTTTTGTTACATATTGCACGTGCACATCTCATGTGCATATTAGAAGCTTTTATAGTTTTATTTTGATTAGTTCATTGTACTGCACACCACTACACCCACTTAAGCGCGTGCTTAGCTTTTTGCATGCCGCGAGTTAAACTCATTTCTTCATTAGATTTGGAAAAATTATGGTGCTAGCTTAGGATTGTGAGACAAAGTAAAATGTTGACCTTGTTCTGTTTCTAGTCAACTGCTCTCGTATCGTGTAGAAATTCGAGTAGATTTAATTTTTCTGTATGCTTATGGATTTATACTTTTCTATTTGCGTAAAGATCTTTTTATTCTACTCAAAAATTGGTGAATCCGGTGTGAATCAAACGGTAGTATAGGAATGTGTGTAGCCGTCACACCTCACCGTAACCCAAGCCCCGTGATTATCCTAAAGTCCTACGGATTTGCGCTTGAGTCTAACTAGTGTCGTGGAGAGAGTGTGAATGGGCAAGCATATGGTCCCTGACATTGGTGGATTCATTTGGAGGTGATCCTGAGCCCCGATCTTTGGAAAAGCTCACCTTAGTGGCCTGCCTACTTTCTTCTTATGCATGACCGGTTGATTCACCGTGATTCTATTTTTGAGTAGTAATAAAATTTTGATACGCATTGTGAAAAATATAAACTATCCTGCATACTTAGAAATTTTCTCTATTGTATTTTTACGCACGCGAGCATGCGACTTCGCATGGTACTTTGTTTTTCAATTTCTTTGTTAGCTAAATCATTTTCCCTATCTGCTTAGATTTTGTTTGCTCGGGACGCGCAAACAGTTAAGTCTGGGGGTGTGATGAGTCCGATTTATATAGGGTTTTTCGGACTCATTTGAGCTAGTTTTCACGCGTTTGCACTTCACTTTTAGTTCTATATCGTTCATATTTCATCTTGTCTTTATTTCCATAGGAAGTGCACACTTAGGCTCGTGGTTGTGTATTTTTTGTACTTTTAATGTTTATACTCTATTTTTGTGATTTCCTGGAATGTCTGCATATATCAGTGCTGGGTTTAGGGGTTGTGTGCAAGTTCCGGGGACATTTGGAAGCAGGAATACTGCGCACGCTCATCAGATATAGTGCGCACGACCACTGGTCGTGCGCCACTGCTCGTGCGTAATGTTCCCTGATTTCCAGAATCTGCCTCGGGTATGTGCACTATCACTGGACACAGTGCGCACGACCACTGGTCGTGCGCCACTGATCGTGTGCATTAATTCCATTTTCTTCCAAATTCTGGCTGGGGAAAACACACTACCACTGGACATAGTGCGCATGACCACTGGTCATGCGCCACTGGTCGTGTACACTATAATTTCTGCAATCTATAAATTCGCAGGTTCCGCCCTAATTCAGGATCGCTCATTTTTCCTCCGCCGTTTTCGTCTCCGAGGAGGGATTCCGCCGTCCTCCTTCAATCTCCACCCTAGGGAGGTGCTCCGGGCAAGCTTTCACCGCCAAATCCAAGCCGGAGCTTCCTCTCGGCCTCCTCCTTCATCCTTGAGCTTCAAGAAGGGCTTCACCTAGCTTTCTCCATCAAGCTAGGGGAAGTTGTGCCATCCTCCACTGGATTGTGACACGAAGAAGACGGGCCATTGGAAGGTGGTGACAGCCCTTCTCTACCCCGGACGCAGTTGCGGACCGAGCTTGGACGCGGATTGACAACCCAACGATTCCAACCGTGAATCCTCGGCAACGCTTCGGATCCGGTCGATTTCGCACACTTTTCTTCTCTTGTTGTTGATAGTTTAGTTGAACTCTTTGTATTTGATGAAGCTATGCTTAGTGTAATATACGTTTATCTATAATCATGTCTATGTGATTGTATATTTTCGTTATATTTACTTGAGGTGCGCCTATTTGTCCATCCACCATCCATCCGCCCTTGCCGCACTAGCAATTGCTAGTGGCGTGCGTAACGAAGAGGTGCTAACGACGCTCATTCCTCCATTCTAACCACCTCATCCGCAAGCCTACTCGCCCATCCGCCTAGTGATTCGGTGCATAGCGGCCCAACTAGTCTTCCATCCTGCCTGGCGAAGCATCGCATAGCGGCGTTGCATAGGAGTAGTTGTTAGATTTTTACTTTATTTTTTTATCGCAACATCAAAGCCCCCATCGTTACCGCCGACCCTAAGGACTTCAATCTCAAGTCCTCCTCGAAATTAACTCCACCTTACTGTGTTCCTTGTGAGATCGATACTTGGGAAAACCCCCATTTTATATTACTTGTGCGACCGGTTCACTGCCGTGATCTTAAGCATCAGTGGTTAGGCACTAATTCTTTCAAGTAGTAACATGCTGCTCGGGCCGAAGGAGAGCTCTTCGCAAGGAAGAGACATGGAAGACGTCGTGTAGGGAACCCAACTCCGGTGTCAGCTGCAGTCGGTAACCTAAGGGGCCGATCCGCTCCAGGATCAAGTATGGCCCCATGTATCGAGGACTGAGCTTCTTGTGCCTCCGCACCCGAGAGACACCGTGTACCGGATGTATCTTCAAGAAAACTCTGTCTCCAACATGGAACTCCACCTTCCGGTTCCGAGAATCATAATACTTCGCCTGTCTGCTCTGGGCCTCTAGCATCCGATCCCTGATCAAATGTACCTGAGCCTCTGTATCCTTCACATAATCAGAACCAAGAGCCTTGGTATCCACATCCTGAACCCATGACAATGGTGTCTGACATTTTGTTCCATAAAGTGCCTCATAAGGAGTCATCCTGATGCTAGCCTGGTGGTTGTTATTGTAGGAGAACTCGATCAGTGGTAGTTGCCTCTCCCAAGGCTTCCCCGTATCCAATATGCACAGGTGGAGTAGATCCTCCATGGTCCAGATGGTCCGCTCAGTCTGTCCGTCGGTCTGCAGGTGGAAGGCGGTACTAAAAGTAAGCCGAGAGCCCAAGTAAGCATGCATGGCCCTCCACTCACTCGAAGTGAACCCACCATCACGGTCTGAAACAATCGTCCTGGGGATGCCATGGTATCTGACAAACTGCTCCACGAATAGTCTCACCAAAACTGCAACTGGAGCATCCTTCCGGACTGGAATAAAGTGCTCTACCTTGGTCAGTCTATCTACTATGACCCATATAGAATCATGCCCAGAGTGGGAGCGAGGTAGTCCGTGCACAAAATCCATAGTAATGTCCTCGAACTTCCACTCTAGGACTGGCAATGGCTGTAATAAACCTCTCAGGCTCTTGCATTCTGCCTTAACGCACTGACACGTCTCACAATGTGTCACAAAGTGGGTGATCTCCCTCTTCATCCTAGGCCAATACATAGTCCTCCACAAATCTGCCCACATCTTGGTGATGTCGGGATGTACTGAATATCTGGAGCAATGTGCCTCTCTAAGCATATCATATCGGATACCGCCCCCTGGTGGTATATAAATGCATCCACAGAATCGAAGGAGATCATCCTGCAGCGTGTAGTCCTCAACCTTGCCCCTTTCCAGGGCACTGAAAATCGGCTCTAATGCAGCATCCAGCCTCTGATGCGCCATAATGCGCTCCCGAATGTCATCATCACTGATCATAGAGCTCAGGTACTCTCGGTATCCAACTGGTTCGTCCTCAGAAACCATAGTAATATTCATGTCGTCCATCACCTGTATCAGCTCCATAGCCATCATCCGAGGCTCCGGTCCAGAGGTACCGGCCCTCCTGCTCAATGCATCTGCTACTGGGTTTGCCTTCCCCGGGTGGTAGTGAATCTGGTAATCATAGTCACAGATAAACTCTAGCCATCTCCTCTATCGCAGGTTTAGGTCATTCTGCGTATCGATGTAGTTGAGATTCTTGTGATCTGAGAAAATATCACAATGAATCCCATACAGATAGTGCCACCATATCTTTAGTGCAAATACAACAGCCCCGAGCTCCAAATCATGTACCAGATAGTTATGCTCGTGCATCTTCAACTGTCTCGAAGCATAAGCGATAACATGTCCATGTTGCATCAGTACAGCACCCATCCCTTCATATGAGGCATCCATGTAGATCTAAAATCCCTCACTCCCAGATGGGAGTGCAAGGATAGGGGATGAGGTAAGTCGGTCCTTCAACTCCCGAAACGCTGTCTCGCACTGCTCTGTCCATATAAACTATGCATCCTTCCTCGTTAAGGTCGTGAGGGGGAGTGCTATCCTCGAGAACCCCTCCACGAACTTACGATCGTAACCTGCTAGTCCCAAGTAACTGCGAATGTCGGATGTTGTCTTCGGTCGTGGCCAATCTCTCACTGTCTCTATCTTGGCTGGATCCACCGCCAATCCAGCTTCACTGACCGTGTGCCCCAAGAAGGCCACCTCATGTAGCCAGAACTGGCACTTTGAAAACTTTGCATACATCTGGGACTCCCTCAGCCTCTGCAAGACCTGTGTCAAATGCTCTGTATGCTCCTCCTAAGTCCGGGAATAGATTAAAATGTCGTCGATGAATACAATCACGAAGCGGTCCAAGAAGGGCTCGAATACACGGTTCATTAGACTCATGAGTGCGGCAGGGGCATTCGTGAGCCCAAAAGGCATCACTGTGAACTCGTATAACCCATAACGTGAGCTGAAAGCCGTCTTCAGGATGTCTTCCTCTCAGATACGCAGCTGGTAGTAACCAAATCTCGAATCCAGCTTAGAGAACCAGAAGGCCCCCTGAAGCTGATCAAATAACTCGTCTATCCGAGGCAGTGGATAGGTATTATGGACCGTCAACTGGTTCAGCTCCCTGTAATCTATGCATAGCCGCAACGATCCGTCTTTATTCTTCACAAAGAGAACTGGTGCTCCCTACGGTGACGAACTCGGCCGCACAAATCCTGAGTCCACAAGCTCCTGAAGCTGAGTCCTGCACTCTGCCAATTCTCTGGGAGCCATCCTGTAAGGTGCCCGGGACACTGGCCACACCCCCGGCACCAACTGAATCCTGAAATCCAAGTCCCGAGCTGGTGGTAGTCTGGGCAATTTCTCCGGGAATACATCAGAGAAATCCTGAACCATCGGGATATCGGCTATAGAACTCTCCGCTACCACCATCTCGAAGCAGATGAGGTACATCTCTTCCCCCTGCTCATAGGCCTTGACAGCCTGTACAAAAGATAATGATAGATAGGGGATAGGTCGCATACCTTCGATAGTAATGTATGAGTCTCCATGCCTAAGCGTGATCCTCTTAGAGGGGCAATCGATCTGGGCATAGTTCCAATGAAGCCAGGTCATGCCCAAAATCAATTCAAAGTCCGACAATCTCAAGATCGCCGCCGGAGCTTCGAATGTCTTGCCTCCTATCTCAGCCTCCATGTTGCAGCTACCTGTGCTCCGTAGCTCTGAGCCATCAGGAAGACGCATCCTCATCTCTATGCCAGGGAATCTCTCCACACCCTCTAGTCCTTCAATGAAAGTGTCTGACACGAATGAGTGGGAAGAACCCGTGTCGAAGAGGGTATGTGTAGGCTTGCCGCTGATCATAACTATGCCTGAGATTCATTTTAGGTATAATGGATGTTATTTCTATGGTTTTCAAGGCACTACTAAGGTGAAATTTCTAAATTAAAACAATTTAAGTACTTGTAATCACCTCCTCGGGGTTCCTCTGCTCCGTGAGGTCCAAAGCTTACATCTGCTCCTGGTTGCATCCTCTGCTGTGATATCCCCGGCCTCGGCCTCGACCTCGTCCTCGGCCTCAACCATGTTGTACTGGGGCCACTGGATGTGGAGGAAGAGGAGGTGGATGGAATCGATATGGACACTTCGATCTAATGTGCCCGGGCTGGCGGCATCCGTAACAAACTACTGGTCGATGTCCATGGTCATCTTGTATCCTCGGAGCATGCACCTGTAAAGGTGGGGGAGCTAATGCTGGAGGAGGCCCCTGCTCCTGCCTTAAGTTGGGACGACGACGTCCCCCACCCCTCTTGTATCCAATAGTCCTGCCTCTCTGAGAGCCCCTGCTGCTCTCTCCTAATGTCGACCCATCATACCGTCTCTTCCATCTGCCTTACACCATCAGCTGGTCAGCTTCCAGCTTCTTTGCCATCCTGATAATCTGGGTAGACGTGCCGTGAGAAATGAACAACAAAGCCTGCCTCAAGTCATCTCTGAGGCCTCAATAGAACCTCTTGGCATGCCTCATGTCGTCTGTGTCCTGTATCCCTACGAACCTGGCAAGGTGGGAGAACTCCCTCTGGTACTCAATCACTGATCTGCTCCCCTGCCGGAGGTTCAGAAACCTCTCCTCCAAAGCATCTCTGTCCGTAGTAGATACGAAGTGATCCAAAAATACATCGCCGAACTCCTCCCAAGAAATGTCTGACAGCTCCCAATCAGCATATGTAGACTCTCGTACCGACTTCCACCATCTCTTCGCATGAGCCTCTAGTGCAGAGGTGGCTAGAGGTATTTCCTGGCCAACTGGGCAGCTGATGCCTGCAAAAATCTCATGTATGGCCTCCAGCCATTCCTCCATCTTTACAGCATCCTCTATCCCACGGTACATCAATGGGGACAGGCTCTTGAAGGCACTTAGCCAGCTTGACCCCGGATTTAGCTGCGGGGCCGGGACTTGCTGGGCTTTGAAGGCATCCAGGATCGCCGTCAAGGTATGTCCCATCTCCGTCTGTAGAAATGGAGTGGCAGATGGAGGGTGAGGAACCACATTTTGTGGCGCGACGACCTATGGAGGTTGCATAAAGGTAATGTTAAAACAAAACCGGCCTAACTCATTGTACTTAATGGACTGTTTTATGTGACTTTTTACACATGGGCACACCACTGCTTCTGCTGTATAGTTTGTCCGCAAACTAATGCTCGCGCGGGGTGGTCCAGGGTGGTTGACTTTTTTTTTCTCATATGATCGTTCGGTAAAGTGATACCAGTTTGTAAGACCCCCCCCCCCTACCAAGGAGGCTATCGGGTCTTATGCCCAGAACCGTCGTCTTACGGTGGCACTAACGCACGGGTTAGTCGACACCGCAACATGCCGATTCTGCTGGCTAGTACGATCATAAACCTGTAGGCCAATATAAGAATAGAAGAATACATAGCAGAGTACAGCATAGCTAGTCCACAGTCACAGCACATATATATATAATATATGAAAGGAAAGCAGCAGTCCAAATGAGTACAAAAAATAAAATGAAGAGTAATAAGTGCTTATGCCCAGTACATAAAATCAAATCTCTCTCTCATCTCTAACAGCGGAAGATATCTATCATCACCAAGTCATCCCACCTGAGGTAACTCTGCAGCAGTAGTAGTAGTAGGTGATGGCATCGGCTCCTCACGTCCTGTCATCTCGTCCTGCTGGTCGTGCTGGTACTCCATCTCCTCGAGCTCCTAAAAATAGTTTGGTCACCGACCATTAGTCAAAAAGACTAAGTCGTTTCCTCCACACCTCGCCCCGCAACTCCTAGGCAACGTGCGGGAGGACGAAGCGGAGGACAACAAGGGGTATCAAGTATAAACAGGTGTCAGTGACACTACGCTAACAAGTAAATGAGGAGTAATAGTAGTTCTACTCTAGCAGTTCTATGTAAGAAGAACAAGTATAGTAAGTAAGGTATAGAACTAAGTAAGTAGAACAAGTGCAGTACGGTAAAGTAAGTAAAGGAACAAAAAGTAAGAGCAGGAAAGTAAATCTAAGCTACCACTACTCTATTATCACAAATCGTACCTTAACTTATAAAAATGCCCATACAAATTTATAAGTTACGGTTTCCAACGAATTTAACTTATCATATAAAAGAGCCCATACTAACTTATATGATAAGGATCTATGAAGCGTATGACCTTATATGATTGAATGTTTATGATGCAATTTATGCACAGGCAAGTGCAACTCACACACAACGACTCTGTGATCACATACCTTTAGTTCCCACTTTTTAAGAGCTAGCTTCACTCTCGGGTACCACCGATGTGGCTACGGCAGCAGTGGAGCAGGCATCTCCACTTCTAAGCCGGTATGCACACTACCAAACCTTAGACCCCTCTCATACGCCTCTGTACACGTCTAAGGTGCACTCTAGAGTGTATGCGTACGTATTTTGCTGACAACCCGTCAGTCTTGTTGGGTCGGGTGTGCGTTATCGTGGATCATCCTCCAGACTGCAGTGTAAAACAACCCACTGGCCCCTCTAACCCTCACACCTGCCTGGTGCACTGTACTGCCATCGGTGTGAATAATGGCCAGTACAGCATGCCCCGCCACTAAATTTATGCACATGCAAGTATTTCATCCCGAGCCTCCAGCTCGCAAGACCAACCTGTCCTGAATCCCTCAAACCCTACACGGGTGAGCATTTATCACAATGTCCTAACCTATTAGACTACTCTTGTCTATGGATTATTATACTTAGTGATTTAAGGTTAATCCCAGGACTGCCCAGGGTATACCCGGTGAAGGGCTCTCGGGGGCACTAGGAACTACGATGAGATTGTGCCCAAAGCTCCCTTTCTCAAGGATATTTACTTTAGTTGATGGCTACCCAACATTCACCCCAGCTCTCGTTATTACTCTTGAGCGATCCTAATGACTTAAGATGTTCTCCGAAGGCCGACGGTCTTCCGCCGGTCTCCACTCAAGATACTTTCCAAGGGCTTGCACTTTACTCTCGTCACTAAGACGACTCTACCTACCAGGTTCATATTCCAATTGATGTCTCTAGCTCATTTATTAATTTATCCCCCGATGGTCCTTATAACATGACCTACTTACACTACGCGCAACCCATGACCTAATACCACCCCAAAATGGAACTTCCAAATCCTTGGGTCAACTGCCCCTAAGTATTTATCCTAGGATGGTATGGACTAATGAAGTGATCCTATTGATTTTCATAATTTTCCTAAGTCATTAAGGCCTCTAATTAAATCCTTTAATTAATCCCCTAGGTCATTTAATACATGAAGTATAACAATTTTTAATCCACTGACCTAAGGAATTTTTCCTAAGTTATACCTTGGTAAAATATTGCTGTCTACCAAAATTTATAATTATCCTTTAATTATTTCTATTTATTCCTTAATTTATACAAATTCACACAATTCCAGTTTCCAAATGAAGTATAAGGAATACATCACTAAATATTCTAGGAAAATTACAGAGCATAAATATCATGAATTTAAAGCTAATGGCAGAGGTTCATCAACATATATAATGTAATGGCCTACAAATTTCAATTCTTAATAATTTGCCAAAATGCCATTATAAGGTTTTAAAACTTTCTATTTAATCGAAAAATGCTGAGAAAATTATACAAGGTTATCCATACTCCGATATATCATTAAGAATTTTTCCAAAATTTTCTACTAAGTATTTTCACAAATTTGTTAATTAAGTTAAATGAGGGTAAAAAGGTTATTTCCACATAACTCCTATCAAACTTCTTCAACCAGAGACATAAAAATTTTAAGGAGTTAAATCTAACCTAAGATTGACCTTGACAAAAATTGGGGGTTTTATCTCAAAGATGACCTATTTGTACATTAATTTTTCAAAAAGGTTAATTATTCCAAAAATTCCAAATAATGGGATTTTTGTTTCCAAAAATCCCATTATTACAATGTGGGGTATAATTCACCCTAATGAGCCTCTGAATTTAATATCATGATTTTTGGATGTTCCAAATAGGCTTAATACACAATATATCAAAAATGGCTATTTGCACACCAAGCTTATATGCAATCAACACATGCATGTGAGTTTACTCAACATGCAGCGGTCCAAATGTGCTGAAATTTTTACCATGCACATGGATAGTCCCCAAGGACATGCCACCAAAATGTGGGGCATTTGGAGTCAAAACACTCGAAATATTTCATTTATTTAAATTTGTGTATTATGAATAAAACTATAGACAAAGTTTTCCCAAAAATTCTCAATTTTTGGCAGGAGCTAAATATGCCCTAAACATGCATGCACCCAAAATTTGGGGCCATGTTGATTACTGGTTTGGCTTAGGCATCAAATTGAACTTCTGTCCTTGCCTAGGACCAGTCCTAGGAAAAATGACCTACATGGCAGTATACTGCACCAAATTGCAAGTTTATGGTGAAAAATTAAATTTAGGTTAAGCTACAATTTTCATTCAAGGTTCAGTTTCTGAAAATGCCTCTAAGAGGCCTAAAAGAGCCATGCAATGTGACTGAATTAATGTGACAGATAATTCCTAATACTATAGTTTCATTCTGATTTAATCCATCTGTTAAGCACGAAACTTGAAGTAAGATTGACGGAATCGGGTCATCATCACCAAATGGCCAACGGTCCAGATTGACTCTGGCTGGCCACTTTTGCTGGTTGATTCCGGCCAGCTGAGCCACCACCACCGCTGGAGGATGTCGCCACCACCTTCACTGAGGTGGCGGCTAGCGGTTTCCGGCGATGAGGTTGCCGGAATTGGCTCCTCCGGCGAACCCGAGCAAGAAATAAAACTCGGAAAAATCTCATTTTTCTCTCATGGTATCGGGCTCAATTGAGCCCAATGACTCTCCCTAAAGATCTAAAAACCTAGTACGAGTAGAGGGGAGGCGAAACGGACCCGAATGGCGGCACAGAGGCGAGGTTGGCAGCGGTTGGCCATGGATGAGCTGCTCCGGCGATCTCCTGCTCAAATCCTTGATTCTCCAACAAAATCTTCGCTCCAGGACTCGTTCTCCACTCGATTCTACCCTCTGAAGGTGATGGTGTGGTTGAATTGGGCTGAAGGTGGCTGTATATGGAGATACAACCAAGGTGAGCTCAGTTTGGGCTTTGGAGGCTTCACCCTTGGTGCCAAATGGCCCCCATGCTGCCAAATTCTCTGGAAATTCTCTGAGGAGGCTAGCCAGCACAATTTGGGCTGATGGAGCCAAGGCCAAGTGGCCTCTTCTTCTTAACTCACATTCTCTCTCCTAAAATTCCCACTTTACCATCATTCATGTGTCCCCCTATTCAAAACAAGAGGGTAGGGGTGGTCATTGTCCATTTGGGCTGGCCATGGATCAGGTTTGGTGGGCTTGGCCCAAGGGGAGTGGGCTTAGCCCTCATTTTCTCCTTTAGGTTAATTAGGTTGACCTGGGTTGACTTGGGTTGACGTGGTCAACCATGATGAGTAGGCTGACCCCACGTGGTGGTCATGGGTCTAAGGGCACCACCCATCTTGGGTTGGGTCAATGCGGTGCCCTACTTGGGCTAATTGGGCTTATAGGTATATGTTTGACCAAATTACGGACATGGTTGACTTTGGTCAACTAGGGTCAAAGGGTTGACCTAATGGTATGCCCTAGGGTCCACTTAGATTGTTTTAGGGTTAGGGCAATGTGGTGGGGTCATGGTGTGGCTAGGGTTCCTATTTAGGCTAGTTTGACCTAGTTTGACCTTGGCCCCTTAGTGGGCCCCACATGGCTACAACCCACTACCTAGGGTCAAAACTAGCTAAATTCCCTATCACCCACCCCATGCCTAACCCAATCTAAGTTGAGGGGTCTAAAAGTAACATGGGATGTTACAACAACACATCCAGTTTGTCCTTCGCCATTGAAGAAGGTACTCCGTTGCGTGATATGAATCCTTCAGACAAAAAGGAGTGTGATGCTCCCGTATCAACGAGTGCTCTCGCCAGATTCTCATAGAACAAAACAAATCCTATACAAGCAGTGGCAAGGTAACACACGCATAACAAGTATTTCAAAATTAACTTGCTATAAATTTAAACCGTACCTGTCACCACATCCGCTTGCTTGATGGCCTCCTGTTGTCCAAGATTATAAACTCTCGGTTGAGCCAGAACATAATGGTACGCGGTTGACTCCACCGCCTTGCCCTTCTCTTCATATGTTGCTCCCAGTTTCCTTTCAGACTTGGGACGTCTTTTCCAGTAGTCATGGGCAAAGTGCCCCGGCTTTCCACAGGTAAAACATGCACCCGGGGTCCGACCCGTCGTCGCCCTAGAAGCACCAGAAGAGGGGGCTGGACCCGAAGTCCTAGCCATCTTGTTGAACTTATGGTACCCAGACTTTGAGTTAACTGACACCTTGAACTCAGTCTTCTTATCACCAAAGCTTTTCTTTGCTTGTACATTCTTCAAGTCCTTCTCCAAAGACTGGGCCGTGTTGACCAGGATCAAGAAGCCCTGCGTCATCGCCCTGAGAGCAGTAGCCTCAAGTCATCTCTCAGACCTTCGTAGAAATAGTTCATCTTGCGCTCCTCATACGTGAATGTGGAGCTAGCGTACCGACCCAAATGAGTAAACTCATGGAGATACTCATCCACACTACTCTCTCCTCGCACCAATTTCAGGAACTCATTCTCCAATGCTATCCTCTGAGCCGAAGAGAGGTACCTTTCCAAGAATAGTCTCGAGAACTCCTCCATCGAGACGTCCATAATTTGCATACCCCTCAAGTGATGTAGCTCCAAGCCTTCCCACCACAACATAGCATCACCGTCTAGAAGGAACGTAGCTATAGTGGTCATCTACCACTCCTCCGTTTCAATAGCTGTCAGGACTCTCTTCACTCGGGAGATCCAATCTTCAGCTTGAGATGGGGTTCCCACCCCGAGAACACAGGAGGATTAAAGCTCATAACGTGCTTGAGCTACTTTTCAGTTGCTCTCCTCTTCACCAAATGCTCCACAACTACCTACTCCACTCTTCTCGGTTCATCCATTTGAAGCGGTACCTGCTCCATCGTAGGAGCGGGCTGCTATATTTGCCAGGCAGGCTGCGCATTGATCATGGCAAACACTACTTCGGCCACCAATCGTATGGTTTCAGCCGAGGGAGGTATTGCAGGAGCATCATTTAGTGCACTACTATCCTCAGAAACTGGACGTTCTGACGGCCCTGCACCGCTTCTGGTCACCTATAGTTATACAAAACTTCGTTAAGCGATCAAACAAAATTACAAAATGCAATTATAGGAACATGCAGGTTCCCCAAACACGTGTATTTTCATTCCTAAATGGACATCCATGGTTTCTTTTGATGTTATAACAATGACGCACACACATATGCTCACCATAATTTAAAAAGAATTCGTCCACGAATTCATTTTAAGCCTGACTGAAACTAGTAGTATGATACCAAATTGTAACATCCCATATCTATCGAATATCATATAATAGTAGGTCCGGCCAGGGCCCGACGTCATATACCACAGACAGACTGGGAGGTTACTCAATGGAAACCATCCAACTAATAACCAACGTCCACACAGAGTCATTCTAGCGGAAGAAATTATTAAAAGTTGCAAAATAAAGAACTCAGCCACAAGCATGAATGTCCACTACTCAAAACAATAGGAATGAAATACAATACACAATTACCATAGCCTTATGGCCTTACAATCTTTTACTCAAATAACATATTTTCCAAACCTCGGCACACAGGCCAGTCACACATGAATAAAACAAGTAAACACTCAATTTAGGCCTTCGAGGGCCGGCTCAGCAACTTGGGCTTTAGCCCGCTATTTACCGCTCGGCTCCGCAGCACCTGCAAGCAACAATCCACCACAACGGTGGCAAACAAAAGCAATGGTCAGCTAGGCTGACCAAATTAAAATGATCCCGCCCCCATAATTGTGGCGGCGATGCTCTTTCCCTGCCTTTGTTAGCATAACCAAACAGCATAGTGAATAAACACTTCATCACAGGTGTGGGCACGCACGGCCACACACCCCGTGCACTCAAGGCACATTCTCGGTGAACACGGTCAAAGTCCGCTGACTCACCACCGCCCCTTGGACGACAATATCTCGTGAGCATTTGGTCTTTCTGGCCACTGCCTAAGACCCTCCATCTATGCCAACAGCGAGTACCACGTGCCTTAGGTCTCTCTAACCAAACCACAAAGATCAGGTACGGTTCCGCCTAACCCGTTGCTCACACCGCAACATCAACATAAGTCATCTGCGCAGGTCAAGCTTCCCCGAGTCTCGTATCCAACACACAACACATAACCCAGTTATGTTCAGGTCGGCTCCTAGGCCACCATGTTGGCAGAATCACGCAATTGCCCAGTTTTCCGGGTGCACCTTGGATTTAATCCCCAAGGCTCCCTTTTGCAATCTACCATGTAGAAAACCCAAAAAACAAACATTCACGCGGAGTCTTCTCCGGCCATTCATACAATGCAACATCACTGATCCAGACCAACTTGTCCAGGTAGGCTTCACACATCATGCCTATATCCGTTCTTGATTACAAACTCTACATGTACACAACGGGGACTATTCATGTCTACCCGAAGGAACGCCTCAACTCACTGCAAACTCGCGAGAGCGGGCTTCCTATGCAAAGGAAAAGACGACTTCACATTTCCTAGGATGAGAATCGTTACCCTACCGTTTTTCCTTGGCGCCACTGAAATGTACGTAGATGAAAAGCACCATAATCTCTTTGCCTCCGTAGATCCGAAGTCGGCTCGTGATTTGGAGCTCCGAAGCTCCGCCGGTGATCGGATCTAGCCTCCTTCTTCTTCCTTGCTCTCCCCTCACTCTAGATCTTTAGAAAGAGAATGGTAGGTTGAAATTAAGGGTTTTAAACCCTATTCTCGGGTATATCTTACCAGGAACAACCCCCAGCCGTCGAATCCCAAAATAATGAAACGAACGGCCAAGATTCGCCATCAAAATCCAAAATCTAGGCCGAACATGACCTGTGACACGCCCATGTCCAGGGCCATGTTCCCCATTCGCCGTCGAAACCGACGTGTCCCAAAATGCACACGAGCACCCGACACGCCCATGTTTGACCTGACACGCCTGTGTCATATAGTACACGGTCGTGTTCCCCCATCGACACAGGACCAACAGCAACCCGAGAAGAACACGGGTCTTGGACACGCCCATTGATGGCCCTCGAACAGACTCTTATGTGGGTGGTTGGTTCGATGAGTCGAACGTTGTGGGCTTGCTGAGGAAGGCAAGTGCAACTATCACAAGTAGTGCTCAATATTTGGGAGAATACCAAGGTTATATTGTTCTCGGGGTCGGGTTGAATATTCTTACTCCTCCAGGAGGACTATTATTTTACTGAAAGTACGGTTGAGAATTTAATTAACTAAAGAAGGAAAATATAAAAGAGTGAAAAATGATTTAGAAAAATTCGATGAAGGGTTAACGCTCGGCACCGAATCGAATTAAGACTAAAATAACTTTTAATAATTATTGAACTTATTTTTCAAATTAATAAAAGGAACCTTGGCGGTGAAGGTTCCACAGATATGAGCGCACTTATCTCTAGGAATATTGCTCGCCTAAATGCTAAGACTATTCGATCAAACGTTAGTCCGACGAAGGATTCCTCTTAACGCCTGCTTTGCGCTAAGAACCCCGCTATTGGGTGGGGAACCCAATCCGGAAGAATAACGCTTGTCCTCTCTCGAGGGTATGCACGCAACTCTCTTTACCCAGGGGTGATCTGTACATATGCACGTCCTCTCGGCTAGCTAGCGTATGGATAATAGAAATAGGGCCCACACATCAATTTGTGGTCCTATGCGTCGTTAACCCGGGGTAAACCTTAAGTCCTAAAATTAAAATGAAATTAAAGAACTTTAATTATTTCAAATCATTTTAAATGTCCCAATGCTCTTCTATGCCGAGGCTAATAACGATTAGTCACACATCGGTATGGGGACAGCTTTATAATTTGATGAGGCGCAAGTTCGTAATTAAACTCTAAAGGATTATAAGAAGAAGACTTGAAAATAACAAACATTTAGAAATCTTAAAAAGTTAGCTAAAACGAGAACTCACACACACTTCAAATTATAAATAAAAAAAACTAAGTTACAAAAAAAGGAAAATTACAAGTCCTACTCAAACGAGTAGGCGGGAAATAAGGGTGCGACATTTAACTCTTAACTAGTAGGCAGAAAAGAAAAAAAGAAAATTACAAGTCCTACTCAAACGAGTAGGCGGGAAATAAAAACACGTCATTTAATTCTTAACGAGTGGGCGGAAATAAATGTGCACACGCACACAATCTACACAAATTAAAATAAAGCAATAAAACTATCTCCTACACACAACGCACTCTACATAATTGAAGAAAGCAATAAAATAAAGCGTTAAAATTTATCTCCTACACACACACTCTACATAATTGAAGAAAGCATAAAAGAAAGCATGAAAAATTATGCTCATACACACACACACTCTCTACATAATTGAAGAAAGCATGAAAAGTTATACTCATACACTCACACACACATCATGAAAATTAAAAGAACAAAATGAAAATTACCTAAAAATTAAAACAACTACTTTTTATACTTAGATTTTATCATAAACACATAAAAAGAGCAAATTAAAAATAAAAAGAACAAATGTTTTTCAAAACAAATCAAAAACTAAATCTTTTCACAAATTAAAATAACAACTTTTTCATTCTTAGGTTTTCATAAAAATGGTTAAAAAGTGAAAAGAAAGTGAAAAGAACAAAAAAAAAGTTTTACAATCCTACAAAAAAAGCTAAGTAAAAAAAACAAATTCACTTTCAAACCTCTTTTACAAAATCATAAGAATGAGGAGATAAAACCTAAAGCATGAAGAAGCTAGACATGAAAAAAGAAACTATCTTAACAACATTTTTGCAAGGAAAATCACTATAGCTTCTATCACAATAACAAAACAAAATAAGATGAAATAGAAACATCACTTGTAAACTCACACACACAATTGATAAAGAGAAAAACAAGAAGATACAGAGGATAAAAGGAGAAAGAGATGAGCCACCCCATATGAACTTTTCATGCCATGTAAAGAGAGAAAATCTAAAATTTTTATTATCATAATCAAATTATTACAAAGCTAAAGCTAAAGCAAAAAAACAAACATGAAAGGAAGGTGGGAGAAATATCCTTACATAGCACTTGAATCCACGGATGCAGCCCACAAAACACACTAAAGTGGCCCAAAAACGTGAACCCTTGGACCTTACAAAAATGGGCAATTTATAGAAAAAAAAAATCAAAGAACACGTCCTCTGACATGGGAGTGTCGGGGGGGCGTGTCACTACTGTTCACGATGTGATCCGGCGATTTGACTGGAAAGTTGACTTCGGGCTCCATACAAGGATGTCACGGCCCAGGTCACGGGCGTGACTCTGGGCGTGTCAGGGAGGTAGATCCGGCGCGGGTTGCACCAAAAGTCGCGGGCACTAGTCTTGTCGACCAGGTGGAGGAGTACATGTGGCGGTCACGCCCCTGTCTCTTTCTACACGGGCGTGTCGGGTTAGTCTCGACGAATGTCGAGAGCGTTGTGTCGAGTGCGTTTCGTCAACCTGGAAGCCTTGATGATACAGGCGTGTCAGGGTTGCTAACATGGGCGTGTCATGTCGGTCGACGAACGTCGAGAGCGTTTCGTCGAGCTGGAAGCCTTGATCGTCAATCGGGGATGACACGAGCGTGTCGGGTTGGCTGACACGGGCGTGTCAGGTAATTTTTGACCATTTTCTGAAAAATTTCAGAAATCAAATTTAAGCTATGTTAGAAGCAATATTTAAAAAAGGAGCAATTTATTAAATAAAACTAACTAAAAAAGCAAAACTAAACTAAAATAGCATAATAAAAACATAGAAAAAATGTGTATAATTACAACTTATCAAATACCCTCATACTTAAGCTTTTTTTATTCCAGAGCAAAAGTTTGAGGTGAACTTATAAGGAATAGGAAAAATTCTAAGTTTAGCTACCACTTAATTAATTATAAGAGAGATCTAAATAAACATACGGGGTGTAAGAGTTAAGTCCTAAAATTATGTAGATGATTTAAATAGCGCAAAAGTTTTGGCCAAAAGACGTCTTGATGTAATCAAATAGAAAGCAATAATTATAATGGTTAGATAAATAAAAATAGTTTGGAATTATATGAACTTTAGCTTATAGGAGTTTTACTGGAAATAATGCAATTTATAAATTATGCTCTCAAAAAGATTTTCGAATTAATTCTAGAATTGTGAAATTGGCTAAGGGGGTTGATGTTGTTTTATGAAGAGGGTTTGGATATTGAGGTGAGGTGATTTTTTCTCGAAACTCCATTTTTTTCTTTTGGATTATTAGGAAAATGAAATCTTATTTTCCTAATATCATTTTTTTCAACTTCATAATAAAATTGACCTAATGTATATGTGTGGGAGAAATGAATTTTATTATCTTACTCCGTAACATATAATATTTTAAATTATTGGGTGTCTATGTTTACGGAACGAAATTTTATTCCCATTGACATATGATCTTTTTTTTTAATAGAAATTTTATCATGCCAAGTAAGGCATGATAAGGGGAGAAAAGAAAACTAAATTTTTAATTAAAAAATTTTTGAGAGCAACCTTAATAAATTGTACGTTCCAAATTTTAAGAAAGCTAAAAGTAAACATAATTGAATTCTATAGTCGTTTGTTTCTAACATAATACATGTGCTCCTATCAATGAAAAATTAGAAGTAGTGTCTAAAATAAGTTCGCTATTTTTAACAAAGCATGAAGAATTTTTTAAAACTTAACCCCGGCTATTTAAATTTTTCAATTAATAATTAACAAATGAATAACAAACAAAGAATTAGTAAAATTCACATATAAAAAACTCAAAACAAATTTTTGGATGGCAAGAAGATCAAGAATGGTATATTTGATTTTTTTTTCAAAACATTTTTTTGGATTTTTAGAGTTTTTATCATCATTTTTTTGTTTTCAATTTATTATCTTTTTTTTGAATTTTTGTTTTGTTTTACTCAATTTTTTTGAATTTTTGACTTATTATCTCTTTTTTATGTTTTGTGTTTATGTCTCTAATATATACATACTAAAGAAAGGAAAATGCGGAAATAAAATGTTTTTTGAATTTTTAAGTTTTGGAAATTTTTTGGAATTTTTTTGTAATTTTTAAGAACATTTTCATTCTATTTACAAAGATTGCGAGAAAAAGAGAAGTTATTTACAAGAATGAGAAAGAAAAGGAAGGGGGAGAGAGAGAAGTGTATTTACAAAGTAAAATATTTACAAAAAATTATTTACAAAGTAAAATCTAAAATATATTTTTTGTTGAATTTTTTGTGTTTTAAAAAGAAAGAATTTTTTTTTTGGACTTTTCATTTTAAAATTTTTTTTTTTGGATTTTTGAAATGCAGAAAGTAGAAGTGCAGAAAAGAAAGCACGAAAATACCCACATACTTAAGTCCAACATTGTCCACAATGTTATAACGTAAGTATGCAGAACAAAAAGGAAATGCAATATGTGCAAAGAAAATAAAGAGAGGGGGGGTAGAAGCTTCCCTGAAACGCGTTTGGGGAGGAAGCGCCGATTAGAAACCCTGCATTTATTAGAAAAAGTAGCAAACAGAATAAATAAAGAGCGAAAATGATGAGCGAGGGGTGCCTCCCAGGAGCGCTTTGTTTATAGTCGTGTAGCTTGACTATTTTGGTTATAAATCGAGAAGGGTTATGGTTTCATAATGCTCGATTACAGGGTCGCCTGCTATGTATAACTTTAGCCGATGACGGTTTACTTTAAACGAACCTCTTTCCAGGTGGGAGACGAGTACGGTCCCATATGGAAAAACTTCTTCAACTATGAAGGGACCGGAGCATCTAGATATTAGTTTTCGTGGAAAAAGCTTTAGACGGGAATTATAAAGAATGACAAGATCGCCCGTAGAAAATAATTTTGGGGACTATATTTTTCGATCGTGATATAACTTAGAACGCTCTTATAGAACTTATTGCTCTCGTAAGTGTTCGCACGCCATTCATCGAGCTCGTTTAGTTACGGTTTTCTATTCTGAGCGACTAAGTTGGCGTCGACGTTTAAGAGTTTTAAAGCACAAAGAACGCGATGCTCTAGTTCTACGGGTAAATGGCACGCTTTGCCATAGACTAACCTGAACGACATACAACCAATTGTGGTTTTGTATGCCGTCCGATATGCCCACAACGCATCGTCGAGTTTAACAGACCAATCTTTCATATTTAATGAAACGGTTTTTTTACTAATATTCGTTTAATCTCTCGATTGACTACCTCTACTTGGCCACTAGTTTGAGGGTGGTAGGGGGTGGCGAGCTTGTGCGTGACTCCGTATTTAGCTAACGTCTTAGCCATAAGAGCGTTACAGAAATGTGTTCTCATATCACTAACAATTGCGCGAGGCATACCGAAGCGAGAAAATAGTTTTTTAAGAAATGTAACGACGACTCGCGCATTGTTGGTGGGGAGATCTTGCGCTTCTGCCCACCTCGATACGTAATCGACCGTGATGAATTGTAAATATACGTATTTTTGTGCACATTAATTTAGTCATTTTCATTTATTTTCGTCGTTTTTACTTATTTTTGTTCAATAAAATGCTCCTATTCTTGTAAATTTACTACTAACTTGTTTTATTTTATTTTTTAGAAAAATTCCAAAATCTGCCAAAATTGTGCAGTACACGCCCGTGTCATTTGGATCACGCCCGTGTCATTTGGATCATGCCCGTGACCAGGGCTTGACAGCTCAAATTCCGTGAAGTTGCAAATTTCTGAAGTAAAAAGCTTGACACGCCTGGTGTCACGCCCGTGTCACCAGACACGGGGCGTGACACAAGCCCGTGTCCTCTCCACTCGACGAATTCAGTTCAACGATCGTCGAACCCGCGACATGCCTAGAGTCACGCCCGTGACCTAGGGCGTGACTCAAGCTTAGCTCGATAATTTCAACTCGACACTTTTCGCTCAACATTCGTCGAGTGTCGACACCTACATACACGCCCAGAGTCACGCCCGTGACCGTGGGCGTGACTTCATCACCTGTCCCGACAAGATGCTGTCGAAGACTTTTGACGCAACCTGCGCCCGGTTTTACCTCCCCGACATGCCCAGCGTCACGCCCATGACCTGGGGCGTGATATCCTCGAACTCAGCCCGAAGTCAACTTTCCTGTCCAATCGTCGGCCGCCATCATGAATAGTAGTGACACACCCCCCCCCCCCCCCCCCGACACGCCCGTGTCGGAGGGCGTGTATGTAGAATTTTTTTGCCTATAAATTGCCCATTTCTGTAAGGTCCAAGGGTTCACATTTTTGAGCCACTTTTTATGTGTTTTGTGTGCTGCATCCGTGATTCCCTTGCTATCGTTTAATTTCGAACTCGCGCCTCATTAAATTATAAAGCCGTCCCCATACCGATGTGTGGCTAATCGCTATTAGCCTCGGCATCGAAGAGCATTGGGACATTTAAAATGATTTGTAATAATTGAAGCTCTTTATTTTCATTTTAATTTAAGGACTTTAGGTTTACCCCGGGTTAACGACGCGTAGGACCACAAATCGATGTGTGGGCCCTATTTTCGTTATCCATACACTAGCTAGCCGAGAGGCCGTGCGTATGGACAGATCACCCCTGGGTAAATAGAGTTGTGTGCATACCCTCGAGAGAGGACAAGCATAATTCTACCGGATTGGGTTCCCCACCCAATAGCGGGGTTCTTAGCGTAAAGTGGGCGTTAAGAGGAATCCTTCGTCGGACTAACGTTCGGTTGAATAGTCTTAACGTTCAGGTGAGCGATATCCCTATAGCTAGGTGAGCTCACATTTGTGGAACCTCCATGGCCATGTTGCCTTTTATTAATTTGAAAACTAAGTCCTATAATTATTAAAAATTATTTTAGTCTTAATCTGATTCGATGCCGAGCGTTAACCCTTCATTGAATATTTTCTAAATCGTTTTGTCGCTCCTTTACTTTTTCCGTCTTTACTTAATTAAAACATCCACCTTACTTTCAGTAAAATAATAGTCCTCCCGGAGGAGTAAGAATAGTCAACACGACCCCGAGAACAATACGACCTCGGTATTCCCCCAAATATCGAGTACTACTTGCAATATGTGCACTTGCCTCCTGTAGCATGCCCGCGGCGATCGACTCACCGAACCAACCACAGTAAGAGTCTGTTCGCGGGCGCATCACGTTTTTGGCGCCGTTGCCGGGGAATCTCTCTTCGAGTTGCTATGTCGAATTCCGGAGTCTATTACTTTTACTTATTTTCTATAAACTAAAAAAAAACTAAAAACTTTATTTTAAATAAAATCAAAAAAAAGGAGTTTATTTTGTTTTATTTTTGTTTGGGTGTATGACCCGTGGACAACCCTCCGAGTTTGAAGATTTTGACTTCGACCCTGAGATCGAACGCTCTCTTGCGCGTATTCGATCTCAACGCCGAAATCCTTCTTTACATCCCGAGGAATCTATCGGAGAACCCACTATTATAGTTATGGCCGAGCCTAACCCTGCCCCGGCGGCCGAGCGTACTATGTCTTATTACGCCCGGCCTAACTTGGATGATATTGGGTCGAGTATTGTTCGCCCTGCGGTGGCGAATAATAATTTTGAAATAAAGTCGAGTGTCATTCAAATGGTCCAAAACGCCGTGCAGTTCGATGGAATGCCGGATGAGGACCTGAATGTCCACTTGTCCAATTTCTTGGAGATATGTGACACCTTCAAGATTAATGGTGTCACTGATGACGCCATTCGCTTGCGCTTATTTCCTTTTTCCCTTAAGTCCAAAGCCAAGGCGTGGTTGAATGCCCTCCCGCGAGGATGTATCACCACGTGGGCTGAGTTGACGGAACGGTTCCTAATGAAGTACTTTCCGCCCGCAAAAACTGCAAAGTTGCGGGCGGACATTTCTTCGTTTGTGCAAAATGATCCTGAGTCTCTATACGAGACTTGGGAACGGTTTAAGGAATTCCTCCGCCGGTGCCCGCACCACGCGCTGCCAACGTGGTTGCAAGTTCAAATTTTTTATAATGGGCTTAATTTTCAGACGCGTCAAATGATTGACGCGGCTGCCGGGGGTACACTAAACAACAAAACCCCCGAGGCCGCCCAGGCTTTATTCGAACAGATGGCTATGAACGTCTATCAATGGAACGTCCCGCGGGGACGCCCAAAGTTGGCGGCTGGTCTTTTTGAAGTGGATGCCACTTCTCTCTTGACCCTTCAAGTTGAAAGGTTAATAAAGCAGGTGGCGGAGATATCTGCTGCCTCCTCCACTCCGCCTTCTTTTATTCCCCCTAACGTTTGCGTGGCTGAAGAGTTCGTGGATTTCATGGGAAATTCGGGTCGTCCTTCCTTCAACCCCAACAACAACCCTTATAGTAATAACTATAATCCGGGTTGGAGGAATCACCCCAATTTTTCTTGGAGCAACCCGAATAATGCTCAGCGTCCCCCTATTTCTTATGCGCCCGGATTTCTGCCTCCTCCTCCTCTTCCGAAACCCTCCCCGATGGAGGAAAATTTTTCGAAGTATATTGCGTCCAACGAGTCAAATATCTGGAACATCACCGGATCGCTAAAAACTCTCGAACAACAGGTTGGATAGCTGGCGATGATGATGTCCGAGCGCGCGCTCGGGGCACTGCCGGGAAACACGGAGCCCAATCCGCGGGAGAACGCCAATGCTATAACCCTCCGTAGCGGAAAGGAGGTGGTCGATCCAAAACGGACCGACCCTCAGGTACATATTTCACCTCCGACCCCTCTTCCCCTTTCTTCGATTACGCCGCCTTTGCCGATTTTAAAAGAAAAAATTATTTTAAACAAGGCCCTTCCATATCCGCATAAGTTAGATAATGAGCGTAAGGACGCGCAATATGAAAAATTTATTTTATTATTAAAACAAATTCACATTAATGTTCCTTTTTGCGAGGCTATCTCGCAAATGCCCAAATATGCGAAATTTTTAAAAGAATTACTTTCTAATAAACGTAAATTAGAGGATATTTTGCATGTATCTCTCAACGCTGTCTGCTCGGCGGCCCTTACTAATAAATTGCCCACAAAACAAAACGACCCGGGACGGTTTTCCATCTCGTGCCTTTTTGGCAATATATTAGTAAAGTACGCCTTAACTGATTTAGGGGCTAGCATTAATCTAATGCCGTTCTCGCTCTTTTCATGTTTAGGTTTGGGTACTCCTAGTCCTACGAATATGCGCATCCAATTAGCGGATCGCTCGGTTAAGTTCCCTATCGGGGTTGTGGAGGACCTCCTTGTCCGAGTAGACAAGTTTACCTTCCCGGTAGACTTCGTCATCTTAGACATCGAGGAGGATGCCGAGGTACCAATAATACTCGGTCGCCCTTTTCTCGCCACCTCCCGCGCACTAATAGATGTTAGTAATGGTAGCCTTCTCCTCCGAGTAGGCGATGATTAGGTTACTTTCTTTATTAATCCCTCGATGGACAATTTGTCATCGAGCGACGATTTCTGCTACTCTTTAGATACCTTTTTTGGAGATCGTTCTTCTCCCGTTTTCGAGTCCGTGTTTTTAAACGACGATATTTATGCGCTCGAGAATTTTAACTGCGATGAGGATACTTCTTTAGACTTGCCTTTCGAACCAATTGGTAAGAAAGACATAGGAATTAAAACCTCCCTAGAAGAACCGTCCATCCTAGACCTCAAACCCTTACCCGCATCGCTCAAATACACATTTTTGGGAAAAAGTGATACGCTTCCCGTTATCATTTCTTCGGACTTGAGTGATTCGGAGACTTCCGATTTATTGGAAGTTTTATTTAAACATCGCCACGCAATTGCGTGGCAAATCTCTGACTTAAAGGGGATTAGCCCCTCCTTTTGCACCCATAAGATATTTCTTAATGATAATTGCCGCAAAACGATTCAGCCGCAGCGTCGTCTTAACCCAAACATGAAAGACGTCGTTAAAGCCGAAATTATTAAGTTATTAGATGCGGGGATTATATACCCTATTTCGGACAGTGCATGGGTTAGTCCTGTGCATGTCGTGCCCAAGAAGGGCGGTCTTACCGTAGTGGCGAATGAGCATAACGAGCTCGTCCCAACTCATACTGTTACGGGTTGGCGAGTGTGCATCGATTATAGAAAACTTAATGATGCCACCCGCAAGGACCATTTCCCTCTGCCATTTCTGGACCAGATTTTAGAGCGTTTATCCGGTCATCTATATTATTGTTTTCTTGATGGTTTATCGGGGTTTTTCCAAATCCCCATTTCCCCCGATGATCAAGAGAAAACAACTTTTACTTTCCCGTTTGGCACCTTCGCATATCGAAAAATGCCATTTGGACTCTGCAATGCGCCAGCTACATTCCAAAGATGTATGCTAGCGATCTTTGGCGAGCTAGTAGAAGACATTATGGAAGTCTTTATGGATGACTTTTCTGTTTTCGGACGCTCGTTTCCCGATTGCCTTCACAATTTAGATCGTGTCCTTCAATGGTGCGAGGACACAAGTCTTGTATTAAATTGGGAAAAATGCAACTTTATGGTTCGAGGAGGTTTGGTCCTCGGCCATATGATTTCGTCTAAGGGGATAGAGGTGGATAAGGCCAAGATAGAAATTATAGAAAAACTTCTGCATCCAACAAACGTAAAATCTATTAGGAGTTTCTTAGGCCATGCGGGCTTTTATCGACGCTTCACTCAAGATTTTTCAAAAATAACAAAGCCGCTTACTCACCTCTTGGAAAAGGAATCACGTTTCATCTTTAGTAGCGAATGCGAGTCCGCCTTTAATTTAATAAAATAAAAACTTATCACTTCACCAATTTTAGTGGCCCCTAATTGGTCCCTTCCGTTCGAAATTATGTGTGATGCTAGTGATATTGCCTTAGGTGCCGTTCTTGGCCAACGCATAGAAAAACATTTTCATCCTATTTATTACGCTAGCAAGACGCTCACTTCCGCACAAGTAAATTACACGACAACGGAAAAGGAACTCTTAGCCGTCGTTTTCGCTTTTGATAAGTTTCGCTCGTATATAACGCTATCTGAAGTTATCGTTTTTACCGATCACTCCGCGCTTAAATATTTATTAGCTAAAAATGATGCAAAGCCCCGCCTTCTTCGATGGATTCTTCTCCTACAAGAGTTTGATTTGGAGATCCGAGATAAGCGGGGAGCGGAAAATCTAGCGGCAGACCACCTCTCCCGTTTCGAAAATCTGGGTGCAGAAGCGCTCGTCGAATCTGAAATAAATGACAGATTCCCCGAGGAACGCCTCCTTGCAATTCATTCTTTGTCATCTTCACCTTGGTTCACAGACTTTGCAAATTACTTAGTAGCGCGGGTTGATGGGCCCGCGAACAGACTCTTACTGTGGTTGGTTCGGTGAGTCGATCGCCGCGGGCTTGCTTATGTAGGCAAGTGCACCTATCGCAAGTAGTACTCGATATTCGGGGGAATACCGAGGTCGTATTGTTCTCGGGGTCGTGTTGACTATTCTTACTCCTCCGGGAGGACTATTATTTTATTGAAAGTAAGGTGGATTTTTTTAGGTAATTAAAAACGGAAAAGCAAAGGAGCGAAAAAACGATTTAGAAAATATTCGATGAAGGGTTAATGCTCGGCATCGAATCGGATTAAGACTAAAATAATTTTTAATAATTATAGGACTTAGTTTTCAAATTAATAATAAGGCAACTTGGCCGTGGAGGTTCCACAAATGTGAGCTCACCTAGCTATAGGGATATCGCTCACCTAAACGTTAAGACTATTCGACTGAACGTTAGTCCGACGAAGGATTCCTCTTAACGCCCACTTTATGCTAAGAACCCCGCTATTGGGTGGGGAACCCAATCCGGTAGAATTACGCTTGTCCTCTTTTGAGGGTATGCACGCAACTCTATTTACCCAGGGGTGATCGGTCCATATGCACGGCCACTCGGCTAGCTAGCATATGGACTACGAAAATAGCGCCCACACATCGATATGTGGTCCTACGCGTCGTAAACCCGGGGTAAACCTTAAGTCCTTAAATTAAAATGAAAATAAAGAGCTTCAATTATTAGAAATCATTTTAAATGTCCCAAAGCTCTTCGATGCCGAGGCTAATAGCGATTATCCACACATCAGTATGGGGACGGCTTATAATTTAGTGAGGCGCGAGTTCGAAATAAACGCTAAATTATTATAAGAAGGGGACATAAGAAAAATAAAAGAACATTTAGAAAGTTGAAAAGTTAGCTAAAACAAGAACTCACGCACACTCCAAATTATAAATTAAACAGAAACTAAGTTACACATAAAAGAAATTTGCATATTTCAAATTTGTGAGTCCCACTCAAACGAGTGGGGGCGGTAAATAAAAGCTGAAAATTGCAAGTCCTACTCAAACGAGTAGGACTGAAATGAAAGCGAGTCCTACTCAAATGAGTAGGAGAAAATAAATGCGATTACAGTGCTTTCTAAAATATTTACAGGGAAATAAAGTTCCGTCCATTTAACTCAAGTGAGTAGGCAGAAAAATAAAGAAAGAAAATTACAAGTCCTACTCAAACGAGTAGGCGGGAAATAAAGTCCGGCCATTTAACTCAAGTGAGTAGCAGAAAAATAAAGAAAGAAAATAACAAGTCCTACTCAAACGAGTAGGACTGAAAATGAAAACGATGCGCTATTTAACTCTTAACGAGTAGGCGGAAATAAATACACACAAGCACACACACTCCATATGAATTTCAAGAAAGCAATAAAGCTAACACCTACACTCACACACTTTACATAATTTGAACAAAGCATTAAAAGAAAGCATTGAAATTTAACACCTACACTCACACACTCTACAAAATTGAGGAAAGCAATAAAAAGTTATACTCATACACTCACACACACAACATGAAAATTAAGAAGAACATTTATGCTCATACACTCACACACACTAATAACGAAGAAAAATCAAAGTTGCTTATAAATTAAAATAACAAGATTTCTACTCCTAAAACTTACCCAAAACACATAAAAAGAACAAATAAGAAGAGAATGAGCAAAAAGTTTTACAAAATAAAGTCAAAATCAAAGGTGCTCAAAAATTAAAATTATAACTTTTTCATTCTTAAGAATTCATAAAAGTGATAAAAAAGGTGAAGAGAAAATAAAAAGAACAAAAGAGGTTTTACAATCCTAAAAGAAAAACTAAGTAAAAAAAAAGAACAAAATCACTTTTCAAATCTCTTTTATAAATTCCTAAGAATGAAATCCTAATTCTTTCAAGAAAAAGACATGGTGAAAAAGAGGAAAACCTATCATACCTAAGCATGAAGACAAGTTAAAAACATGTAAAGTAAATAAATTACACTCATACATACACACACACATTTCATAAATGAAGAACAAAGATGAAACTAAGAATAAAAAGGAGAAGGAAAGTGGGCACAAGTGTTCATTCCAAAGCCAAATAAGAAGAGAAAATCTAACATTTTTATTACTTAAAGGAAACTATTACAAGCTATTACAAGAGCTAAAGCTAAAGCAAAAACAAACATGAAAGAAAGGAGGGAGAAATCTCCTTACATAGCTCTAGAAATCACGGATGCAGCCCACAAAAAGACACTAAAATGGCCCAAAAATCTGAACCCTTGGACCTTACAGAAATGGGCAATTTATAGGCAAACAATTCTAAGTACACGCCCTAGGTCACGGGCGTGTAGGGGGGGCGTGACAGTACTATTCATGAAGGCAGTCGGCGATTGGACAGGAAAGTTGACTTCGGTCTGAGTTCGCGGCAGTCACGCCCCAGGTCACGGGCGTAACTCTGGGCGTGTCGGGGAGGTAGAACCGGCGCGGGTTGCGTCAAAAGTCTTCGGCAGCATCTTGTCGGGCTAGTTGGAAAGGTCACGCCCCTGGTCACGGGCGTGACTCTGGGCGTGTCAGTTGGTGTAGACACTCGACGAATGTTGAGCGGAAAGTGTCGAGTCGAAATCGTCGAGCTGAGATTGAGTCACGCCCTAGGTCACGAGCGTGACGCTGGGCGTGACAGTTGGTGTCGACACTCGACGAATGTCGAGCGAAAAGTGTCGAGAGGAGAGGACACGGGCTTGGGTCACGCCCCGTGTTGGGTGACACAGGCGTGTCGCCAGGCGTGTCAAGCTTGTACTTCAGAAATCATCCGATTTCACGGGAAATTCAATGTCACGGCCCTGTCACGGGCGTGCCCAAATTTTCACGGGCGTGTACTGCCCAATTTTGGCAGATTTTGGAATTTTTCTGCAAAATAAAAATAAAGCAAGTCAGCAAAATTATTTACAAAAAAGGAGCAATTTATTAAGCAAAAATATGTAAAAATGACGAAAAGAAATGAAAACGACTAAATTAATGTGCACAAAATTACGCATATATACAATTCATCAAATACCCCCATACTTAGGCTTTTGCTATTCCAGAGCAAAAGTTTGAGGTGAATCTATAAGGAATAAAAAAAACTCTAAGTTTAGCTACCGCTTAATCAATTATAAGAGAGATCGAAATAAATATACGGGGTGTAAGAGTTAAGTCCTAAAATTATGTAGATGATTTAAATAGCGCAAACGTTTTGGCCAAAAGACTTCTTGATGTAATCAAATAGAAGGCAACATTTGTAATGGTTAGATTAACGAAAATAGTTTGGAATTATAAGAACTCTAGCTTATACGAGTGCTACTGGAAATAATACAATTTACTAATTATGCTCTCAAAAAGATTTTTGAATTAATTCTAGAATCGTGTAATTGGCTAAGGGGGTAGTGGGTTTATGAAGAGGGTTTTGATTTTTGAGGCGAGGTAATTTTTTCTCGAACCTCCATTTTTTTTCTTTTGGATTATTAGGAAAACGAAATCTTATTTTCCTAATATCATTTTTGTTTTTCAACTTCATCAGAATAAAATTAACCCAATGTATATTTGTAGGAGTAATGAATTTTATCATCTTACTCCATATATAATCTTTTAAAATTATTGGGTGCATATGTTTACGAAACGAAATCTTATTCCCATTGACATAGGATCTTTTAAGGATAGAAATTTTTCATGCTAAGTAGGTCATGAAAAGTAAGGGGAGAAAGGAAAACTAGATTTTAATCCTAAAAATTTTTGAGAGCAACCTTAATAATTTGTACGTTCCAATTTTTTTTCTGAAAGCTAAAAGTAAGTATAATTGAATTCTATAGTCGTTATTTCCTAACATAATATACGTGCTCCTATCAATGAAAAATTAGAAGTAGTGTCTAAAACGAGTTCGCTATTTTTAACAAACGGGTAGTGAACAAAGAATTAATCAAATTCACATATAAATAAACTCAAAACGGAATTTTTGGATAGCAGGAAAGTTAAGGATGGAATATTTGATTTATTTGTTTCAAAACATTTTTTTATTATTTTTATAATTTTTATCATCATTTTTTTTGTTTTTCATTTATTATCTTTTTTTTTATTTTTGTTTTTCTCAATTTTTTTTGAATTTTTTTTTGAACTATTATCCTTTTTTTTGTATTTTTGTAAGAGAATTTTCATTATATGTACAAAATCAAGGGAGAAAAAGAGAGGTTTTTACAAGAATGAGGAAGGGGGAGAGAGAAAAGAGTATGTACAAAAAATGAAAAGAAATATTTACAAAGTGAAACTAAATATATTTTGTTTTCTTTTTTTTTAATTGTTTTTGAGTTTTTTGGAAAAAAGAAAGAAAGAGAACAAAAAATTTTTTGGATTTTTCATTTAAAAATTTTTTTGTTCATTTTGAGATGTTTTTTAATTTTTTTGTTTTTGTTTTGTTGTTATATGTATTTTTTGTATTTTTGAAATGCAGAAAAAATTGAAGTGCAGAAAGTAAAGCACGAAAATACCCCCATACTTAAGTTCAACATTGTCCCCAATGTTGTAACGTAAGTATGCGGAACAAAAATGAAAATGCGATATGTACAAAAGTAAAGAGAGGGGGGGTAGAAACGTCCCTGAAACGCGTTCGGGGAAGTCCAATCAGAAACCCTGCGTTTATTAGAAAAAAACAGTAAAGGTAATAAGGAAAGAGCGAAAAAGATAAGCGAGGGTGCCTCCCAGGAGCGCTTTGTTTATAGTCGTGTAGCTTGACTATTTTGGCGGAGTTATAGATCGAGGAGGGTTATGGTTTCGTAATGCTCGATCACTGGGTCGCCCGCGATGTATAACTTAAGCCGATGACCGTTTACTTTAAACGAACCTCTTTCAGGGTGGGAGACGAGTAAGGTCCCATATGGAAAGACTTCTTCTACTAAGAAGGGACCGAACCATCTAGATTTTAGTTTACCCGGAAAAAGCTTAAGGCGTGAATTATAAAAAAGGACAAGATCGCCCAGAGAAAATATTTTTGGGGACTTTAAATTTCGATCGTGATATAACTTAGAACGCTCCTTATAGAATTTATTGCTCTCGTAAGCGTTCGCACGCCATTCATCGAGCTCGTTTAGTTGCAGTTTTCTATTCTGAGCGGCTAAGTTGGAGTCGAGGTTTAAGAGTTTTAAAGCCCAAAGAGCGCGATGCTCTAATTCTACGGGTAAATGGCACACTTTGTCGTAGACTAACCGGAACGGTGTACAACCAATTGCGGTTTTGTATGTCGTCCGATACGCCCACAACGCATCGTCGAGTTTAACGGACCAATCTTTCCTATTTAGTGAAACGGTTTTTTCTAAAATTCGCTTAATCTCTCGATTTACTACCTCAACTTGGCCACTTGTTTGCGGGTGGTAGGGGGTGGCAAGCTTGTGCGTGACTCCGTATTTAGCTAACGTCTTAGCCATAAGAGCGTTATAGAAATGTGTTCCCCTATCACTAACAATTGCGCGAGGCATGCCGAAGCGAGAAAATAATTTTTTAAGAAATGTAACGATGACTCGCGCATCGTTGGTGGGGAGAGCTTGCGCTTCCGCCCACCTTGATACGTAGTCCACCGCCACTAAAATATACAAATTTTTGAAAGATGGAGGTAGGGGGCCAACAAAATCTATGCCCCATAAATCGAAGACTTCGCACTCTAAAAACATATTTTGGGGCATCTCGTCGCGACGAGAGATGTTATTCGACCGCTGACAGCTTTCGCATGCGTGCACAAAATTATGCGCGTCTTTGAAGAGAGTGGGCCAAAAGTAGCCCGCCTCTAGCGCCTTCCGAGCGGTCTGGTTGGCTTGATAATGCCCACCGGCTGGACCCTCGTGGCAGTGCTTAAGAATTTGCAAGCACTCCACACCCGCAACGCATCTTCGGACCTCTTGGTCCGCGCAGATACGAAAAAGAAATGGGTCCTCCCAAAAGAAATTTTTCAAGTCAGAAAAGAATTTCTTCTTTTGATGACTGGAAAACTCTTTTGGAAGGACCCGCGCTACTAAGAAATTTGCAAAGTCTGCGAACCAAGGCGAAGATGACGAAGATTTATTAATGGCAAGAAGGCGTTCCTCAGGGAATCTGTCATTTATTTCAGATTCGACGAGCGCTTCCGCACCCGGATTTTCTAAACCGGAGAGGTGGTCTGCCGCTAGATTTTCCGCTCCCCGCTTATCTCGGATCTCCAAATCAAACTCTTGTAGGAGGAGAATCCATCGAAGAAGGAGGGGCTTCGCATCATTTTTAGCTAATAAATACTTAAGCTCGGAGTGATCGGTAAAAATGATAACTTTAGATAGCGTTATATACGAGCGAAACTTATCAAAAGCGAAAACAACGGCTAAGAGTTCCTTTTCCGTTGTCGTGTAATTTACTTGTGCGGAAGTGAGCGTCTTGCTAGCGTAATAAATAGGATGAAAATATTTTTCTACGCGTTGGCCAAGAACGGCACCTAAGGCAATATCACTAGCGTCGCACATAATTTCGAACGGAAGGGACCAATTAGGGGCCACTAAAATTGGTGAAGTGATAAGTTTTTGTTTTATTAAATTAAAGGCGGACTCGCATTCGCTACTAAAGATGAAATGTGATTCCTTTTCCAAGAGGTGAGTAAGCGGCTTTGTTATTTTTGAAAAGTCTTGAATGAAGCGTCGATAAAAGCCCGCATGGCCTAAGAAACTCCTAATAGATTTTACGTTTGTTGGATGCGGAAGTTTTTCTATAATTTCTATCTTGGCCTTATCCACCTCTATCCCCTTAGACGAAATCATATGGCCGAGGACCAAACCTCCTCGAACCATAAAATTGCATTTTTCCCAATTTAAAACAAGACTTGTGTCCTCGCACCGTTGAAGGACACGATCTAAATTGTGAAGGCAATCGGGAAAAGAGCGTCCGAAAACAGAGAAGTCATCCATAAAGACTTCCATAATGTCTTCTACTAGCTCGCCAAAGATCGCTAGCATACATCTTTGGAATGTAGCCGGCGCATTGCAGAGTCCAAATGGCATTCTTCGATATGCGAAGGTGCCAAACGGGCAAGTAAAAGTTGTTTTCTCTTGGTCATCGGGGGAAATGGGGATTTGGAAAAACCCCGATAAACCATCAAGAAAACAATAATACGGATGACCGGATAAACGCTCTAAAATCTGGTCCAAAAATGGCAGAGGGAAATGGTCCTTGCGGGTGGCATCATTAAGTTTTCTATAATCGATGTACACTCGCCAACCCGTAACAGTACGAGTTGGGACGAGCTCGTTATGCTCATTCGCCACTACGGTAAGGCCGACCTTCTTGGGCACGACATGCACGGGACTAACCCATGCACTGTCCGAAATAGGGTAGATAATCCCCGCATCTAATAACTTAATAATTTCGGCTTTAACGACGTCTTTCATGTTTGGGTTAAGACGACGCTGCGGCTGAATCGTTTTGCGGCAATTATCGTTAAGAAAAATCTTATGGGTGCAAAAGGAGGGGCTAATCCCCTTTAAGTCAGAGATTTGCCATGCAATTGCGTGCCGATGTTTAAATAAAACTTCCAATAAATCGGAAGTCTCTGAATCACTCAAGTCCGAAGAAATGATAACGGGAAGCGTATCGCCTTTTCCCAAAAAAGCGTATTTGAGCGATGCGGGTAAGGGTTTGAGGTCTAGGATGGGCGGTTCTTCTAGGGAGGTTTTAATTCCTATGTCTTTCTTACCAATTGGTTCGAAAGGCAAGTCTAAAGAAGTATCCTCATCGCATTTAAAATTTTTGAGCGCATAAATATCATCATTTAAAAATACGGACTCGAAAACGGGAGAAGAACGATCTCCAAAAAAGGTATCTAAAGAGTAGTAGAAATCGTCGCTCGATGACAAATTGTCCATCGAGGGATTAATAGAGAAAATAACCTGATCATCGCCTACTCGGAGGAGAAGGCTACCATTACTAACATCTATTAGTGCGCGGGAGGTGGCGAGAAAAGGGCGACCGAGTATTATTGGTACCTCGGCGTCCTCCTCGATATCTAAGATGACGAAGTCTACCGGGAAGGTAAACTTGTCGACTCGGACAAGGACGTCCTCCACTACCCCGATAGGGAACTTAACCGAGCGATCCGCTAATTGGATGCGCATATTCGTAGGACTAGGAGTACCCAAACCTAAACGTGAAAAGAGCGAGAACGGCATCAGATTAATGTTAGCCCATAAATCAGCTAAGGCGTACTTTACTAATATATCGCCAAAAAGGCACGGGATGTAAAACCGTCCCGGGTCGTTTTGTTTTGTGGGCAATTTATTAGTAAGGGCCGCCGAGCAGACAGCGTTGAGAGATACATGCGAAATATCCTCTAATTTGCGTTTATTAGAAAGTAGTTCTTTTAAAAATTTCGCATATTTGGGCATTTGCGAGATAGCCTCGCAAAAAGGAACATTAATGTGAATCTGTTTTAATAATAAAATAAATTTTGCATATTGCGCGTCCTGACGCTCGTTTTCTAACTTATGCGGATATGGAAGAGCCTTGTTTAAAATAATTTTTTCTTTTATAATTGGTAAAGGCGGCGTAAGCGAAGAAAGGGGAAGACGGGTCAGAGGTGAAATATGTACCTGAGGGTCGGTCCGTTTTGGATCGACCACCTCCTTTCCGCTACGGAGGGTTATAGCATTGGCGTTCTCCCGCGGATTGGGCTTCGTGTTTCTCGACAGTGCCCCGAGCGCGAGCTCGGACATCATCCTCGCCAGCTGTCCAACCTGTTGTTCGAGTGTTTTTAGCGATCCGGTAATGTTCCGGATATTTGACTCGTTGGACGCAATATACTTCGAAAAATTTTCCTCCATCAGGGAGGGTTTCGGAAGAGGAGGGGGAGGAAGAAATCCGGGCGCATAAGAAATAGGGGGACACTGAGCATTATTCGGGTTGCTCCACGAGAAGTTGGGGTGATTCCTCCAACCCGGATTATAGTTATTACTATAAGGGTTGTTGTTGGTGTTGAAGGGAGGACGACCCGAATTTCCCATGAAGTCCACGAACTCTTCGGCTACGCAGACGTTAGGGGGAATAAAACAAGGGGGAGTGGAGGAGGCAGCAGACATCTCCCCCACCTGCTTTGTTAACCTTTCAACTTGAAGGGTCAAGAGAGCAGTGGCATCCACTTCAAAAAGACCAGCCGCCGGCTTTGGGCGTCCCTGCGGGACGTTCCATTGATAGGCTTTCATAGCCATCTCTTCGAATAAAGCCTGGGCGGCCTCGGGGGTTTTGTTGTTAAGCGTACCCCCGGCAGCCGCGTCAATCATTTGACGCGTCTAAAAATTCAGCCCATTATAAAAAATTTGAACTTGCAACCACGTTGGCAGCGCGTGGTGCGGGCAATGGCGGAGGAATTCCTTAAACCGTTCCCAAGTCTCGTATAGAGACTCAGGATCGTTTTGCATAAAGGAAGAAATGTCCGCCCGCAACTTTGCAGTTTTTGCGGGCGGAAAGTACTTCGTTAGGAATCGTTCCATCAACTCAGCCCACGTGGTGATACATCCTCGCGGGAGGGCATTCAACCACGCCTTGGCTTTGGACTTAAGGGAAAAGGAAATAAGCGCAAACGAATGGCGTCATCAGTGACGCCATTAATCTTGAAGGTGTCGCATATCTCCAAGAAATTGGACAAGTGGACATTCGGGTCCTCATCCGGCATTCCATCGAACTGCACGGTGTTTTGGACCATTTGAATGACACTCGACTTTATTTCAAAATTATTATTCGCCACCGCAGGGCGAACAATACTCGACCCAGAATCATCCAGGTTAGGCCGGGCGTAATAAGACATAGTACGCTCGGCCGCCGGGGGACGGTTAGGCGCGGCCATAAGTACAATAGTGGGTTCTCCGATAGATTCCTCGGGATCTAAAGAAGGATTTCGGCGTTGAGATCGGATACGCGCAAGAGAGCATTCGATCTCAGGGTCGAAGTCAAAATCTTCAGACTCGGAGGGTTGTCCACGGGTCATACACCCAAACAAAAATAAAACAAAATAAACCTCTTTTTTTTAAATAAAGTTTTTAGTTTTTTTTTATAGAAAATAAGTAAAAGTAATAGACTCCGGAATTCGAAATAGCAACTCAAAAAGACTCCCCGGCAACGGCGCCAAAAACTTGATGGGCCCGCGAACAGACTCTTACTGTGGTTGGTTCGGTGAGTCGATCTCCGCGGGTTTGCTTAAGTAGGCAAGTGCACCTATCTCAAGTAGTACTCGATATTCGGGGGAATACCGAGGTCGTATTATTCTCGGGGTCGTGTTGACTATTCTTACTCCTCCGGGAGGACTATTATTTTACTGAAAGTAAGGTGGATTTTTTTAGGTAATTAAAAACGGAAAAGCAAAGGAGCGAAAAAACGATTTATAAAATATTCGATGAAGGGTTAACGCTCGGCATCGAATCGGATTAAGACTAAAACAATTTTTAATAATTATAGGACTTAGTTTTCAAATTAATAATAAGGCAACTTGGCCGTGGAGGTTCCACAAATGTGAGCTCACCTAGCTATAGGGATATCGCTCAACTAAACGTTAAGACTATTCGACCGAACGTTAGTCCGACGAAGGATTCCTCTTAACACCCGCTTTACGCTAAGAACCCCGCTATTCGGTGGGGAACCCAATCCGGTAGAATTATGCTTGTCCTCTTTCGAGGGTATGCACGCAACTCTATTTACCCAGGGGTGATCGGTCAATATGCACGGCCTCTCGGCTAGCTAGCATATGGACTACGGAAATAGGGCCCACACATCGATATGTGGTCCTACGCGTCGTAAACCCGGGGTAAACCTTAAGTCCTTAAATTAAAATGAAAATAAAGAGCTTCAATTATTAGAAATCATTTTAAATGTCCCAAAGCTCTTCGATGCCGAGGCTAATAGCGATTAGCCACACATCGGTATGGGGACGACTTATAATTTAGTGAGGCGCGAGTTCGAAATAAACGCTAAATTATTATAAGAAGGGGACATAAGAAAAATAAAAGAACATTTAGAAAGTTGAAAAGTTAGCTAAAACAAGAACTCACGCACACTCCAAATTATAAATTAAACAGAAACTAAGTTACACATAAAAGAAATTTGCATATTTCAAATTTGCGAGTCCCACTCAAACGAGTGGGGGCGGTAAATAAAAGCTGAAAATTGCAAGTCCTACTCAAACGAGTAGGACTGAAATGAAAGCGAGTCCTACTCAAATGAGTAGGAGAAAATAAATGCGATTACAGTGCTTTCTCAAATATTTACAGGGAAATAAAGTTCCGTCCATTTAACTCAAGTGAGTAGGCGGAAAAATAAAGAAAGAAAATTACAAGTCCTACTCAAACGAGTAGGCGGGAAATAAAGTCCGGCCATTTAACTCAAGTGAGTAGGCGGAAAAATAAAGAAAGAAAATAACAAGTCCTACTAAAACGAGTAGGACTGAAAATGAAAACGATGCGTCATTTAACTCTTAACGAGTAGGCGGAAATAAATACACACAAACACACACACTCCATATGAATTTCAAGAAAGCAATAAAGCTAACACCTACACTCACACACTTTACATAATTTGAACAAAGCATTAAAAGAAAGCATTGAAATTTAACACCTACACTCACACACTCTACAAAATTGAGGAAAGCAATAAAAAGTTATACTCATACACTCACACACACAACATGAAAATTAAGAAGAACATTTATGCTCATACACTCACACACACTAATAACGAAGAAAAATCAAAGTTGCTTATAAATTAAAATAACAAGATTTCTACTCCTAAAACTTACCCAAAACACATAAAAAGAACAAATAAGAAGAGAATGAGCAAAAAGTTTTACAAAATAAAGTCAAAATCAAAGGTGCTCAAAAATTAAAATTATAACTTTTTCATTCTTAAGAATTCATAAAAGTGATAAAAAAGGTGAAGAGAAAATAAAAAGAACAAAAGAGGTTTTACAATCCTAAAAGAAAAACTAAGTAAAAAAAAGAACAAAATCACTTTTCAAATCTCTTTTATAAATTCCTAAGAATGAAATCCTAATTCTTTCAAGAAAAAGACATGGTGAAAAAGAGGAAAACCTATCATACCTAAGCATGAAGACAAGTTAAAAACATGTAAAGTAAATAAATTACACTCATACACACACACACATTTCATAAATGAAGAACAAAGATGAAACTAAGAATAAAAAGGAGAAGGAAAGTGGGCACAAGTGTTCATTCCAAAGCCAAATAAGAAGAGAAAATCTAACATTTTTATTACTTAAAGGAAACTATTACAAGCTATTACAAGAGCTAAAGCTAAAGCAAAAACAAACATGAAAGAAAGGAGGGAGAAATCTCCTTACATAACTCTAGAAATCACGGATGCAGCCCACAAAAAGACACTAAAATGGCCCAAAAATCTGAACCCTTGGACCTTACAGAAATGGGCAATTTATAGGCAAAAAATTCTAAGTACACGCCCTAGGTCACGGGCGTGTAGGGGGGGCGTGACAGTACTATTCATGAAAGCGGCCGGCGATTGGACAGGAAAGTTGACTTCGGGCTGAGTTCGCGGCAGTCACGCCCCAGGTCACGGGCGTGACTCTGGGCGTGTCGGGGAGGTAGAACCGGCGCGGGTTGCGTCAAAAGTCTTCGGCAGCATCTTGTCGGGCCAGCTGGAAAGGCCACGCCCCTGGTCACGGGCGTGACACTGGGCGTGTCAGTTGGTGTCGACACTCGACGAATGTCGAGCGGAAAGTGTCGAGTCTAAATCGTCGAGCTGAGATTGAGTCACGCCCTAGGTCACGGGCGTGACGCTGGGCGTGACGCTGGGCGTGACAGTTGGTGTCGACACTCGACGAATGTCGAGCGGAAAGTGTCGAGAGGAGAGGACACGGGCTTGGGTCACGCCCCGTGTCGGGTGACACGGGCGTGTCGCCAGGCGTGTCAAGCTTGTACTTCAGAAATCGTCCGATTTCACGAGAAATTCAATGTCACGGCCCTGTCACGGGCGTGACCAAATTGTCACGGGCGTGTACTGCCCAATTTTGGCAGATTTTGGAATTTTTCTGCAAAATAAAAATAAAGCAAGTCAGCAAAATTATTTACAAAAAAGGAGCAATTTATTAAGCAAAAATATATAAAAATGACGAAAAGAAATGAAAACGACTAAATTAATGTGCACAAAATTACGCATATATACAATTCATCACGGGTCCTTCCAAAAGAGTTTTCAAGTCATCAAAATAAGAAATTCTTTTCTGACTTGAAAAATTTCTTTTGGGAGGACTCATTTCTTTTTCGTATATGCGCGGACCAAGCGGTCCGAAGATGCGTTGCGGGTGTGGAGTGCTTGCAAATTCTTAAGCACTGCCACGAGGGTCCAGCCGGTGGGAATTATCAAGCCAAACGGACCGCTCAGAAGGCGCTAGAGGCGGGCTACTTTTGGCCCACTCTCTTCAAAGACGCGCATAATTTTGTGCGCACATGCGATTGCTGTCAGTGGTCGGGTAACATCTCTAGTCGCGGCGAGATGCCCCAAAACATGTTTTTAGAGTGCGAAGTCTTCGATTTGTGGGGCATAGATTTTGTTGGCCCCCTACCTCCGTCATTCAAAAATATGTATATTTTAGTGGCGGTCGACTACGTATCGAGGTCACCGGAAGCGCAAGCTCTCCCCACCAACGATGCGCGAGTCGTCGTTACATTTCTTAAAAAATTATTTTCTCGCTTCGGCACGCCTCGCGCAATTGTTAGTGATAGGGGAACGCATTTCTGTAACGCTCTTATGGCTAATACGTTAGCTAAATACGGAGTCACGCACAAGCTTGCCACCCCCTACCACCCGCAAACAAGTGGCCAAGTTGAGGTAGTAAATTGAGAGATTAAGCGAATTTTAGAAAAAATCGTTTCACTCAATAGGAAAGATTGGTCCGTTAAACTCGACGATGCGTTGTGGGCGTATCGGACGGCATACAAAACCGCAATTGGTTGTACGCCGTTCCGGTTAGTCTATGGCAACGCGTGCCATTTACCCATAGAATTAGAGCATCGCGCTCTTTGGGCTTTAAAACTCTCAAACCTCGACTCCAACTTAACCGCTCAGAATAGAAAACTGCAACTAAACGAGCTCGATGAATGGTGTGCGAACGCTTACGAGAGCAATAAATTCTATAAGGAGCACTCTAAGTTATATCACGATCGAAAAATCAAGTCCCAAAAATTATTTTCTCCGGGCGATCTTGTCCTTCTTTACAATTCACGTCTTAGGCTTTTTCCGGGTAAACTAAAATCTAGATGGTACGGTCCCTTCCTAGTTGAAGAAGTTTTCCCATATGGGACCGTACTCGTCTCCCACCCGGAAAAAGGTTCGTTTAAAGTAAACGGTCATTGGTTAAAGTCTTATATAGCAGGCGACCCAGTGATCGGTTTTAGCGAAACCATAACTTTCCTCCACAATATAAACCCGCCAAAATAGTCAAGCTACACGACTATAAACAAAGCGCTCCTGGGAGGCACCCCTCGCTTATCTTTTTCGCTCTTTCCTTATTATCTTTGCTGCTTTTTTCTAATAAACGCAGGGTTTCTGATCGGCCCCCTCCTACGCATTTCAGGGAAGCTTCTACCCCCCGCTCTCTTTATTTTCTTTGTATATATTGTTTTTTCCTCTTGTTCCGCATACTTACGTTACAACATTGGAGACAATGTTGGATTTAAGTATGGGGTATTTTCGTGCTTTACCTTCTGCAATTCAATTTTTCTGCATTTCAAAAATACAAAAAAAATACATATAACAACAAAACAAAAAAAAATAAAAAAACATCTTAAAATGAAAAAAAATTTAAAATGAAAAATCCAAAAAAATTTTCATTTTTTTTTCTTTCTTTTTTCCAAAAACTCAAAAAAAATTATAAAACAAAAAATATATTTAGTTTCACTTTGTAAATATTTGTTTTGTACATATTCTTTTTATAAATACACTTTTCTCTCTCCCCCTTCCTCATTCTTGTAAAAACCTCTCTTTTTCTCCCATGTTTTTGTACATAGAATGAAAATTTTCTAAAAAAATAAAAAATAAAAAGGCAAAAAAAAAATTTCAAAAAATTAAGTAAACCAAAACAAAAATACAAAAAAAAGATAATAAATGAAAAACAAAAAAATTTTATGATAAAAACTATAAAAATAAAAAAAAATGTTTTGAAACAAATACATCAAATATTCCATCCTTAACTTTCCTGCTATCCAAAAATTCTGTTTTGAGTTTATTTATATATGAATTTGATTAATTCTTTGTTCACTACCCGTTTGTTAATTATTGATTGAAAAATTTAAATAGCCGGGGTTAAGTTTTAAAGAATTCATTATACTTTGTTAAAAATAGCGAACTCGTTTTAGGCACTACTTCTAAATTTTCATTGATAGGAGCACGTGTATTATGTTAGGAAATAACGACTATAGAATTCAATTATACTTACTTTTAGCTTTCTGAAAAATTGGAACGTACAAATTATTAAGGTTGCTCTTAAAAATTTTTAGGATTAAAAATCTAGTTTTCCTTTCTCCCCTTACCTTATCATAACCTACTTGGCATGATAAAATTTTCTATCCTTAAAAGATCCTATGTCAATGGGAATAAGATTTCGTTCCGTAAACATAGACACCCAATAATTTAAAAAGATTATATATGGAGTAAGAGGATAAAATTCATTACTCCTACACATATACATTGGGTTAATTTTATTCTTGTGAAGTTGAAAAACAAAAATTATATTAGGAAAATAAGATTTCGTTTTCCTAATAATCCAAAAAAAATGGAGGTTCTAGAAAAAATTACCTCACCTCAAAATCAAAACCCTCTTCATAATCCACTACCCCCTTAGCCAATTACACGATTTGAGAATTAATTCAAAAATCTTTTTGAGAGCATAATTAGTAAATTGTATTATTTCCAGTAGCACTCGTATAAGCTAGAGTTCATATAATTCCAAACTATTTTCGTTAATCTAACCATTACAAATGTTGCCTTCTATTTGATTACATCAAGAAGTCTTTTGGCCAAAACTTTTGCGCTATTTAAATCATCTACATAATTTTAGGACTTAACTCTTACACCTCGTATATTTATTTCGATCTCTCTTATAATTGATTAAGCAAGGCTAAACTTAGAGTTTTTTTTTCTATTCCTTATAGATTCACCTCAAACTTTTGCTCTAGAATAGCAAAAGCCTAAGTTTGAGGGTATTTGATGAATTGTAAATATACGTATTTTTGTGCACATTAATTTAGTCATTTTCATTTATTTTCGTCATTTTTACTTATTTTTGTTCAATAAAATGCTCCCATTCTTGTAAATTCACTACTAACTTGTTTTATTTTATTTTTCAGAAAAATTCCAAAATCTGCCAAAATTGGGCAGTACACGCCCGTGTCATTTGGATCACGCCCATGACCAGGGCGTGACAGCTCAAATTCCATGAAGTTGCAAATTTCTGAAGTAAAAATCTTGACACACCTGGTGTCACGCCCGTGTCACCCGACACGGGGCGTGACACAAGCCCGTGTCCTCTCCACTCGGCGAATTCAGTTCAACGAGCGTCGAACCCGCGACACGCCTAGAGTCACGCCCGTGACCTAGGGCGTGACTCAAGATTAGCTCGACAATTTTAACTCGACACTTTCCGCTCGACATTCGTCGAGTGTCGACACCAACCGACACGCCCAGAGTCACGCACGTGACCGTGGGCGTGACTTCATCACTTGTCCCGACAAGATGCTGCCGAAGACTTTTGACGTAACCCGCGCCCGGTTCTACCTCCCCGACACGCCCAGCGTCACGCCCGTGACCTGGGGCGTGACATCCTCGAACTCAGCCCGAAGTCAACTTTCCTGTCCAATCGTCGGCCGCCATCATGAATAGTAGTGACACCCCCCCCCCCCCCCCCCCGACACGCCCGTGTCGGAGGGCGTGTACTTAGAATTTTTTTGCCTATAAATTGCCCATTTCTGTAACGTCCAAGGGTTCACATTTTTGAGCCACTTTTTATGTGTTTTGTGTGCTGCATCCGTGATTCCCTTGCTATCGTTTAATTTCGAACTCACGCCTCATTAAATTATAAAGCCGTCCCCATACTGATGTGTGGCTAATCGCTATTAGCCTCGGCATCGAAGAGTATTGGGACATTTAAAATGATTTGTAATAATTAAAGCTCTTTATTTTCACTTTAATTTAAGGACTTTAGGTTTACCCCGGGTTAACGACGCGTAGAACCACAAATCGATGTGTGGGCCCTATTTCCGTTATCCATACACTAGCTAGTCGAGAGGCCGTGTGTATGGACAGATCACCCCTGGGTAAATAGAGTTGCGTGCATACCCTCGAGAGAGTACAAGCGTAATTCTACCGGATTGGGTTCCCCACCCAATAGCGGGGTTCTTAGCGTAAAGCGGGCATTAAGAGGAATCCTTCGTCGGACTAACGTTCGGTCGAATAGTCTTAACGTTCAGGTGAGCGATATCCCTATAGCTAGGTGAGCTCACATTTGTGGAACCTCCACGGCCAAGTTGCCTTTTATTAATTTGAAAACTAAGTCCTATAATTATTAAAAATTGTTTTAGTCTTAATCTGATTCGATGCCGAGTGTTAACCCTTCATCGAATATTTTCTAAATCGTTTTTTCGCTCCTTTACTTTTTTCGTCTTTACTTAATTAAAACATCCACCTTACTTTCAGTAAAATAATAGTCCTCTCGGAGGAGTAAGAATAGTCAACACGACCCCGAGAACAATACGACCTCGGTATTCCCCCGAATATCGAGTACTACTTGCGATAGATGCACTTGCCTCCTGTAGCACGCCCGCGGCGATCGACTCACCGAACCAACCACAGTAAGAGTCTGTTCGCGGGCGCATCAGACCGCTACTAGAATACACATATTTTTGAAAGAGGGAGGTAGGGGGCCAAAGAAATCAATGCCCCATAAATCGAAGACTTCGCATTCTAAAAACATGTTTTGGTGCATCTCGTCACGACAAGAGATGTTACCCGACCGCTGACAGCTATCGTATGCGCACACAAAAGTGTGCGCGTCTTTGAAGAGAGTGGGACAAAAGTAGCCCGCCTCTAGCGCCTTTCGAGCGGTCCGGTTGGCTTGATAATGCCCACTGGTTGGACCCTCGTGGCAGTGCTTAAGAATTTGCAAGCACTCCACACCTGCAACGCATCTTCAGACCGCTTGGTCCGCGCAGATACAAAAAAGAAATGGGTCCTACCAAAAGAAAATTTTCAAGTCAGAAAAGAATTTCTTCTTTTGATGACTTGAAAACTCTTTTGGAAGCACCAACGCTACTAAGTAATTTGCTAAATCTGCGAACCAAGGTGAAGATGACGAAGAATTATGAATGGCTAGGAGGCGTTCCTCGGGGAATCTGTCATTTATTTCAGATTCGACGAGCGCTTCCGCACCCGGATTTTCTAAGCGGGAGAGGTGGTCTGCCGCTAGATTTTCCGCGCCCCTCTTATCTCGGATCTCCAAGTCAAACTCTTGTAGGAGGAGAATCCACCGAATAAGGCGGGGCTTCGTATCATTTTTAGCTAATAAATATTTAAGGGCGGAGTGATCGGTAAATACGATAACTTTAGATAGCTTTATATACGAGCGAAACTTATCAAAAGCGAAAATGACGGCTAAGAGTTCCTTTTCCGTTATGGTGTAATTTACTTGTGTGGAAGTGAGCGCCTTGCTAGCATAATAAATTGGATGAAAATGTTTTTTTACGCGTTGGCCAAGAACGGCACCTAAGGCAATATCACTAGCGTCGCACATAATTTCGAACGGAAGGGACCAATTAGGGGTCACTAAAATTGGAGAGGTGATAAGTTTTTGTTTTATTAAATTAAAGGCGGACTCGCATTCGCTACTAAAGATGAAACATGATTCCTTTTCCAAGAGGTGAATTATCGGCTTTGTTATTTTTGAAAAGTATTGAATGAATCGTCGGTAAAAGCCCGCATGGCCTAAGAAACTCCTAATAGATTTTACGTTTGTTGGTTGCGGATGTTTTTCTATGATTTCTATCTTGACCTTATCCACCTCCATCCCCTTAGACGAAATCATATGGTCGAGGACCAAACTTTCTCGAACCATAAAGTTGCATTTTTCCCAATTTATTACAAGGTTTGTGTCCTCGCACCATTGGAGGACACGATCTAGATTGTGAAGGCAATCGAGAAAAGAGCGTCCGAAAACAGAAAATTCATCCATAAAGACTTCCATAATGTCTTCTACTAGCTCGCCAAAGATTGTTAGCATACATCTTTGCAATGTAGCCGGCGCATTGCAGAGTCCAAATGGCATTCTTTGGTATGCAATGGTGTCAAACGGGCAAGTAAAAGTTGTTTTCTCTTGATCATCAAGGGAAATGGGGATTTGGAAAAACCCCGATAAACCATCAAGAAAACAATAATATGGATGACCGGAAAAATGCTCTAAAATCTAGTCCATAAACGGTAGTGGGAAATGGTCCTTGCGGGTGGCATCATTAAGTTTTCTATAATCGATGCACACTCGCCAACCCGTAACAGTACGAGTTGGGACGAGCTTGTTATGCTCATTCGCCACTACGGTTAGACCGCCCTTCTTGGGCACGACATGCACGGGACTAACCCATGCACTATCCGAAATAGGGTAGATAATCCCCGCATCTAATAACTTAATAATCTCGGATTTAATAACGTCTTTCATGTTTGGGTTAAGACGACGTTACGGCTGAATCGTTTTGCGGTTATTATCGTTAACAAATATCTTATGGGTGCAAAAGGAGGGGTTAATCCCCTTTAAGTCAGATATTTTCCACGCAATTGCGTGGCGATGTTTAAATAAAACTTCCAATAAATCGGAAGTCTCCGAATCACTCAAGTTTGAAGAAATAATAACGGGAAGCGTATCGCCTTTTCCCAAAAAAGCATATTTGAGTGATGCGGGTAAGGGTTTGAGATCTAGGATGGGAGGTTCTTCTAGGGAGGTTTTAATTCCTATGTCTTTCTTACCAATTGGTTTCAAAGGCAAGTCTATAGAGGTATCCTCATCACATTTAAAATTTTCGAGCGCATAAATATCGTCATTTAAAAATACGGACTCGAAAACGGGAGAATAACGATCTCCAAAAAAGGTATCTAAAGAATAGCAGAAATCGTCGCTCGATGACAAATTGTCCATCGAGGGATTAATAGAGAAAGTAACTTGATCATCTCCTACTCGGAGTATAAGACTACCATTACTAACATCTATTAGTGCACGGGAGGTGGCGAGAAAAGGGCGACCGAGTATTATTGGTATCTCGGCGTCCTCCTCGATGTCTAAGATGATGAAGTCTACTAGAAAGGTAAACTTATCTACTCATACAAGGACGTCCTCCACTACCCCGATAGGGAAATTAAACGAGCGATCCGCTAATTGGATGCGCATATTCATAGGACTAGGAGTACCCAAACCTAAATGTTGAAAGAGCGAGAACGGCATCAAATTAATGCTAGCCCCTAAATCAGCTAAGGCGTATTTTACTAATATATTGCCAAAAAGGCACGGGATGGAAAATCGTCCCGAGTCGTTTTGTTTTGTGGGCAATTTATTAGTAAGGGCCGCCGAGCAGTCAACGTTGAGAGATACATGCGAAATATCCTCTATTTTACGTTTATTAGAAAGTAATTCTTTTAAAAATTTCGCATATTTGGGCATTTGCGAGATAGCCTCGCAAAAAGGAACATTAATATGAATTTGTTTTAATAATAAAATAATTTTTTCGTATTGCGCGTCCTTACGCTCGTTATCTAATTTATGTGGATACGACAAGGCCTTGTTTAAAATAATTTTTTTCATTTAAAATTGGTAAAGGCTGCGTAAACGAAGAAGAGGGAAGTGGGGTCGGAGGTGAAATATGTACCTATGGATCGATCCGTTTTGGATCGATCACCTTCTTTCTGCTACGGAGGGTTATAACATTGGAGTTCTCCCGCGGATTGGGCTCCGTGTTTCCTGGCAGTGCCCCGAGCGCGCGCTCGAACATCATCCTCGCCAGTTTTCCAACCTGTTGTTCAAGTGTTTTTAGCAATCCGGTGATGTTCCGGATATTCGATTCGTTGGATGCTATATATTTAAAAAACTTCTCCTCCATCGGGGAGGGTTTTGGAAGTGGGGGAGGCGGCAGAAATCCGGGCGCATAAGAAATAGGGGGACGCTGAGCATTGTTCGGGTTGCTCCAAGAAAAATTGCGGTGATTCCTCCAAGTCGGATTATAGTTATTACTATAAGGGTTGTTGTTGGGGTTGAAGGAAGGACGACCCGCATTTCCTACGAAGTCCACGAATTCTTCAGCCATGCAGTCGTTAGGGGGAATAAAACAAGGCGGAGTGGAGGAGGTAGCAGACATCTCCGCTGCCTGCTTTGTTAACCTTTCAACTTGAAGGGTTAAAAGAGCAGTGGCATCCACTTCAAAAAGGCTAGCCGCCGGCTTTAGGAATCCCCGCGGGACGTTCCATTGATAGGCGTTCATAGCCATCTCTTCGAATAAAGCCTGGGTGGCCTCGGGGGTTTTGTTATTCAAAGTACCCCTGATAGCAGCGTCACTCATTTGACGCGTCTAAAAATTAAGGCCGTTATAAAAAATCTGTACCTGCAACCACGTTGGCAGCGCGTGGTGCGGGCACCGGCGGAGGAACTCCTTAAAGCATTCCCAAGTCTCATATAGAGACTCAGGATCGTTTTGCACAAACGAAGAAATGTTCGCCCGCAACTTTGCAGTTTTTGTGGGTGGAAAGTACTTGGTCAGGAACCGCTCCGTCAACTCAACCCACGTGGTGATACATCCTCGCGGGAGGGAATTCAACCACACCTTGGCTTTGGACTTAAGGGAAAAATGAAAGAGGCGCAAGCGAATGGCGTCATCAGTGACGTCATTAATCTTGAAGGTGTCGGATATTTCCAAAAAGTTGGACAAGTGGACATTCGGGTCCTCATCCGGTATTCCATCGAACTGCACGGCGTTTTGGACCATTTGAATGACACTTGATTTTATTTCAAAATTATTATTCACCACCGTAGGGTGAACAATACTAGACCCAGTATCATCCAAATTAGGTCGGGCATAATAAGACATTGTACGCTCGGCGGCCGCGTTCGGATTAGGGTCGGCCATAACTACGACAGAGGGTTCGCTGATAGATTCTTCGGGGCCTAAATAAGGAATTCGGCGTTGAGATTGAATACGCGCAAGGGAGCGTTCGATCTCAGGGTCGAAGTCAAAATCTTCAGACTCGGAGTGTTTTCCACAGGTCATAGACCCTAAAAAAATAAAAACGAAAGAAACCTTTTTTTTTGGCTTTTTGTTTGTTTTTTTAAGAAAATAACTAAAAGTAATAGACTCCAGAATTCGGAATAACAACTCAAGAGAGATTCCCCGGCAACGGCGCCAAAAACTTGATGGCCCGCGAACAGACTCTTATGTGGGTGGTTGGTTCGATGAGACGAACGTCGCGGGCTTGCTGAGGTAGGCAAGTGCACCTATCGCAAGTAGTGCTCGATATTCGGGAGAATACCGATGTCATATTGTTCTCGGGGTCGGGTTGATTATTCTTACTCCTCCAGGAGGGCTATTATTTTACTGAAAGTACGGTTGAGATTTTAATTAACTAAAGACGAAAAATATAAAATAGCGAAAAATGATTTAGAAAAATTCGATGAAGGGTTAACGCTCGGCACTGAATCGAATTAAGACTAAAATAACTTTTAATAATTATTGAACTTAGTTTTCAAATTAATAAAAGGCAACTTGGTCGTGGAGGTTCCACAGATATGAGCGCACTTATCTCTATGAATATTGCTCACCTGAACGCTAAAACTATTTGACCGAATATTAGTCCGACGAAGGATTCCTCTTAACGTCCGCTTTACGCTAAGAACCCCGCTATTGGGTGGGGAACCCAATCCGGAAGAATTACGCTTGTCCTCTATCGAGGGTATGCACGAAACTCTCTTTACCCAGGGGTGATCTGTCCATACGCACAGCCTCTCGGCTAGCTAGCGTATGGATAATGGAAATAGGGCCCACATATCGATTTGTGGTCCTACGCATCGTTAACCCGGGGTATACCTTAAGTCCTAAAATTAAAGTGAAATTAAAGAACTTTAATTATTTCAAATCATTTTAAATGTCCCAATGCTCTTCGATGCCGAGACTAATAACGATTAGCCACACATCGGTATGAGGACGGCTTTATAATTTGATGAGGTATGAGTTCATAATTAAACGCTAAAGGATTATAAGAAGAAGACAGGAAAATAAAAAAACATTTAGAAAACTTAAAAAGTTAGCTAAAACGAGAACTCACACACACTTCAAATTATAAATAAAAAAAAACTAAGTTACAAAAAAAGGAAAATTACAAGTCCTACTCAAACGAGTAGGCGGGAAATAAGGCCGCGCCATTTAACTCTTAACGAGTAGGCGGAAAAGAAAAAAAGAAAATTACAAGTCCTACTCAAACGAGTAGGCGGGAAATAAAAACACGCCATTTAACTCTTAACGAGTGGGCGGAAATAAATGCGCACATGCACACACTCTACACGAATTAAAAGAAAGTAACAAAACTATCTCCTACACACAATGCACTCTACATAATTGAAGAAAGCTATAAAATAAAGCGTTAAAATTTATCTCCTACACACACTCTCTATATAATTGAAGAAAGCATAAAAGAAAGCATGAAAAATTATGCTCACACACACACACACACACACACACACACACACACACTCTACATAATTGAAGAAAGCATGAAAAGTTATACTCATACACTCAAACACACATCATGAAAATTAAAAGAACAAAATGAAAATTACCTAAAAATTAAAACAACTACTTTTTTATACTTAGATTTTATCATAAACACATAAAAAGAGCAAATTAAAAATAAAAGGGACAAAAGTTTTTCAAAACAAATCAAAAACTAAAGCCTTTCAAAAATTAAAACAACTTTTTCATTCTTAGATTTTCATAAAAATGGTTAAAAAGTGAAAAGAAAGTGAAAAGAACAAAAAAAGTCACTATAGCTAAAGCATGAAGAGATAAAACCTAAAGCATTAAGAAGCTAGACATCAAAAATGAAACTATCTTAACAACATTTTTGCAAGGAAAATCACTATAGCTTCTATCAGAATAACAAAACAAAATAAGATGAAATAGAAACTTCACTTGCAAACTCACACACACATTTGATAAAGAGAAAAACAAGGAGATACAAAGGATAAAAGGAGAAAGAGATGAGCCACCCCATATGAACCTTTCATGCCATTTAAAGAGAGAAAATCTAACATTTTTATTATCATAATCAAACTATTACAAAGCTAAAGCAAAAACAAGCATGAAAGGAAGGGGGAGAAATCTCCTTACATAGCACTTGAATCCACGGATGCAGCCCACAAAACACACTAAAGTGGCCCAAAAAAGTGAACCCTTGGACCTTATAGAAATGGACAATTTATAGAAAAAAAATCAAAAACACGCCCTCCGACACGGGCGTGTCGGGGGGGGGGGGGGGGGGGGCGTGTCACAACTATTCACGATGTGATCCAGCGATTTGACTGGAAATTTAACTTCGGGTTGCATACAAGGATGTCACGCCACAGGTCACGGGCGTGACTCCGAGCGTGTCGGGGAGGTAGATCCGGCGCGAGTTGCACCAAAAGTCGCGGGCGCGGGTCTTGTCGGCTAGGTGGAGGAGTACATGTGGCAGTCACGCCCGTGTCTCTGTCTACAAGGGCGTGTCGAGTTGGTCTCGATGAATGTCGAGAGCATTTCGTCAACCTGTAAGCCTTGATGACACGGGCTTGTCGGGTTGGCTGACACGGGCGTGTCATGTCGATCGACGAACATCGAGAGCGTTTCGTCGAGCTGGAAGCCTTAATCGTCGATCTGGGATGACACGGGCGTGTCGGGTTGGCTGACATGGGCGTGTCAGGTCAATTTTTGACCATTTTCTGAAAAATTTCAGAAATCAAATTTAAGCTATGTTAGAAATATTATTTATAAAAAGGAGCAATTTATTAAATAAAACTAACTAAAAAATCAAAATAAACTAAAATATCATAATAAAAACATAGAAAAAATGTGTATAATTACAACTTATCACTCGTCTCCCATTTGACATGCTCGTGTCACCACCGAACATGCCTGGGCTTCCAGGACGTGTTTCACCCTTGAATAAAATCGGCCAACCACCCGAGAAGGATACAGCCTGTGACACGCCCGTGTCCCAGGCCGTGTTTGCTGCTCGACGATCATCGACTCCAAAATTTGTCGACACAAGGCCAGATCGTCGACCCAAGCACGACACGCCCTGGGACACGCCCGTGTCCCAGGCCGTGTGCCCCCTGCCAAATTCCAAACTTGGCTCAAAATGCCTCCTTTTGCTCTTTTGAGTTTTAGGGCATTACAGTGTCAACCATCGGAAGGCATCCGAATACTAAATATTGCTTAAGGGATTTTAAATAGTTGATTAACTCTTTAATCATTGTTAACACTTAACCAGCATGCACATCAAGAATAATAAAATACAACAAGCATAATCAAAATGCATCCCAGATGTGCACAAGAATCATCAACACTTGATGAACTGGGCTAAGTCTGAACATCTAGAACATGTCCAAATCTTCAGAACTACATGCATGCGACATGAGCAACACTAACTACACTTACACAGTAGACAAGCTCGTCCATTTATGTGAGATTCAAAATCTAACACATACTTAGTTTCATATACCAACACAGTGACGGTTACTATTAAGCAGTAACTCAAAGAAATCACATGTGTTCTTGGAAAGATCCAAGACTATATTTGGGCATTTGGAACACTTCAAAATCACCAAATCTATATGTCATGGATTCAACAAATTCTGAAATAATGAATATTGTCGGCAACCTTGCTCTGATACCATTGTTGGGTTTTGGGGGATGGCACAACACTTGTGCACGTAGCAGAAAAAGAACAAGAAAAAACTAAACGAGTTCGGATCTAGCAATATTCATGAATCAAGAAGTAAAGCATGCGTTAATAAAAATTACCTTTGGGGGATTGAGTCAGAACTCAACCTAGATGTTGCAGAAAAATCAGGTCGGGAACATAGCGGCTAGAGTCTTGAGCGCAGAAAGTGTATCCACGCCTCTACAGTAATCCACATGATCGGGAGAACCCACAACAACTTGTCACACAAGCGCTAGGTTGGGAGAGGACTCTCAGTGTCTCCACAGAATGCTAGATTTGCTGTAGGAGAGGTGACGGCGACACTCACCGGGATAGGGATCGGAATCGGCGACTGGATTGGAGGAACACTTCCATCGGGTTTCTAGGTTTTCTTCTTATCACACAGTATCGACTCGTGTGCTGAATGAAAGCAACCGTCCACAAAAAACCCTAAAACATCCTATTTATATCCCAGTAAAAAGATCCAGCATGTCAACATTTGACTCAGCACGGGCATTCATCCAACTCAGCTCGACAAATAATTCATCGAACTCAGCTCAATGAAATCTGCGCCAAAGGCCAGAATGTGGAACGCATTCGTCGAACTCAGCTCGACGAAATCTACGCCAAATGCTAAAATGTCGAATTAGATTCATCGAACTGAGCTCGACGAAATCTGCGCCGCAGGCCAGAACGTCGAACTTCATTTATCGAACTCAGCTCGACGAAATCTATGACGCAGGCTAGAACGTTGAACTTCATTCGTCAAACGACGTTGAGTGAATACAATACATTCAATGCCTAAGAGCCAGATTCGCTATGTAAACCCTTTACTCGAAGAAGGCGTTGAGTGGACTCAACGCACTCAATGCTTAAGTGCGACAGTCAATGCATTCAACACACTCAATGCCAACATTCGTAGAGTTAACACTTAACCTGCGAAAGCGTTGACAGGACTCAATGCTCTCAATGCTTTCATCCCGATGGCGTTGAGTGAGCTAAACACACTCAACGCCTAATTCCTAGAATCTTACAACCTCCATGGTGTTGAGTGACCTAAGCACACTCAGCGCATTCATCCCCATGGCGTTGAGTGATCTGAACACACTCAATGCCAAATGCCTTAGAATATTTTCAGCTCCTTTTCAATATCCTTCAACTCATCATATGAGCTAAATAGTACAGATCCAATCTCCCAATTTCTCCACAATCTTATGTGCGACCCTGATAGGCTCATACTGAGTTGGTAGTGAGGCTACATTATTGATCACTTCCAGATCACTATGGTTGCACCAACAGGTTCTTCTCCTTCGGTATAGTTTCAAAAAAAGGAAGATCTACTCTGGTGACTTCGGAACCCTTCTCGCCTTCAGCTTCTGTCGGGTTTGCACAGTATCGGCTCAACAAAATGACAATTTGACTGCTAGGGTTTTCTGCAAGTTTATTTTATAATAGGAATTAGTGTTAACAGCTCTGGCACATGTCGGCCTGACATTGGAATGCATATTATAGCATTAAATGTTTCATATTGAAAAGTCGCATCCAATGCATTCGTTATGGTGCAATTGAAGAATATCTGGTTCAGACCGTGTACATGAATTCAGAAACAGTGGCTGAAAATCGCCTAAGTCCAATTTCGTCGAGTTAGCGGCTCTTACTCGACAAATCATCGAGAATTATATTCTTACTCGACGAATCATCGCGATTCCTCGAGCCCACTCAAATCCATATGAGTACATCAATTTCAAAGGCAAGTTCGTTGAGTATACCTTCCTGACACGACAAATTATCGAGTGGCATCGAGTGCACTCAAGGCACTCGACGACATGACTTCCCGAATAATCCTGAGTAAACGTGTTGAATGGCTTCGAGTGAACTCGACGCACATGACATCTTTCAGCTAATGGTGTCGAGTGCACTCAACGTTCTCGACGACAATCATCCCGATTATTTTTTTCTAAGTTAAATGGCATCGAGTGGTGTCGAGTCCACTCAACGCCTCAGTGTAGTCCGTCGAATGGCGTTGAGTGCACTCAACGCCGTGTTGAGTGGACTCAATGCACTCAATGCCCCAAGTCCAAAAAATAGTCTAAGTCCACATTCGTCGAGTGGAGTCGAGTCCACTTAACGCCTTAGTGTAGGTCGTCGATTGGCGTTGAGTGCACTCAACACACTCAACACACTCAACGACGCGTTGAGTGAACTCAACGCACTCAATGGCCCGAGTTCAAAAAATATTCTAAGTCCACATTTGTCGAGTGGAGTCGAGTCCACCCACTATATTCGACGAATTCATCGGATAACACCAGCGATATCCGACGAATTCATCGGGTAACACAAGCGTTATCCGACGAATTTCACTTAACCGTTTCTCGTGGGAATACTCCCTTTTCTATCCTGCATCCTGATGCGATTCCTTTTCCTTTTCCTCCTCGTGTCTTTGAGTGCATAACATTTGTTCACTCTCCTTCTTCTAGTCGTGACACACTGTCTCCTCGCTCGATTAAATGCATCTTTTTGGATTAATCTCCAATACAGAAAGGATACATGTGTTATGATCCTATTCTTCGCCGACAGTATGTTTCTGCCAATGTCACTGTACAACCCCATATCCGGTGAGTGGGGTGAACCAGGAACCAGACCGACCGGATCAGGTCACCCAGGCCCCAGGTGAGCTCCACGGGATAAACCCGAGCCCGTGCTCGGCATTTGTCGACCGCGAGCTCGGCATTCGCCGAGCTGGGTCAGGATTCGTCGAGCTGAGGCCGACTAAAGGAGGCCGACCAATGGGTGAGCTCGCCGTCCAAGCTCACGCTCACGCAGAGGAGCTCGGCAACATCAGGCGAGCCAGATCTTCAGGGGTGGCCAGGCTCCTCAGCTTGCCCAGATCTACGAGGTACTTTTTACTGTTTTGGCCCCGCTGGTCTGCCCATAGCCCTTCAAAACAACGGAGTTTGGCTGTTAACAGACCCAGCCAAGGGCATTTTGGTAATTTCAGGTCAGTTCAGTTTGGTTATTGGAAGTTCAAATTCTGAAATCTATAAATATGACCCAAGGGGTACCTCAGAAAGCATGCTGCCAGTGCCCTCTTGCTCCATCTCTCAAGTGCTTTCCGAGGATACCTTAGCTCGGTCTTTGGCTAAGGAGGGGAAGCGCTCGTAGATCTTCCGGGTGTGCGGTGGGTCCTCCCCGCCGAGACCATGGGTCATTTCTTTCTTGTTTCCCTTGTTGTTTTGCTTGTAGGAGCGAAGTAGGTGCGCGACCACCCCTTCCCCGAGGGTGAACTCCACAGGAGACCATTTTTCGGTTTCAACATTTTGGTGCGGTGAGCATGGAGCGTGGTCAGTACAGGAAAGCTTCAGCGAGCTCGATGACAGGATGACAATGATCCGACAGGATGGACTCGCCACACCTCCACCTCTGGCCACGGTGGGGATGTTTGAAGATTTCAGGAATGAGGTACTGGGCCTCGTCAAGTTCGCACTCGGCACGCGGGCCGAGTGCTCAACTTCGGCAATCTATATCATAGCCCCCCCCCCCTCTCTGGGAGAGGACGCCCCCGGCATGCGAGCTGGGAAGGAAGTGGCCGAGGAGGGCTGGGGGTGCGAGCTCCTCGGGCGCGAGCTCTTCCCCGGCTTGGCAGGCAGAGGCTGGCTCGGCCAGCTGAGCCCGCGAGACGCGCCAGCTCGCCCAGTAGGGGGAGACAGTCCCTTCAGTGAGTTCATCTCTTCAGCTCCAGTTCTAGAAGGGTTCAGGGAACCCGAGATGTCCTACTACACCGAGAAGGGAGACCCGGTCCAACACGTCCAATGGTTTGAGGAAGTGGTCTTGATCCGGCAGATGTCAGATGGGTTCAAGTGCCGACTCTTCGCTATCACCCTCAAAGAGAAGGCGAGGGAGTGGTTTCACTAGCTGTCGGCCAGCTCCATCTACTGCTTCGAGGACCTATGCCGGGGGTTCATACTGAGGTTCACTACCTCGAAGAGGAGGAAGAAGGAGTCAGAGTCCCTATTCCACATCAAGCAGGGAGTGAATGAGACACTGGGAAGCAACATGGACCGGTTCTAGGAGGAGGTCACCCAGGTCCAGGAGATGTCAGGCCATATCCTGATGATGGCCTTCACCCTGGGCCTACAGCAGGGATTCTTCAGGATGGAGCTGAAGAGAGTGCCCCCCTCTCCTTTGAGGAGTTGATGGAGAGGGTGGCGAGATAAGTTGATGGGGAGGCGTCAAATCCGGAGTTCACCCGGAAGCTGGCCAGGTGGGCCACGGAGGAAGAGAAGGAGCCAAGAGGCGGAAGAGGGCAGGAGGAGAGGAGAGTCGAGCCCCGGCAAAGGGAGCAGATGATGCTCCAGGGGCAGTAGTAGCCGAGGTGGGGGCGTCAAAAGCCCGACCGTCGGCTGGGCTGGAGGCCCGAGTGGCAAGGGCAGGGGCCGCGGAGAGGGTACCAAGGAAGGGACGACGAGATCGATTCCATAACCCAGGCTAGAGGCAGGCCCAGAGGCCTTAACTCCACGATCAAGAAGAGGCCATGGCCATAGCCATAGGGGAGAGGAGGAGAGTAGCAAGGAGGAGGAGGAGAGAGGTGAGGGTGGAGTTACCCTACTACGACTTCCATCAAGAGGAAGGGCACGCCACAGCCATATGCCCAGAGTTCCTCGAAATAAGGGGAAACAGGGAGCAGCAGCAGCAGTAGGGGCGTCAGGAAGTGAGGATCGAAGAGGTCCTGCCTCGGGCAGAGGAGGACCGTTGTGAATACCGGGTGGATGTCGTGACCCGAGGAGGGATCAGAGTGATCCACGGGGGGTGGGGTGGGGGTTGAGGCTTCCCAGAAGACGAGCCTCCACAACATGTATCGCCGGAGCGTTGGCTCCACATCCTAAACCTCGCCCCCGAAAGAGAGGATCACCTTCTCAAGGAGCGATATGGTGGATCACGAGGATCCTTTTTGCAATGCGCTGGTCATCCAGATGGCCATCGAAAATTTTACCATCTCCCGGATCCTTGTCGACAACGGAAGCTCTGTCAACGTCGTCTTTAAGAAGACATTTGACGCGATAAAGGTGGAGGCGAAGAGGGTGTTGGCCTCGGATGGGCCCTTGTTCGGATTTTTGGGGTAGATGAAGGAGCTCGAAGGAGGTGTGGGGATCCATGTCACCCTGGGAGGGCAGTACAGGAACTGCAGGTTCGTAATCATGGATGCCCTCAGCAGCTACAGTGCCATCTTCGGGAGGCCCCTCATCAGTGCCTTCCGTTGCATCCCTTCATCGTTCCATCAGTGCTTGAAGTTCAATGCCGAGGGGATTCAGGTCGGGGTCAGGGGGGACCCCAATGTGGCGCGAGAGTGCTACTTCACCGCCATGAACTCCATCTCTTGGCAGGAGGGAGCCGAGGAGATGGAGCGAAGGATGGAGGAGGCGGAGTAGGAAGCTGGCAGGGAGGAGCTGGAAGAGAAGAGCTGCACCGAGGTTGAGGTGGCAGGAGGAGATCGGGAGGAGTCGGCCGAGGCGATGGTCGTGAAAGAAGAGGTGGAGGCGGAGGTCCTCGTCCTAGAGGAGAGGGATGTTGAAGAATGGGGGGAGCAGTCCAGGCTAGAGGCTGCGGAAGAGGTGGTGGAGCTAGAGGTCCTCACCCGTGAAGGCAGGGTGGAGAAGGTCCGCGTCAGCAGAGGGATGACCCCAGAGATCCCAGGCAGGATGCTAGCATGCATCCAGAAGAATGTGGACAACTTCGCATGGAGCATCGCGGAGATGATGGGGGTTGACGCGGATGTGGCTTACCACCGCCTCAACTTAGACCCGGGAACACGCCCCGTTCAACAAAAGAAGAGGTCCACGGCAGACAAGCTGGTCGAGCCCATCAGGGAGGAGGTTGCAAAGCTTCTCAAGACCGGTTTCATATCCGACATCCAATACCCCGACTGGGTCCCTAACGTAGTAATGGTTAAGAAGGGGGACAGCCGGTGGCATATGTGTATCGACTTCTCTTTGCTTAATAAATCTTGTCCTAAGGAATATTATCCCTTGCCTCGGATCGACGCACTGGTTGACTCAGCCGTTGGTTTTTTCTGTAATGAGTTTTCTAGATGCATTTTCAGGTTATCATCAAATCATGATGCACCCCCCGAACATCAAGGATGTCTCGTTCATCACGGGGGATGGATGCTACTACTATAACATGATGCCCTTCGGGCTGATGAATGCAGGGGCGACCTACCAGAAAATGATGGATAGGGTCTTCAAAGAATAGAAGGGGAGGAACCTGGAGGTATACGTATATGATCTCATGATTAAGATTCAGGATGTGGACTCTCACCTCCAGGACCTAGAGGAGACCTTTGCTACCCTAGGCAAGTACAAGATGCAGTTGAACCCCCTGAAGTATGTCTTCTGGGCTAGCAAGGGAAAGTTCTTGGGGCACCTCCTCATCCCTGCAGGGGTCGAGCCAAATCCTGATAAGGTCAAGGCTATCATGGAGTTGGGGTCGCCGCGGAATAATAAGGAGGTGCAGCGGCTGACGGGGAAGCTGGCAGGGCTAAGTAGGTTCCTCTCCTGGGTTGGGGAGAAGTGCTCACCCTTCTTTAAAACCCTGAGGGGGGTGGGGGGTCAAACATTTAAGTGGTCCAAGGAGTGCGAGGAGGCATTACAGGCCCTCAAGATGCAGTTGACTCGGGCCCCATTGCTCCAAGGGCCAAAGGAGGGGAAGACCTATTTTTGTATCTCGGGGTCGGGGCGGAGGCCTTAAGCTCTGTCCTAGTTCGTGAAGAAGGGAAGAAGCAGCTCCATATATATTACGTGAGCAGGGTCCTGAGGAAGGCCAAGCTCCAGTATCCGATTTTGGAGAAGCTGGCCTTCTACCTGGTCATCTAAGCCCGAAGGTTGCGGCCCTATTTCCAGGCACACTCAATCTGAGTGGTGACTGACCATCCCCTCCGCAACATCTTTGAGGGGGTGGAGCATTCTGGCAGGCTGGCCAAGTGGTCGGTGGAGTTGAGCGAGTTCGGCGTCTCCTTCGTCCCCCGCCTCTCGATCAAAGCTCAAGCGATGGCAGACTTCTTGGCCGATTATGCAATTTAGGTGGCGTAGGAAGAGCTCGCTTGTCCGACTCCTTGGAAGGTGAAGGTAGATGGTGCCTCGGGGAGGAATTGCCTAGGAGTGGGGGTGATATTGGAGAGCCCCCAAGGGACTAGAATTGAGCAGACGGTGGTGGTGCACTTCCCCATCACCAACAATCAGGCCGAGTATGAGGTCGTGATAGCAGGGTTGCGCCTGGCCAGGGAGCTGGGGGTGTTGGACGTGGAGGTTCTTACTGACTCCATGGTGGTAGCTTCCCAGATCAACGAGGAGTTTGAGGCGAGAGAGCCTACCATGCGGCTATACTTAGCCAAAGTAAAGGGGGTCATTGGCACATTCCAAACTTTTTCCATCCAGCACGTGCCCCGGGAGGAGAATGAGCAGGTCGACCAGCTAGCGAAGCATGGTCCTCAGATAGGGGGTACCATCACCGACCTATTCTGCCCTTTCATCGAAGAGGGAGAGCTCATGGAGATAGATCAGCGGTCCTCGTGGATGGACTCGGTCATAACTTTCCTTTCCACTGGAGAGTATCCGGAGGGGGTGGATAGGAAGAAGCTCAGGTACAAATCGGCGTACTACCTCCTCCGGGTTGGGCAGTTGTACAGAAAGACTCTCTCGGGGATGTTGGCTCATTGTGTGGCCGAGGGGGAAGTACAAAGAATCTTGGAGGAAGTCCACTCCGGGGAGTTTGGGAGTCACTCCGGGATTCGAACCCTGGAAGGAAGGATCGTCAGGCAAGGGTATTTTTGGCCCACCCTGGTCCGCGATGCGACAGAGTTTGCAAGAAGATGCCACAAGTGTCAGCTGTTTTCCCCCCTCCAGCTATAGTCGGCTCAGCGACTCAAGAGTATCACAGCCCCCTGGACCTTTGCCATTTGGGGAATGGATTTGGTTGGACCGTTCCCCCAGGCCAGTGGGTAGAGAAGGTTCCTACTGGTGATGATTGATTATTTCTCAAAGTGGTTGGAGGTGAAGGCGCTGGCCAAGGTGACTTCGCAGGTCATCAGGAACTTCGTTTGCGGGGAGATCATGTAACAACTCCATCCGTTCATATAGTATATACTAGAAGGTCCGGCCGGGGCCCCACAGCATAGACCACAAAACAGTCGGTGAAGTTACAGAGTGATACCAGAGTTGCGCATCCTAACACATATGCATTCTAGCGTAAGCCTATAACTCGTAACTTGAACGCCACCCTGAATGTCCACATATAAACAACACATTTATATAAAACAGGAATATCAGCAAATACAAAGTCAGGTGGCCTTATGGCCTTACAAGTCTCTTGACAACTGTGGCTTTGAACATTGGCGCGCAGGCCAGCCACATATAAATGAAACACAGCATTTACTTAGCCTTCAAGGGCTAGCGACAACAGCAGCAACATCAACAGCAGGGCCTTCAGCCTTTACATGTCCCGCTCAGTTCTCCAGCACCTGTGCAAGGACATTCCACCCAACGGTGACAAACAAGGCAACGGTCAACATTCAGCTGACCAATTTTATAACGACCCTACCCCTTTCACGGGGCAGTGGTATTTCTTCCCTGCAGGCAATAGCATTTCACAGGCAGATATATATATTCATACATTGTGCTCTCACGCACATACATTCCATCACAACCGTCAGCCATGCGGCCCGACAGTCCGTAGACTCAGGGCACATTCTTGGTGTACCGGCGAACCAGTTGCCCACCGCCGTATCAGGGTCGCAACCCAATGATAAAACAATGAGCATTTTCTCCATGGCGTGCAGCCAGAGATTATAGTCTTAGTGAACCGGGATTGGCCCGTAGCCCCCCATTGTATCACAGCACGTAGGCCTAAGACTCTCGCTATGCGCTCCAATAGACCGCACTTTCTGGTCTCACATCGGATGGACATAACGCAGGTTGGATCATCCACCCCCCCCCCCCCCATTGCTCAAATCGCCTTGCCATCACCGTGTACGGCGTACTCGCGGCTAAATCAAAGGCGCAGGTCGGTTTCACCTTGCCTGTTTGGCATAAAGCCTGGGTGTTTTTCGGGGCACACCAGTACTTACTATCACATCCATTCGTATCACAACATGAGAGGGTCTTTCCTGGGCACACCAGTACTTCCTGCTACTCCCTTCATAGGCATAACCCCACAATTATCACAAATGTCAAGTGTATTTTCCTGACTTACCACGCCAGTACTTCTTGTTACTCTTTTTCACAGGTACCACCCATGAACATCAAGCATTACAAAGGGTATTTCCTGGGCACACCAGTACTTCCTGCTACTCCCTTTCACAGGTAGAACCCAATAGCATAAGCATCACAAGGGTATTTTCATGGACTACCACTCTAGTACTTCCTGCTACTGCCTTTCACAGGTTTAACCCATCGACTCCTAAACTACACGTTTGTCACGAAGTATTCTCCGGTGCGTATATGCAACATCACTAATCCAGACCAACCTGTCTATATGGGCTTCACACAGCATGCCTATTCCGTACTCCTTTTCCGGATCTATATGCCAAATGATTGGGGATTCCATGAATCAACCCAAGAGACTCCCATAACATGTCATCCTCTAGTGGGGGAATCATATGCAGATGCCAAAAAGAAAGCATTCACATGGCTAGGAAGAAACGTTGTTACCCTCGAAGACCGCTTCGGCGCCATGAGCTCCTAGCTGGCTGGAAAGAACCGTAATGGCTTTTCCTCCGCAATGTTGGCCTCAAATTTCTTGTCGGAACTTCGCAGCACCACCGGTGGCCAGCTCATTTTCCTCCTCCTCCTTCTTCCTTTCTTTCTCTCTCTCTAGGAGTTTAGAAAGTTAAAGGCCAAATTGAAAATGAGAACTTCCTTCTCATCCATGTCCTTAAGGAAGTAGTGAGGCACCTCAGCCCTTGGATCAGAGCTGAAGAAATGGACAGCCACGAGTTTGCCACAAACGCATATTTTTTTACCTGACACGGCCTGTGACACGCCCGTGTCCCAGGCCGTGTACCCCAAGCGGTGCTCAACCGACTTATCCAATCCTGCACATGCCCATGTGACACGCTCGTGTCACGGGCCGTGTCACCTGACACGCCTTCCGACACGCCCATGTCGGGGGCCGTTTTCTTCAGTCTGCACAAAATTGAGATCAACCCTAGAGGGACACGGCCTGTGACACGTCCGTTTCCCAGGCCGTGTGCCCATACACGGCACTAGACACGCCCCAGCTCCACTTCGTCGAGCTGAAATTTGTCGCCCCGCGAGGACACACCCTGTGACACGCCCGTGTCATAGGCCGTGTACTCGACACTCGACGATCGTCGACCGAATTTTGTCGACCACTCGTCGACTACTCACTCGCGCTAGACACGCCCTGGGACACGCCCGTGTCCCAGGCCGTGTCACCCAATTTTTTCCCAACTCTAAAATTTAGGGTGTTACAACCCTCCCCTCCTTACAAAAATTTCGTCCCCGAAATTTGCAGAAAGTAAGCACTCAAATAGAAGGACTTTACTTCACAAACGTTCATTACACCTTAATATACACTGCATAATAGTTACACAAAGAGCTCGGGAAATGTAGCTCGCATGGTCTGCTCTCGCTCCCATGGGAGTTATTTACGGCCGCAATTGTCCCATCGGACTTTGACCATCCCGACCGTCTTGTTCCGCAACTGTTTCTCGGCATGATCCTTGATCCGAATGGGCCTAACCTTCGTCGTTAGCCCATACTCCACCAGCACATGATCATGCTCGATCACTTGAGCTGGATCCTTTACGGCTTTCCGCAGCACTGAGATGTGAAACACATCATGCAATCCACTCAAGTATGCCGATAGAGCTAGCCGATATGCAGTTTCCCCGACTCGCTCCACCACTTCAAATGGACCAAGGTACCATGGACTCAACTTTTTCAAATGACGAATCCTGGATATGCCTTTGAAGGGTTTGATCTTCAAGTATACCTAGTCGCCCACCGCAACCTCCATATTCCAATGCTTGGCGTTGTAGTATTTCGCTTGACGATTTTGGGCTATTAGTAGCCTTTTTCGAATAGTGCGTATCGTCGAGTTCACTTCATCGACTTCATTATACCTATACAACTTGGATTCGCCTGCTTCTACCCAAGCTAACGGAGTACGGCATTTCCGTCCATATAGAGCTTCATACGGTGCCATATCGATGCTCGCTTGGTAGCTGTTATTGTAGGTAAATTCCACCATGTAGAGATGATCTTCTCATCTCTTCCCAAAGTCCATGGCGCATATCTGGAGCATATCCTATATCGTTATGTTGGTCCTTTTCGTTTGGCCATCTGTTTGGGGACTAAAGGTCGTACTGAACATCAACTTCGTGCCCAACAGCTGATGGACCAGTCTCCAATCATTTGATGTGAATCGCCCATCTCGACCGCTCACGATGCTCCGAGGAACACCATGTAGCCGTACAATCTATTCAACATACAGTTTTGCCAAACTTTCTACCGAATTGTCCCGCCTATTCGGAAGGAAGTGTGTCACTTTTGTCAGCCGATCGACAATTACCCAGATGGAATTAGTCCCGTGGTGAGATCTCGGCAACTCGTGCACGAAATCCATGGAAATATCGTCGAACTTCCACTCCGGAATTGGCAATGACTTCAAGAAACCACTAGGTTTCGGGCATTCTGCCTTCACCATAGCACAAGTTTGGCATTTGGCCACATAATAAGCAATATCTTTCTTTAGTCCTGGCCACCAGAACAGCTTTTTCATGTCTCTGAACATCTTTGTGCTCCCAGGGTGAATTGCATACTTCGTATAATGCGCTTCGTACATCAACTCTTCCCTCCATTTGCCCAAACTCGGGACGCACAAACGGCCTTCTTTCCTCAAAAGCCCATCATCCAGGGAGAATTTTCCCTCTGGCCCATCCTTGACATAGCGTTGGAGACTCACATCTAGCTCCGTTGCTCGTCGAACTCTGTCCGCAAGGTCACACTGCACCTCCGTCCAGTTCAAACATGCATCGGCTGTAGCATTCTTTTCAACACAAGAAATCTCTAACGCTTCCAACTTCTGGATTAGACATTCATCATGACTCTGCAACCAGCTTGCCCCTTGCCGGAGCTCTCCGACTCAAGGTATCCGCGACAATATTTCCCTTTCTGGGCGTATAATGAATCGCAAAGGTGTAGTCCCCGAGGAACTCCAACCACCTTCGTTGTCGCATATTTAAGTCCTTCTGCTCCAACAGGTACTTTAGGCTCTTGTGGTCCGTATAGATCTCCACTTTCACGGCATACAGATAATGCCTCCACAATTTCAGTGCAAAGATCACCGCCGCCAACTTTAAGTCGTGGACGGGATACTTTCTCTCGTGCACTTTCAACTGGTGAGAGCCATAAGCAATCACTTTCCCATTTGTAGAAGAACACAGCCTAAGCCGCTTCCTGACACATCACTTTAGATTTCAAAGCCATCAGTACCACATGGTGACGTCAACACAGGCGTCGTGGTCAATCGACATTTCAGCTCTTCAAAAGCTCGTGCGCACTCCAGCGTCCAAACAAACTTCTGATCCCTTCTCGTCAGTGTGGTTAGCGGCATAGTGATCCGCGAGATGTTCGCAACAAATCTTCTATAGTAGCCTGCTAGTCCAAGGAAGCTCCTGACTTCAGCCACAGAAGACAACACGGGTCACTCCTGTATGGCTTGACGGATCCACTGCTATGCCTTACTCCTTCCCACATAGTCCAGAAAAGTCACCGACAATAGCCAAAACGCACACGTCGCGACCTTGGCATCGAGTTTATTACTTTGTAAAGTCTACAACACCAACTATACGTGGTTTTCGTGATCAGCGTCAGATTAAGAGGAGAGTACCTAAAAAGATCAGTAATGCACACGATCCCAAACAAGTCCAGGTACTCTCGGCATGTTTGGTGCATCAGGTCCATGAACAACGAGGGCGCACTGCACATCTCAAATGACATTACCGTGAATTCATAATGACCATATCGTATGCCAAATGCGGTTTGGAGAAGGTTGTCTTCTCGCATGCTTCACGGGTACTCCTTAGATTTCCCATCCAACTAAGAGACCAATTCGTGGAGTTAGCTGCTTACTCATTTTTTGCAGCTTAATCACTTCAAGATAATTAATAAATACTCGCAAAGCACCATCTTTCCTTGTCATAAGAAGAATAGATGAAATCCAAGGTAACATACTTGGGCATATACATCCCCGCGCCAGCAACCCTTACAATTGGATGCTCAACTCAGCCATTCCTTCGGCGTGACGTGATATAGCGAGCGGGCCACAGGTTTGTACCTGGGACCAATAGAACAGAAATTGATCTCTCGCTGGGGTGGTAGCCTAGGAGGATCCTTAGGAAACACAACACATCCGAAAGCTCCCATATCGGCAGCGCAGATGCGTCCAAACACAATTCACGATGTCCAAGTTGGACCACCACAGTGCAACCTTGCTGCAAACCCTACGTTCGGTAAGAACATCCATCCACGATCAAAAAGGCTCTTACCAGTATATTCCAAGTCCGAGCAAGGGCTATGGCGCATACATCACACAAGTTACATACACAATATACAATTAGAAAAACAAGCAACAATGTCACCACTTGTGCCACCTTCACTATGCGAAATTGCCAGGAGTAAAGGCGTAGGAGTGCGCCTGGGATGCAGAGGACTTCACCACTGCTTTTCCTGCTTCCACATAAGACGCTCCTATATTGTGTGCAACCATTTGTCAACCACTCTTGATAATGATGGGCGAAATTGTCCCCATGCAATAGAAAATCAACTGTCTATTCGTATTCACGATTACCGTACAAACACGTTTATTCCACACATACATGTATTGTATGCATATAACACAAACGTAGCAGTGGAAACTGCCATGCAACACTGATTATTGTACAGACAACACATGCCTAGTCCACTAGTACATCAGTAACACAGTGATTTATATACATCAGGTCGACAGTTCCTCCATATCTAAGAGTAACTTCGGCAGTCTTGAGCTTTATGTCCTGCTTCACCACATACGTAAAACTTGTATTGCTTCTTTGGCTGCTGAGCACCATCCCAACAGTCTCGGGAAATATGTCCTTTCTCTCCATAAGTATAACAAGTGCAAGTCTCAAGTCTCTACCTCTTACGGTGAGCAGACTTTCCAATGCTTGGAACTCTCACTTCCTTGATCACAGACATTTGCTGGGCTCCCGCAGGCATCTGCTGGGTTCTTGTCAAGTCCACTTCCAATAGTCTAGCTGACTCCACAAATGGTTGGGATCCCAATAGCTTAGGACCCATCAACAAGAAACGAAGTTCCTGACGGAGCCCATCATAAAACCAATTGATCTTCGTCTCCTCGGTTTCAAACACAAACTATGGTTGTTGTCTCATTGCAACAAATGCGTGAAAATACTCCTCAAATGTGTCCTCTCCTTGGCTCAAGCACATGTTCACCGACGATGCTGATGTGTTTCCCCTGGCCGTCTGCTCACTTACACTGACCGGCAGAGGACGCATAACCGAGTCAGAGGGTTGCACCTTTCCCTCATGGTAAGCCTTAAGCATTGCAAAAACCACATCAGCAATCAGTCGAGTCGTCTCTATCGATGGAGGAGATGTTGGTTCCACAGTTGATGTCATGCTTCCCATCGAATGGTGGGGTTCCTGCTGCCACGCCATTGTACTAGTCGCCTATAGTCGTAAAATACACAAGTAAGCAACAAACATCTTGCCAAAAGCAATACTAGGAACGCACAAGTTCCTCAAACAGGTGTCTTTGCATGCATTCCTAAGTGGACATTCAAGAGTTCAATCGTGTTAACTTGGTTTGCATGGACACGTGCTCGCCACACCACAAAAGACTTCGACCATGAATTTGAAAGGGAAAGACCGAGACAGATGATACCAAAAATGTGACAACCCAATCCGTTCATATAGTATATACTAGAAGGTCCGGCCGGGGCCCCACAGCATAGACCACAAAATAGGAGGTGAAGTTACGGAGTGATACCAGAGTTGCGCATCCTAACACATATGCATTCTAGTGGAAGCCTATAACATGTAACTTGAATGCCACCTTGAATGTCACCATATAAACAACACATTTATATAAAACGGGAATGTCAGCAAATACAAAGTCAGGTGGCCTTATGGACTTACAAGTCTCTTGACAACTGTGGCTTTGAACATTGGCGCGCAGGCCAGCCACATATAAATAAACACATCATTTACTTAGCATTTAAGGGCTAGCGACAACAGCAGCAACAGCAACAGCAGGGCCTTTAGCCTTTACGTGTCCCGGTCAGTTCTCCAGCACCTGTGCAAGGACATTCCACCCAACGGTGGCAAACAAGACAACAATCAGCATTCAACTGACCAATTTTATAATGACCCTACCCCTTTCCCGGGGTAGTGGTATTTCTTCCCTGCAGGCAATAGCATTTCACAGGCAGATATATATATTCATACATTGTGCTCTTACGCACATACATTCCATCACAACCGTCAACCACGCGACCCGACAGTCCGTGTACTCAGGGCACATTCTTGGTGTACCGACGAACCAGTTTCCCACCACTATATTAGTGTTGCAACCCAACGATAAAACATTAAGCATTTACTCCATGACGTACAGCCGGAGATTATAGTCTTAGTGAACCGGGATTGGCCCGTAGCCCCCCATTGTAACACAGCGCGTAGGCCTAAGACTCTCGCTATGTGCTCCAACAGACCACACTTTCTGGTCTCACGTCGGATGGACATAACACAGGTTGGATCATCCATCCCCCGTTGCTCAAATCACCTTGTGATCACCGAGTACGGCGTACTCGCGGCTAAATCAAAGGCGCGAGTCGGTTTCACCATGCCTGTTAGGCATAAAGCCTGGGTGTTTTCCTGAGCACACCAGTACTTACTATCACACCCATTCGTATCACAACATCAGAGGGTCTTTCCTGGGTACACCAGTACTTCCTGCTACTTCCTTCACAGGCATAACCCCACAATTATCACAAATGTCATGAGTATTTTCCTGACTTACCACGCCAGTACTTCCTGTTACTCTCTTTCACAGGTACCACCCATGAACATCAAGCATTACAAAGGGTATTTCCTCGGCACACCAGTACTTCCTGCTACTCCCTTTCACAGGTAGAACCCAATAGCACAAGCATCACAAAGGTATTTTCCTGGACTACCACTCCAGTACTTCCTGCTACTGCCTTTCACAGGTTTAACCCATCAACTCCTAAACTACATGTTTGTCACGGAGTCTTCTCTGGTACGTATATGCAACATCACCAATCCATACCAACATGTGTAGATGGGCTTCACACAGCATGCCTATTCTATACTCCTTTTCCGGATCTATATGCCAAATGATTTGGGATTCCATGAATCAACCCAAGAGACTCCCATAACACGCCACCCTCTGGTGGGGGAATCATATGCACATGCCAAAAAGGAAGCCTTCATATGGCTAGGAATAAAAGTCGTTACCCTCAAGACCGCTTCGGTGCCATGAGCTCCTAGCTGGCTGGAAAGAACCGCAACAGCTTTTCCTCCGCATTGCTGGCCTCAGATTTCTTGTCGGAACTTCGCAGCACCACCGGTGGCCAGCTCCTTTTCCTCCTCCTCCTTCTTCCTCTCTTTCTCTCTCTCTAGGAGTTTAGAAAGATGAAGGCCAAATTGAAAATGAGAACTTCCTTCTCATCTACGGCCTTAAGTAAGTAGGGTGGAACCTCAGCCCTTGGATCACAGCTGAAGAAATGGACAGCCATGAGTTTGCCACAAATGCATATTTTTTTGCCTGACACGGCCTGTGACACGCCCGTATCCCAAGCCGTGTATCCCAAGCGGTGCTCAACCAACTTATCCAATCCTGCACACACCCATGTGACATGCCCATGTCACGGGCAGTGTCACCTGACACACCTTCCGATATGCCTGTGTCGGGGGTCGTGTTCTTCAGTCTACACAAAATCGAGATCAACCCGAGAGGGACACGGCCTGTGACACGCCCGTGTCCCAGGCCGTGTGCCCATACACAATACTGGACACGCTCCAGATCAACTTCGTCGAGCTGAAATTCGTCGACCCGTGAGGACACGCCCTGTGACACGCCAGTGTCACAGGTTGTGTACTCGGCACTCAACGATCGTCGACCGAATTTTGTCGACCACTCGTTGACTACTCACTTGCACAGGACACATCCTGGGACACGCCCGTGTCCTAGGCCGTGCCACCCAATTTTTTCCCAACTCTAAAATTTAGGGTGTTACAGATCATCTGCCGCCACGGGCTGCCCCAGGCCATAGTCACGAATAATGGGCCCCAGTTCGCCAATACGGAGTTTACTAGTTTCTGCGAGTAGCTTGGGATCGACCTCAGGTTCACCTCGGTCCACCACCCCAGGAGCAACGGGTAGGTAGAGGCCGCGAACAAGATCATTGTCAACCTCCTAAATAAGAAAGTGGAGAATCTGAAGGGGAGCTGGGTGGAGCAGCTTCCCGCGGTCCTCTGGGCCCTGAGGACTACCCCCAACACGGCTACAGGAGAGACCCCCTTCAAGCTCTCCCATGGGTGCGAGGCAGTGCTCCCCATAGAATTTGAAGTCCAAACACCTCGAGTTATTGCGGGCGGGGAAGGCAGGGAAGAATTGCAGGCTGAGAATGAGGAAGAGGGGGTTCTCCCTCGACATGGTGGAGGAGCTACGAGACCTCTCCGCCGTCTGACAAGAAGAGGTTAAGAGGAGGATGGCCAAGTACTTTGACAAACACGTCAGAGTCAAACAATTTGTGGAGGGGGACTTGGTGCTGAAGAATGTGGACGCAGCAGGGAAGTCGGCAACCATGGGAAAGCTCAACCCCGGCTGGGAAGGGCCGTTCATTGTAAAAGAGGCATTGAAATGAGGAGGGTATCTACTCCAAAATGTGGAGGGCGAGACCCTGAGTCTCACTTGGAGTAGTGATGACTTGAAGCGCTTTTTTCCTTAAAGCATGTAAGTGGTGCTTTGATTTTTAATAAAGTTCTTTAACACATCAGTGCTATCATAATAAGTTTGCATGAAGAAGTGAAGTGTACTTAGACCCCGAGCAGATCCCGCTGTCAGGCTCTCACCTTACTGGCAGGACTGGAAGTCACTCGGTGTCATCCTTAGACCCCGAGCAGATCCTGTTATCAGGCTCTCACCTAGCTGACAGGGCTGGAAGTCACTCGATGTCATCCTTAGATCCCGAGCAAATCCCACTATCAGGCTCTCACCTAGCTGACAGGGCTGGAAGTCACTCGCTGGTATCAGCCTCCGGACCCCGAGCAGATCCCGCTGTCAGGCTCTCACATAGCTAAAAGGGCTGGAAGTCACTCGGTGTCATCCTTAGACCCCGAGCAGATCCCATTGTCAGGCTCTCACCTAGCTGGCAGGACTGGAAGTTACTCGGTGTCATCCTTAGACCCCGAGCAGATCCCGCTGTCAGGCCCTCACCTAGCTGATAGGGATGGAATTCACTCGCTGGTGTCAACCTCCGGACCCCGAGTAGATCCCACTGTCAGGCTCTCACCTAGCTGGCAGGACTGGAAGTCACTATGTGTCATCCTTAGACCCCGAGCAGATCTCGCTGTCAGGCTCTCACCTAGCTGACATGGCTGGAAGTCACTTGCTGGTGTCAGCCTTGGACCACGAGTAGATCCCACTGTCAGGCTCTCACCTAGCTGGCAGGGCTGGAAGTCACTCGATGTCATCCCTTCGACCGCGAGCAGATCCCGCTGTCAGGCTCTCACCTAGCTGACAGGGCTGTATATAACTCGGTGTCATCCTTAAACCCCGAGCAGAACCCGCTTTCAGGCTCTCACCTACCTGACAGGGCTAGATGTCACTCGATGGTGTCAACCTCCGGACCCCGAGCAGATCCCGCTGTCAGGCTCTCACCTAGCTGGCAAGACTGGAAGTCACTCGATGTCATCCTTAGACCCCGAGCAGATCCTACTGTCAGGCTCTCACCTAGCTGATAGGGATGGATGTCACTCGATGGTGTCAACCTACGGACACCGAGCAGATCCCGCTGACAGGCTCTCACCTAGCTGACAGGGCTGGAAGTCACTCGGTGTCATCCTCTGGACCCCGAGCAGATCACGCTGTCAGACTCTCACCTAGCTGATAGGGCTGGAAGTCACTCGGTTTCATCCTTAGAGCCCGAGCAGATCCTGTTGTCAGGCTCTCACCTAGCTGGTAGGACTGGAAGTCACTCGGTGTCATCCTTAGACCCCGAGCAGATCCCGCTATCAGGTTCTCACCTAGCTGACAGGGCTGGAAGTCACTCGGTATCATCCTTATACCCCGAGCAGATCCCGCTGGCAGGCTCTCACCTAGCTGGTAGGAGTGGAAGTCACTCGGTGTCATCCTTAGACCCCGAGCAGATCCTGTTATCAGGCTCTTACCTAGCTGACAGGGCTGGAAGTCACTCGCTGGTATCAGCCTCCGGACCCCAAGAAGATCCCGCTGTCAGGCTCTCACCTAGCTGACAGGGCTGGAATCACTTGGTGTCATCCTTAGACCCCGAGTATATCCCGATGTCAGGCTCTCACCTAGCTGGCAGGACTGGAAGTCACTCGGTGTCATCCTTAGACCCCAAGCAGATCCCACTGTTAGGCCCTTACCTAGCTGACAGGGCTGGAAGTCACTCGCTGGTGTCAACCTCCGGACCCCGAGCAGATCCTGCTGTCAGGCTCTCACCTAGCTGGTAGGACTGGAAGTCACTCTGTGTCATCCATAGACCCCGAGCAGATCTCACTGTCAGGCTCTCACCTAGCTGACAGGGCTGGAAGTCACTCGCTGGTGTCAGCCTTGGACCCCTAGCAGATCCCGCTGTCAGGCTCTCACCTAGCTGGTAGGGCTAAAAGTCACTCGGTTTCATCCCCTGGACCCCGAGCAGATCCCACTGCCAGGCTCTCACCTAGCTGGCAGGGCTAGAAGTCACTCGGTGTCATCCTCAGATCCCGAGCAGATCCTGCTGTCAGGCTCTCTCCTGGCTGACAGGGGTGGAGGTCACTCAGGTAAGTCCTACACTCCCCAGGTAGTGCCTAACAAGATTGGCCCTTCTAAGAATAAGAGAGGAGAGCTCGGCATAGGCGAGTTCGGGCTTGCCAACTCAGCTCGGCCTCGGCAGAAGGGTGGCAAGCCAGGCCCTTGGACCTCGCCGAAGGGAGGGGAATCCCGCCCGGACACCTCGCCCCCCACTATGTTTTACTTGGAAAATTTTAGCGAATTTGGTCTTATATTGATAAGGTTATGGGCCGCTCACAAGCAAGCCAGGGCGAGTCCCAAGAATCGGCGAGCTCTCAGAGTGTACTCTCACAAACGAGCTCTAACAAATATACTACTCGCAAAATATATCTACGCGAGATCTCCCAAGGTAGCGTTCACGAGAAAGCAGAGCACATCGGGGACATGCAAAAAAAAGAAGAAGAGAGAAAAAGAGGGGACAAAAGTTATATCAAAAGTTTATATTGCTTTAAACATCAATAGTTACAGGGGGAGCTCGCCTCGGCGGGGTTACAAAAAATGAAGAAAAACATAATATCAACCCTTTCCCCCCTCGACGGACTTACGATCCTCCTCCCCTCCGTCGGACGGGTCCTGAAAGCTTTTCCCAAAGAGCGCGTCCAGGCTGTCCTCCTTCTCGCTAGGCGGCGTCGCCGGGAACAAGCTCGGCATCAGGTCCCAGACTGAGAACTCCTCGCACCACTCCACCAGCACTCCAGTGTCCTTCATCATCTGGAGGGTGCATTCGGCGGCCTGGATGAAGTTGATCCGCAGCCTCTCGGCGAGGTCAGCCTCGCCAAAGATCCTCAGCCTCTTATAGGGGAGGGTAGGATCGGCGTCGCTTGCCGGGAAGAAGATCTCCGCCTGCCGGCAGACCTCGCGGCTGAGGTTCTGATTCTCCTCCTTCAGCCTCACATTCGCCGCCTCCAGCTCGACAAGCCAGGCGCGCAGCTGGCCGATCTCCTCCCCCTTCTCGTCATTGTGAGCCCGTAACTCCCTAGCGGCCTTAGCATCCTGATTAAAAAGGAAAATTCGTTAACAACGGCGTAAAATTTTTTAAGTAAAAGAGGGAAGAGGAAGCCTGATACTCACCAATCCGCGGGCGGCCTGGGCGAAAAAACTCTCAGCGATGCCGAGCTGCCTCGCCTGGTCGGCAACCTTGTATTTGGTGACATAGCGAGCCTGCTCGGCTTTCTAAAGTTGGTTGCTGAGGCCGAAGATGCGGCGAACCGGCATGTGATGGAGCTCCATGGCTCGCAGGTGGGCCTGCAGGCCCTCATGTCCGAGCTATCGTAGGTTCATGCCCTTGTAGGCCTCGGCATCCTCCCGGCCATAGAGGCTGAAGCCGAGGACGTAAGTATGACCTGTTGCGGTCTCGCGGTCATGCCAGGAGGGGTGAAGGGTGGAGATGGAAACCCGGTGGGCCAGCTCATCCCACTGCACCATGGACTCGCCCGCCGAGTCTTTCCACCGCCCTCAAAGTTGAAGCGGGGATGTTCTTTCGGCATGACGAGCTTGCAAGCCATCCTCTTCGCCGAAGGAGGTGGAGAGCTTGCAAGCCATACTCTTCGCCGAAGGAGGTGGAGAGCTCGCCGCAGGGGGAACAGAGGTCTCACCACCCTTCCGCCCCTTGCTGGTGATTTCCTTCAGCAGGCTATCTGGCGACGCGTCGGGGACGACTTCAGGCAAGCTCATGTATTTGGGGCTGGATTAATGTTGTTGATTTTGTTTCCCCCGCGGAGCCAGCACGACTTTCCTCATCTTTTTGGGTAATTGTTGGCGATGGGGCGGGCTCGACCCCGCATCCACAGGCCGCCTCTTGCTGGAGGAGGGTTTGGAGAAGGCCGCCTCATCTCGGCAGGCCGCCGCCGCTACCTTCTCGCGAGCGAGAGGGCCCGGGTACAATCCCGAGTCCGCAAATGGAGGGTTGATGGGGATTAGTCTCTCCCCTGCAAGAAAAAACTCGAAAAGCATACAAAAATTTCGTTGGCAAATATGTCGAGCTGAGCAGTAGTAGACAGTACCTTCGTCGGGCAGGACAGGACGGAGCGAGTCAAGGCCCCTTCGCAGGAAGGCGACCTCGAAGTCCTTGTGGAGGTCGGCATCATTGTCAGACATGGTCGGCGGGCGGTATACCTCCTCGGCGTTTTGCTGGGGGGAGAAGGGGATGTTTCCGAGATCGCCCTTGATGAAGGCGATCTTGGTCATCCAGTTGTGGTGTATGTTCGTGATCTCGCAAACCTTGATCAGCGAGCCCATGAAGTAGGCAACGCCATCCGGCGTCGCCTTGTAGGAGAAGAGCTTCCTAAACACAGTCGGGTTGAACTCTATCCTCTCACGCCGGAGGTAGCTCGCATACGCCACCATCAAGGCGATGGCATTGGAATTCAGCTGGACGGGCACCGTGCTATAGTACTTCAAAATCTGTCGGATCTCCGGGCAGAGGGGGGGGTGCAACCCCACCTAAAAGTGCGAGATGGGGAAGGCGAACTCGTCATCATAAAAAGTGTTGATGGCCTCCCCCTGCCTCGGCCGGCACGCCTCAAAGCCTGTCAGCACATGTTCGGTCACAAACTCGGGGAGCTCGTCCTCGCTGGTGTGCCCTTCAAAGAAGCAGTAGTCAGTAAACTGTTGGGCACACTTAGTGCGGCCGTCGGCGTCAGGGTTGGTCTTGCCCATGCTCGCAGAAGAAGGGGTGGAGCGCGAGTAAGAAAGAAAAAAGCGCAGGAAAAGAGAGAAGATGAGCAGTTAATACGGCGTACGGGGTTGTGCGGGGGGGCTATTTATAGAAAAAGAAGTATGAGGGCAAGTTGTCCAATCGTCCCAGCTCGCCACCAAAGCTCGCCGACTTCTGACGTGTCCCACCCCGCGCCGAGCTAAATATAAGGAAGCATATTTATTATTATTCAAACATCAGGTACTAGCCTAAAAGTGTTCACAGATTATTACAGGAATCAAGTAAAGAATAAAAAGCAGGGAGCGCGGGCAGGGGGAACCAGGAGGCGAGTACCGGTCAGCTCGGCAAGGGAGCCGCCTTTTATCTACCCCGACCTCGCAGCCCCCGTATCCCAGACTGCCGCGCGCGAAGGAACTCGCGAATCTGCCCCGAGTTCTACTGCGCCGCCAGAAGGCCCTCGTCAATCTCGTCCAGGAGCCGGGAATGAGACAACAACTCGTCATCCTGGCCACCTCGTACTTCATCAGCAAGCCGAACATAGTCTCGTTGCAGCTCCTCGTTGACTTCCCGCAACTCGCGCTTCCCGCACACCAGTTTCTTGAAAAGCGTGACCCCCCTCCTGGTCAGCTCGCCTTGCTCCACTTCAGGGCCTAGGTAAGAGTCCAGTGAGCTCAGGGAGAGGAGGGGGGAGTAATGGGCTGCCCGCGAAGATTCCTCGGCGACAGATTGGCTGGGGGGAACTATGGAGACAGAAACATCAACAAGAGGAGGTGTGCTGCAAAAACACGTGACAGGAATCTAGGCAAAGTTTAACTTACGACCTCGGCAACTCAAAGGAGACGTGGGGAGGGACAAACCTCAGGTCCTTCCCACGACCTGGGCCGTGCATTCCTGGTTAGAGAAGCTCGAATCCCGGGATGGGGATGGTCTCCACAACCAACCCCGTGGTTATAATTACTCACTGAGGGGAGGGGGCGCGCACCGGCGAGTTCGGCTTCTGCGAGCTCACCCCCAAGGTCCCAAAGGGAGGTGATGGATCCCCCGGGCGATTTTCCGGAGTTTTGAGTCGCGAGTCCCCAAGGGTGGTCTTGGCTTGTGGGGTGGTGTCTCGCGGTGCGGCATCCCCCATGCCATCAAGCTGGCTATCCGGGCCATCGCAGATTTCGACAATATTCTTGCCCTTTTCAGGGGCAGGCAGCTTGGAGGAACCGATCCCGTGCTCCAAGGTGGTCCTCAGGTCATCATAAATGGGATCGGCCACTTGAGGGAACTGGTTTTCGCTCTTAGGGTCGGGCTCGGCCGAGCTAGACTGCGGCACAGTGGTTGGGACCGCTGTCAGGGTGGCCACGCGAGCAGAAAAGTCCTGGAAAGCTCGGCTAAGGCGCTCTTGGATCTCCTTTGGGATCGGCATCGCAGCAGGGCTATAGCAAGGGGAATGGCAAGAGTTAGGCAGGTATGCAGGTGTATTTATATAGCCGCAGGTGGACCCCACCCGAAGATTCCCTCTGGCTCATCCCGCACTCGCCGAACACTTGGGGTTGGATGTTTCTTTCTGAGCTTTGCCAAGCTCAAAAAGAGCGGGGATTATGTACAACCTTGTATCCGGCGAGTGGGGTGAACCAGAAACCAGACTGGCCGGCTCAGATCACCCAGGCCCCAGGCGAGCTCCACAGGAGAAACCCGAGCCCGAGCTCGGCATTCATCGACTACGAGCTCGGCATTCGCCGAGCTGGGTCAGGATTCGTCGAGCTGAGGTCGACTAAAGGAGGCCGACCAATGGGCGAGCCTGCCATCCAAGCTCGCGCTCACACTGAGGAGCTTGGCAACAGCAGGCGAGCCGGATCTTCAGGGGTGGCCGGGCTCCTCAGCTCGCCCAGATCTACGAGGTACTTTTTACTATTTTGGCCCCGCTGGTCTGCCCATAGACCTTCAAAACAACCGAGTTTGGCTGTTGGCAGACCCATCCAAGGGTATTTTGGTAATTTCAGGTCAGTTCAGTTTGGTTATTGGCAGTTCAAATTCTGAAATATATAAATAGGACCCAAGGGTTACCTCAGAAGCATACTGCCAGTGCCCTTTTGCTCTCAAGTGCTTTTCGAGGATACCTTAGCTCGGCCTTTGGCTAAGGAGGGGAAGCGCTCTTAGAACTTCCGGGTGTGTGGTGGGTCCTCCCCGCCGAGCCCATGGGTCAGTTCTTTCTTGTTTCCCTTGTTGTTTTGCTTGTAGGAGCGAAGTAGGTGCGCGATCACCCCTTCCCCAAGGGTGAACTCCACAGGAGACCCTTTTTCGGTTTCAACATTTTAGTGCGGTGAGCGTGGAGCGTGGTCAGTACAGAAAAGCTTCAGCGAGCTCGATGACAGGAGGGCAATGATCCGACAGGATGGACTCGCCACACCCCCACCTCTGGCCACGGTGGGGATGTTTGAAGATTTCAGGAACGAGGTACTGGGACTCGTCATGTTGGCACTCGGCACGAGGGCCGAGTGCTCGACTTCGGCAATCTAGATCGCAGCCCCCCCCCCCCTCTAGGCGAGGACGCCCCCAACAGGCGAGCAGGGAAGGAAGTGGCCGAGGAGGGCTGGGGGTGCGAGCTCCTTGGGCGCAAGCTCTTCCCCGGCTCGGCAGGCAGAGGCCGGCTCGGCCAGCTGAGCTCGCGAGATATGCCAGCTCGCCCAGTAGGGGGAGGCAGCCCCTTCAGTGAGTTGGTCTCTTCAGCTCCAGTTCAAGAAGGGTTCAGGGAACCCGAGATGTACTACTACACCGAGAAGGGAGACCCGGTCCAACACGTCCAATGGTTTGAGGAAGTGGTCTTGATCCGGCAGATGTGGGATGGGTTCAAGTGCCGACTCTTCGCCATCACCCTTAAAGAGAAGGCGATGGAGTTATTTCACCAGCTGTCGGCCAGCTCCATCTACTGCTTCGATGACCTACGCCGGGGGTTCATGTTGAGGTTCACTACCTCGAAGAGGAGGAAGAAGGAGTCAGAGTCCATATTCCACATCAAGCAGGGAGTGAATGAGACGCTGGGAAGCAACGTGGATCGGTTTCAGGAGGAGGTCACCCAGGTCCAGGAGATGTCATGCCATAGCCTGATGATGGCCTTCACCCTGGCCCTACAGCAGGGATTCTTCAGGATGGAGCTGAAGAGAGTGCCCCCCCCCCTCTCCTACGAGGAGTTGATGGAGAGGGTGGCGAGAGAAGTTGATGGGGAGGCATCAAATCCGGAGTTCGCCCGGAAGCTGGCCAGGTGGGCCACAGAGGAAGAGAAGGAGCCAAGAGGCGGAAGAGGGCAGGAGGAGAGGAGATCCGAGCCCCGGTAGAGGGAGCAGATGCAGCTCCAGGGGCAGCAGTAGCCCAGGTGGGGGAGTCAGGAGCCCGACCGTCGGCTGGGCTGGAGTCCCGAGTGGCAAGGGCAGGGGCCGCGGAGAGGGTACCAAGGAAGGGACGGCAAGATAATTTCCACCCCCAGGCTAGAGGCAAGCCCAAAGGCCTTGACTCTATGATCAAGAAGAGGGCATGGCCATAGTTATAAGGTAGAGGAGGAGAGTAGCAAGGAGGAGGAGGAGAGAGGTGAGGGTGGAGTTACCCTACTGCGACTTCCATCAAGAGGAAGGGCACACCACAGCCATGTGCCTAGAGTTCCTTGAAATAAGGGGAAACAAGGAGCAGCAGCAGCAGTAGGGGCGTCAGGAAGTGAGGATCGAATAGGTCCTGCCTCGGGCAGAGGAGGACCGTTATGAATACCGGGTGGATGTCAGGACCCGAGGAGGGATCAGAGTGATCCATAAGGGGTGGGGGTGGGGGGGTTGAGGCTTCCCAGAAGACGAGCCTCCCCAACATATATCGCCGAAGTGTTGGCTCCACATCCTAAACCCCCGAAAGAGAGGATTACCTTCTCAAGGAGCGATATGGTGGATCACGAGGATCCTTTTTATAATGCGCTGGTCATCCAGACGGCCATCTAAAATATTACCATCTCCCGGATCCTTGTCGACAACGGAAGCTCCGTCAACGTCGTCTTTAAGAAGACATTTGACGCGATGAAGGTGGAGGCGAAGAGGGTGTTGGCCTCGGATGGGCCCTTGTTCGGATTTTTGGGGGAGAGGAAGGAGGTCGAAGGAGGTGTGGGGATCCATGTCACCCTAGGAGGGCAGTACAGGAACTGTAGGTTCGTCATCATGGATGCCCTCAGCATCTACATCGCCATCTTCGGGAGGCCCCTCATCAGTGCCTTCCGTTGCGTCCCCTCATCGTTCCATCAATGCTTGAAGTTCAATGACGAGTGGATTCAGGTCAGGGTCAGGGGGGACCGCAATGTGGCGCGAGTATGCTACTTCACCGCCGTGAATTCCATCTCTTGGCAGGAGAGAGTCGAGGAGATGGAGCGAAGGATGGAGGAGGCGGAGCAGGAAGCTGGTTGGGAGGAGGTGGAAGAGAAGAGCTGCACCGAGGTTGAGGTGGCAGGAGGAGATCGGGAGGAATCGGCCGAGGCGATGGCCATGGAAGAAGAGGTGGAGGCGGAGGTACTCGTCCCAGAGGAGAGGGATGTTGAAGAATGGGGGGAGCAGTCCAGGCTAGAGGCTGCGGAAGAGGTGGTGGAGCTGGAGGTCCTCCCCGTGAAGGCAGGGTGGAGAAGGTCCGCGTCAGCGGAGGGCTGACCCCAGAGATCCCAGGCAGGATGCTAGCATGCATCTAGAAGAATGTGGACATCTTCGCATGGAGTGTCGCGGAGATGATGGGGGGTTGACGTGGATGTGGCTTGCTACCGCGTCAACTTGGACCCAGGAACACGCCCCGTTCAACAAAAGAAGAGGTCCACGACAGACAAGCTGGCCGAGACTATCAGGGAGGAGGTTGCAAAGCTTCTCAAGGCCAGCTTCATATCTGAGATCCAATACCCCGGCTGGGTCTCCAACGCAGTAATGGTTAAGAAGGGGGACGGCTGGTGGCGTATGTTTATCGACTTCTCTTTGCTTAATAAATCTTGTCCTAAGGACTGTTATCCCTTGGCTCGGATCGACGCGCTGGTTGACTCAGCCGTTGGTTTTTTCTGTAATGAGTTTTCTAGATGCATTTTCAGGTTATCATCAAATCACGATGCACCCCCCGGACATAAAGGATTTCTCGTTCATCACGAGGGATGGATGTTACTGCTATAACTTGATGGCCTTCGGGCTGAATAATGCAGGGCTGTTTCTCTGTGTGCTGTCGTGAGAGATGAAGATGCTTATTCACACTGTAAATTTCTGACTGTAGTTGGAGAGCTCTGTTCAGAAATAGAAAAAGAAATTCCTTTTATATTTTCCATATGTATTTCCTTTTGAAATTTGAATTCCTCTTTTGCATTTATTACTGACGGCCTGGAGAATATTTGCATTGATTAGTTTCCCCAACTGTCCTATTAAAAACGGCAAACAATAATCCTGAAGAAAACCATAATCAATGCTCCGTCTAACGGTAATATTCAGAGAATATTTTAGCATTAATTACTCAGTAATTATTGTAATAGAATAAGGACAGAAGGATGAAAATAACCAAGTCTGGAATCATCGAACAGAGAACAGAATTCATCGAGCTGAGTCCACAGTTCATCGAGCTGAGAAGTTATGTTCGTCGATCTGATAATAGATGTTCGTCGAGTTGAGATCCAAGATCATCGACCTGAGAACAGACAACTTCTTTCTCCAGAACCTTGCCAATTCTGTGCATAAAGTTCGTCGAGCTGAGAATAAAACTTCGTCGACTGGAGTTCCAAATACCATGTCCCTTGGACTCAAAAATGTTTTAAGTAAAATGTCCAGAAATCGTCGACCTGAGAACTAGTTTCGTCGAGCTGAGAACTTCTAACTGCTAGATAAGTCTGGCCAGGAATGTGGTCTTAGTTTGTCGATCTAAGAAGGTGAATTCGTCGACTGGAGTAAGATCCTCGACTTAGAATATTTAGTTGTTTCTGAAATAAGATGTTGAAGTAGAGTACCCTGAGATCGTCGACCTGAGAACTAAGTTTGTCGACCTGAGAACTAAGTTCGTCGACTGGAGTTGAGCGTCAAGAATTTTGGACTTGGTGTTGAAGTATACTCTGGAATTCGTCGACCTGAGATTCAAGTTCGTCGAGCTCAGCTCAGAGATTTGTCTCTGATTTCGTCGATCTGAGCACGACTTTCGTCGACCTGAGTTCGACGAACGTCGAACTCATTTTCTTGAGTCTTTGAAATTTCTAAGTCTTGAGTCTTTTTGCAGTCTGTTGATGGCTGGTCCATGCAGTGATGACTCTAAGGACTTGGCCTATACTCTAAGACTTATACATGACCTTAGCAATACATGTTGGGTCAAAAATCCTAACTTAGTGAACCTAGCCCAAATTCAACTAGGGATCCAACAATTTCTACTCCTACAACTTGATAGAAATGCATAAAAAGAGAAAATAAAAATTAAAGGAGCAGAAGTTCTGAAAATAAAAGCAAGATTCAAAGTGTTCGAAAAATTAAAACGATTAGATATACATTCTTATAATTTTATAGATATGCTAAAAAAGTGGAAATAAAGTTAAAAAGAAAAAAAAGTTTTACAAAAATAAAAGACTAAATTAAGAAAAAGATGAAAGCCAATTTTAAAACACCTTTATAAATTTATAAGAATGAAATAAAAAGGCACAAAAATTATCATAAAAGCTATGAAAAGCTAAGGGGAATGAGAAGAAAAAGCTATTATAACAACTACTTATAAAAGATCCTAAAACTAAACTAAGGAAATAATAACTTGAAACTTTAAAAAATACAAAAGATCACTTAGAGTAAGATGCTCAGATGCATTCCAAAACCATATAAGGAAAGAAAACTACAAATTTTATTAAGTTAACAACGAGTTACAAAGAAAGCTAAAATAGAAACTAAGGAGTGGGTAGAAATTTCCCTTACATAGCTTGGAAAACACCAAAGCGGCACAACCCTAGGCAAAATGGTTCAAAAAAGTAACCCTTAAATCTTACAGAGAAGTTCTATCTATAAGCAAAAATTTTCAGATTACACGCCCCAGGTCACGGGCATGTAGGGGGTGTGTAGCTACTGGCGCTGAGTTGATGCACAATATTAATTGCTGGTTGACTTTGGGGCTGTACCTGTGGAATTCACGGGCGTGACCCTGCGGTCACGAGCGTATAGGGGGGCATGTCATGAAGGTGTATACACGAGTTTTGCTTAAAAAATGTTTAAGCTTAAAGGCAAGTGTACCTTAGCGTTTATAGTATATGATACTAAAGATTAATATCAAGGTTGTATTTTCCCTAGGGAATAATGACTACTTCTACAGGGTCACGCCCCCTACATGCCCGTGAAGGATCATATTTTAATTTTCTTAAAAAAATGTTTTGGCACTAGCGCCGCAACGCATATTACACGAGTTGCCATTACATTTCTTTTTTTTATTTTTCATTTAGCTAACCAATAACGTCGAGCTCAATGACATTTTAAACAAAGAGCGCCCTTGGGAGGCACCCCTTGCTTATCTTTTTTGTTGTTGTTTTTTTTTTTGTTTTGTTGTGTGCGGGAATAAGCTCTCGGGTGTTTGTGATGCTTCTCGCCTCTCAACTTGGACTCAAGCCGGTCTTTAGCTCAAGTTCGGGTGGGGGGACGCATTTTTCAACGTCTGGGCATCTAGCGCTAGGGAAGCATCTTTTCCTTTTCTTTACATCTCTTTTTCAATTCTGTACTTTCATTTCTGCTTTGATTTTTCTCTCCCCTTCCCCTATTTTCCCCATTGAGGACAATGTCCATTTTAAGCTTGGGGGAGGATTTCCTCCTTCTTTTTTCTTTATTTTGTTTCCTTGAAAAAAAAAGAGAATATCTTAAAAATCCAAAAAAAAGAATATTTTAAATAAAAAGAGAATATCTTAAAATCCAAAAAAATAGAAAATATTTCAAAATCAAATATATATATATATATATATATTTATATATTTATATAATATTTGTTTTTACTTTAATAATTTAAACAAAATTTGGTATTTCAATACTACCCCTTGCTTTTGTTTTGTTTTTTTTAATATTCCCTATAACAACTTAGCTAATTATGATTTTTTTAATCATTTTTTTAATTATGTTTCACAAGTAAAATGTTGGGCATGTTGTGTTTCTAATTCACGGTAACATGTTAACGTGAAACATTTTTCTAAAACTCGGATTTTTATTATGGTTTTCGTTTTTTATTTTCTTTACTTTCTTGAAAATCTTTCATCCACTAATTTCCTTTTTGTTTTTGGATAATTTTTGTAATGTCAACTTTTGATTAGCGTAGTAGATGTGAACGATCCAAGTCGCCTATTATTTCTATTTTAAAGATAATCTCATTAGTCTTCATTTATTATCTAGGATTTTCTTTTTGAAAATTTTCAAAACTTATACTTTAGATAAATTTAAAAACATGAAAATGATTTAGGCCGTTTTTGTTTTCGGTTGAGCCTTCTTACCAACCTAAAAATTTTTATCCATAGTTAGCCGCTTTTGAGCCTTTTTATGATTCAATTGATAGCTCCACTTATCATTTCATTTTCACCAAAGCTAAAATTTTCCAACCTATCTAATCACACTACCCTTTTGAGTTTCATTAAAAATTTTCGTGATTATGATAGGGTTATTTTGTGATTTATATTTGGAGAACTTTTTGAAAATGTTTTGCTTAAAAGAAGTGCTTACTTTTGTTTGGCCTAATTTCAAAATGAAAAGAAAATTATTTATGGCCTTTTGTTTTGAAAAAAAGAAAGAAAAATATTTTATTTATGATGAGAATTTTTGAAACTCTTTATTTTGGTTTAGTGTGATTTTAAAGCCTCCTTGTTTATCTTTGAATTCCACTCCTAATCATAATCCTAAACCAAACTTTTCGGTCCTAATACGGCCTTTTGATTCATGCTTTTTTGAATTTTATTTATTAGCTAAGTAAAGAAGAAAAGTAAAATAGTAAAGTTTAGGATTTAAATTAAGATTTTTGTTATTTAATTGATATAGTTATAATGTATCTCTTGGATCTAGTAACAACTCAATGCATTTTTTTCATTTTGTTGCATTGCTTAAATTTATTTAAAGAATTTTGTTAAAATTTTGGATGATTTATTTTCGTTAGTAAAGTTTATAAATTGTTCAACCATATTTAAGTAATTGTTTTAGGTTTACGTTTCACCTTCTCCCTACTTAGAATTTCGCATTGTACTTGTGTTAGCATAATTAGAATTTTCGTGATTAGTCACTTTTATGTTAGCTAGTTTTTATATTTTTGCTTGAGGACAAACAAAGATTAAGCTTGGGGTAATTTGATAATACATTTTGTAAGTTAAACTATTAGGGTATTTTAGGTTTTTAATACACAAATCATGTCTTGTAAGCTTATATATTGACCTCTTTTTGTATATTTTATTGCCACTAATGTTTTCTCTTCCTTTTGCAGATTTTCTCAGTTTTCAGCCAAAATGACCAGACACGCCCCCCTAGCATGCCCTCCCTGGGTGTGTCACCGGGCGTGTAACCTGGTCCTGAGGAAGATTGCTGCCTGAACCCAAATCCCAAGGAAAATACCTGACATGCCCCCCTGACACACCCTCCCTGGGCGTGTCACCCACTTCCTGAAGCCTGCTGCTGCATTTAAAGACTTTCTGTTGTTGCACATCAATAGTACTGACACGGCCCCCCTACACGGGCATGTCAATGAGCGTGTACCGCATTTTCCGGAGATTGACAAATTTTTGACCACTGATTGATGTGTAATGTGCCTTACATGCCCACCCTACACGGGCATGTCCTTGGGCGTGTCCACCGACGTACAGAAGAAACATCATTTCCGTCAGAATTCAGCTCCCAAGGTCAACCCTGCACCTGTCACGCCCCTCTAACGCGCCCTCCGCGGGCGTGACAGGGGGGTGTGACCAACCCGAAAAAGTCTATAAATTCAGACCTCCACCTTATGTCCAGATAAAAGTTTTGGGCAGAGGGGAGGTGTTGCTAGTTCTATTCTTAGGTTTTTGTGTTTTTATTTTCATGCTTTCGCTCTTTATCTCCCTCCATTTCTAGTTTTATTCTTCATGCAATGTACTTTAATTACTTGTAACCTCTTTTTATTAGTGTAATATCAGTAGTTATCTCTCTTTTTCATGCACTTGTAATCTTCATTCCTAGTTGTAATACCTTTTGTGCTTAATGAAATTGTAGTTAGCATTCTCTTTCTCTATTTCTCTCTCTTTAGTTTTCACGCACCTTTAGTATTTACCCATCTCTTGTAACATCCCTCAAACAGCTACACCCCTAGGAGTGGTTTTGTCATGACTAGGTCATGACATAACCATACGAAGCTCAAAGGACTAAGTGAATAAGGGACAAGGTGAAAATCACCTTGATCTGCCTATAGCACAGCCTCACCACCAGATTTAGGGTTTGACTTTAGGTCCCAAACTTGACCCCATGAACATACAACAACACCCTAAACCCCCTTGGGTGGTCCATAGGGTCACTAATGACCCAATGGAGACAGGCAAAGTGGCCAAGTTGGCTTAAGTCCACCCTAACTCTAAATGGGTCAAACTGGCCTACATAGGGTCAGTTGACCCTTCCTTAGCCAAGTGGACCCCATACATGCCCTCATAACCCTAAAATGAGGTCAATGGGTCACCAGGGACCCATTGGGGTCAACACAAAAGGCTATGGTGACCCAAGTCAACCCTAGCCCTAAAATGGTCAAAGTGCCCTAACTAAGGGGCAACTCACCTACAAGGTACCAAGACAACCCTACCCAACCCTACCTAGACTCTAGGGGAGTCCAATGGGTCACCAAGGACCCATTGGGGCACACCCAAAGGTCATTTTGACCAAGGTCAAATCCACCCTTGAAATGGGTCAAACTAGCCTAAATGGCTAGCTCAAGCCCAATCCACTTGGGCTATGCCCAATTAAGGTGGCTCATTGGTTTATGGGTGATGAAAAATATCAGATTAGCCATCTAATTCCAGTAAATGCTGACTAGGAGAGAGAAGCTTCATATTGCTCTTTAATGTAGGATAAAGAAATGGGAGGAAAACCATTCATGGCCAAGGAAGACCAAGAGCCCCTCCCTCCACCTCCAAGGGGGCTGTTTCGACTCCCCATTCAATCTGGGGAAGGGCATGGATCATTTTGGTGGCTATTCATGGCCGAAACAGTGAATCTAGCCATGGCCAAGCCAAGCTTTCAATGTCCATTGATGGCTTGGCCTCTCCCCTCCTCAACTGGTGTTTTAAACACCATCAGTGGCATGAGAGGTGCCCTTCCCACCATTTACCAGAAGATTTTGAGCCACTTGATTGTATTATTTCAGAACTCTGGCAACACCGCCATCGCAAATGGAAACCCGGCGATTGACTCGTCTCCAGACCACCAATAAGGTCCTCCCTTGCACCTTCTTCTATGGGTAGATCATAGGATTCAATAGGGAAAAGAATAGGGCTACATTGAGAACGATCTAAGCATTTAATTTCTCTGATTTTTCAAAAAACATTAACCTGTCGGGATCGTCCGAATCCACCCCTCCGGCGGCTGTGCCGCCGCCTGGCAATAGCCATCAACTCGACGGAGGTGGTGGTGGTGGTGGCTGGCTAGGGAGGTGGTTGGGTGGCCGGCGGCAACACTTGGAAATAGCTCCAGGAAGAATGAATCCTGGCTACTGGCACGCTGGAGGAGATGACCGGATGCCGTCCTTTTTGCGCCAAGATTCGTGTCGCTTTAATTTTAATCTTAGATTAAATATTTCATTTCATGTGTTATTTTGTCACATATTATACAACTAATGTCTTTATTTATAAAAAATACTTAGAGGCTTGTACAGAAAAAGTGGTCAACATGAAGTTTGTAGGTCTGGATGTCTAGTTTATTTTTAAATTTATGTGAGTCAATTTGGAGTCAATATCTGACCACAACACTCATTTTGGTGAGGTCTACACCTAGGGCTAGTTAGAGATTTAAATGTGTGCCCCCACTTCACCACAAGTCCAAATGACTTGAAATTTGGATAGGGGGTCATTCTAACCTATACCTAGGTCATGCCCAAAAATGGAAATTTTTGGAGATACTTTTTCTATAGTTTTTTAAATTATTTAATAACATAGGGTAATTTAATTAGGAGACTAATGACCTCCAAACCCTCCCAAATTTTGGTGAGTGGTCCTTGGGTTCATCATAAGGCTATGTATATATTTTCATCCCATTTGGAGATGATTTAGTTCGAAAATAAGCAAACCCTAGCCTTGCCCTAAAAGGGGTATTTAGGTCAAAAGTGCTCCTTGTGGGTTTGAGTGGCCAAACCACCTCAATAGAGGTAGAAATTTGGGCCACTGATTTGACATGACATTTAACACCATCATATGGATTATGGGGTGGATTGGGGTAGATTTGCCCTAGGACCCAGGTTCAAACCCTAAGCTTGAACTTTGGGGATTGTGAGGGGCATGGAGTGAAATGCCATTGTATGGACTTGGTTTTTAGTCCATGAGATCCTAGGGTGGTGAGAAGCCCTAGGGAGAGATATGGTGGGATTTGGACACATGCACACCACATAAATCACTGGATAAGTTTTGGGGTCCATACACCTTAGGGAATGTCTAGTGGCTCATATGACTTTGGGATTGCATGACATGTTGGTAGAGGTCATTTTATTAATCATATTAACCACTGAAATATACTACATATTGTTGGGATGAGTTTACTAGTGGGTTCCTTTGAAAAGTGCACAATCATGAGTTATCTTAAAGAATTTTATTATGTGACTTCCTTACAATGGGTTGGGATGATATTTAGTCAAGCTATGTTTTAGGACTATAGCAAGCCCTAGAAATTTTTAACATTAATTTTAGATCATTATATGGGGTACTTCATTCACAACCATCAAGTTGCATCTTCTACTTAGAAATTTCTTATGAACAAAATATACAATGGAAACTTATGAAATTTGGTAAGAAGACATTTACTCACATTTTAAACCTCTATGAATTTTTATGAAATTTTTTGGAAGTCTCTCTGTAGGGGTTGGTTCACAAGGTGTTGTTTTCTAAGTAAAAGTATTTGAATTTATTTTGATAATAACATAGCTTGATTAAATGTGATTTTTGGTCAAAGACCATTTCTAGTCATCCTTGAGATTCAGTAATTTTTCTATAATTTTTTGATGACTAACTTTGGTACTTTCTTCTACCCATACTTAATGACTTACTATTGGATTAATTAATTAGAGGCCAAAACTTTTAACAAAAATCATGAAACTTGGTATTTACTGTTATTCCTCTGTTATCTAGTGTTCATAAGTTTTGGGAGGCCATTATTTGAGAAAATATTGTACTTCTGTTCAAATTACCCATGGCCTAACTTTGGGGAAAATTAATTAAATATCAAATTAATTAGGAAAATTATGAGTTTTGTGAGATAGGCTAATCATGTCATGATAGACCTCCAATAAATATCTTAAGGCTTGTGGATAAAAATTTAGAGTACCCCCTATCATATACAACATATAACCTAGGTTGGTCTGCAATTAGTAAAACTGCGGAAATTGTGATGACATGGGATATGGTCATAGGTAGTTGGGAGAAATGCATGATGATTTTGTGAGATTAAAGAGAGCTTCATTAGGAACCAAGAGGAGGAGAATGTTGGGTTGGCTAGGTTTAAGAGGTGCTCGTGATCGACGAAAGATCATCTTTCCTGTGGAGAGAGAGAAAGAGAGAGAGTCAAAACACACTAGGGTTAGATCCAGAGTAATATTAAAAAGGGATCTGGAAGCGGGTATTAACAAATAACAGTAAGTGCCTTGCGAAAGGGAGCTTTGGGCTTCAGCACATCATAGTTCTTAGTTCCCTCGAGAGCCCTTCACGGGGAATACCTTGGGCAGTCCTAGGCTAACCTAAACCATAAGAAAAATCAATGTTTAAGAGCAACTATTATAACTAGGGTTCCACTTTCACACACCCCGCTGACTCGAGAGGTTAGGTTAGGTCTCACAAGCGGTAGGCTCGGTGGTGTTTTTGGTGATGGGTAGGTTAGCCCGACGAGCCGATGGCTCGGGTGGTTTTGTATCACACGGGATAGTCCGGGGAGCCGGTGGCTCGGAAGGATTTGGATATATAAATAAGGTGGTGGGTATTCGGTATTGGACGGTCACTCACACCGACATCGATACATTGACTCGACGGGTGTGGTTGACACTTAGCCGAAGAAATTCTGGTGGATATGGCCAGCACTAGTATGTGGTGACTCTAGGTTGTGTCCTTCTAGAGGCGTACGTAAGGGCTAGGCCTGGTAGTGTGGATAACCGCATAGGAGTGGGGGGCCCGACCCACTGTCTCCGTTTGCCACTACAGAGGTTCCTGGGAGTTAAGCTAGCTCCCCAAATGGGGGGAACTAAAGGTCTGCGTGCATAGAGTCATGTGCGTGAGTTACATTTGCATGAATCATGGCATAACATATCACTACACTCATACTTGCATACAACCGACACCCCAATATATAAATTTGTATGGGGCTTTTTATACGATGGGAGCCTTGCAGAAGAACACTTAACTTATAAGCTTGTATGGGCATTAATATATGTTAAGGTTACTTGCTTCTTAGTTTGTCTTTTTTTTACATATGCTGCTTATTCTACTTGTTTACCTTACTGTTTGCTATTATAGAACTGCTAACTTGCACCTTCCTCCCTTATTTGTGTATACATTATAAATAACTACTAGATTAGTTCAACTGTCACCTGCTTATTTTGTTCTCCACCTTCATAGCTTCCCTTTCCTCCTCCCCGCTCAGTGACTAGGAGCCATGGGGGAGGAGTAGGGGATGATAGGACTTAGTCTTTTTGACTAACAGTTTTCGGACCACAACATTCCAGGGACTCTGGATGGGAGACAGACAGCTACAGTAGGGGATACAGCACCAGCAGAGTACGGTGCACATGGAGGTGGGCAGTCTACCACAGGAGCACCGACTACTGGCTCCGTGAGTGATTAGTTACTTAGCTTCTACGAGAGTTTGTTGTGAGGATTGATGTACTGGGCTTGAGCTCGTTTATGTTTCTTTGTACTGTTCTATTTCAGTACTTTTATTATATGTATACTTGATGAGATTTCCTTTACATATATTACATGTGATTGTGGACTTAGTTTTATCCATACTATGTGTATACTTCTCTTTCTCTTTGGTGATCGTAAAGGCAGGCAGGATCGGCATTTTGTAGTGGTGACCTTCCCGAGTGTCGGTGTCACCGCAAAACGACGATTCTTGGAATAAGACCCCGGTGGTTGAAAAGGGGAAATGGGGTCTTACATCTCTTTCCCTATTACCATGAATAACTAATCCTTATTTGTACTCGATCGCGAAGATCTGAGAATGAGTTGATCAAGTTATGATGTTTTAGCTTTTTTTTCTTCTTAAAGTAATTACCTTTGATTTATTATTGGTTTTTATTTAGTGGGACTATATTGCCGGTATATAGTTTATATTGGGGTTTTCACTATTAGTTAGCCGAGAGGACCGTAGATTGAATCGATCACCCAAGAGTAAAGAGAGTTGCATGCATCCCTCCGCAATTGGTGTGAAATCCAATAGTGGGGTTCACAGCTTAAAGCGAGCTTTAGGCCTCCGATTTGGATGCGAGTTCGGTCGGACCATCCTAAACTCAGGTGGGTATCACTTTGAGAGAAGCATGTTCATACTTCAGGAACCTCCACAGTCAAGGTGTTTTACTTTATTTAGAATTAGTTTGTTATTTCATTTTGATTTTCTTATTTCAAAGTGATTCAAGATTGAGTACTCCCCTTTTATATTTAGCTCTAACCTCTTATTTCTACAAGTAATTTAGTTCTGACCTATTATCTTTAGCTCTAACCTTTTAAAACCAAATGTTAATGTAGAATCTACTATTGATGTGACCTGTCCTCCCAACTGCTCTTTAGATAACATTTCTACACCTTGTAGAGATTATAAGGAATAAAAAGAAAAATATAAGGTTCCTGAACAAGATCTTCATCTTACAAAAGAATAAAACGATAAATTATGTCTAGAAAACTCATCATTGAAAAGTGACTGTACTGAATGCAAAAATTATAAAGTTGAACTCGAAGAGATGAACGAGACATTCAATGAATTTATGAGTAAGTATAAAGCTCATATCGAATCTATTGTCACCACTCTCAAAAATAGCAAATCGCATATAATGAATCAATACATAACCTCAAACAGAAGAACAAAGTGATAACAATAAAAATCAACATGCTTAAGGAAATAGTGCTTAAAAACTCGCAAAGCCCAACTCCTAAGCTGCATGTAAAACCCAAAAGCATGTTGAATATGAACCACCATCTATAGGCTGAGTTAATCAAAGGGAGTAGAAAATCGCAAGCTAGTGCAAGTGAAACTCTTAACTATAGAAATAACTCTCACTTTGAAAAATAAATTACGCCCAACTCATAAACAAATGAATGTAGATTTCCTGTCAACAACTACTATACTATGAGTTCTAATGTTAAGCGAAATAATCTTGACTCAAAGAACAACTTCAATATAGTTAATCTTCCAATGCAATATGATCCAATTAAAGATCAACACATAAAGGCTCATAGAATTCTAGAAGGAAATCTGCAACATAAACATAACATTAAACAAAAGTATGAATGGAGACCCATTATTCAAAATAGTGCACCCATTCCAATCAAAAGGGCCCATTCACCGACATCTCCGCAAGATGTAACATGTTATGTTTGGTTACCCAAAGGAACCACCACACTTGGTCCAGTTTGGATAGCTAAATCACTTATTCATTAGTATTTACAAATTGTGTGGTGTAGAAACTAATCAAACCAAAATTACTCGATAGTCTACATCATGATATGCTCAATGTTTCTTTCAATTTTTTTAATGTTTTCAGAGTTTGTACTTCACAATATGCTCACTAAATTTTTTGCGTGTAAATATGCTTTTGTTTAGAACACAGTGTATTTCCTTATGTTGGTGTTTGTTGTGAGTTAGCATGATAAGACGACAATATCAAACTAATTAAGGCATGGTATTAGAAAATCACAATGCGTATAGAGGTAGCACAAAACACATCATATGATAAACAACTATTAACGGAGTCAGGAGCTCACCTGTTTATTACATCACAAACTAAAACTGATAAAACATGAATAATACATATAAGCTGCTACTCTTCTGAAGAGGTGGGAGAAATATTGATCTTGCCCATGATCTTTTTGAGCATCTTTTTCATCCCTTTCACCTCCTTCACTGTCTGTTTGATCTCCCGACCTTGCTCCTCCACTAGGCCCTAGATGTCTGATGAGTCCGATTTATATAGAGTTTTTCGGACTCATCTGGGCTTATTTTCATGCTTGTGCACTACTATTTCGGTAGAAATTGTCATATATTTGATTAGGGACTCACTTAGCCATTGTGCACTGTTCAGCCCATTTTGTTTTGTGAATTGCACCGGGATGTCGGAGGTATGTACTGGGTACACCCCGTGTAGCTTTGGATATTCTTTGATGTATTTTTGGTGCTAGGAGCTTGTGCTCCAGTTTTGATTTTCTTTGCTGTGCAGGTAGTGCGTTTTCCCCAAAGGCAGGAATTCTGATTTGTGGAAAACGCACGGTCGTGCATTTCCTTAGTGCACGTTTTTTTCCCGATCGTGCATTTTGTTGAGCTGGAGAAGAGTCGAGCAGAGCTTGACAAATATCATCGAGCTAAGCTCGATGATCTTCGTAACGCCTCGAAACTCAAAATAGGGTCGGACAGCGTTTAGATCCAAGTTTGGTGCCTGGTAAGGGTTACACGGCCTGGGACACGGGTGTGTCCAGGGCCGTGTCATGCTCGGGTTCGACGAACTTGCTGAGTGGTCGATGAAATGCACTACACGAGGCGTCGAGACAGTGAACACAGCCTAAGACACAGGCATATCCAGGGTCGTGTCCTGCTCGGGTTATTAGTCGGGTTGTGTCGAGTGAGGAACATGGTCTGGATCAAGGCGTGTTCTAGTTGACACGGGTATGTCAAAATTGACACGAGCGTGTCAAGAACCCATGTCCTCTTTAGGATGGTTTGGTCCAGTGTCGATTGAGGAACATGCCCCGCAACACGGGCATGTACTGGTCGACACGGACGTGTTAGAAGGAACACGGGCGTGTGAGGAACCTATATCCTTCTCTGTGTGTTTGGATGGTTGTGTCGGCTGTTGAGCATGGCCTAGAACACGACCATGTGCATGGCCATGTCTGGCACATGGCATATGACACGGGCATGTCCAGTGGCAATGTCCAGTTTGGGATACGACGGTTTCGGCATCGATTGAGGCACACGGCCTTGGACACGGGCGTGTCACAAGCCGTGTTCGGCCCAAAAATATTATTTTAAGTGAGAATCGTGGCCATCCGTTTCCTTATTTTGGGATCCAAGGGCCCAGGGCTGTCCTTGCTGAGTTAAAGCTGAGAATTGGGTTTGAAACCCTCAATCCACTTTGAAATTTCTCTTTCTAAAGCTTTAGAGAGAGGGGAGAGTAAGGAAGAAGGAGGAGGAGAAATCTGGCCGCCGGTGGAGCTTCAGAGCCCCAAATCGCAAGCTGAGTCCAGATATACGGAGGCAAGGCCATTATGGTGCTTTTCATCCTTCTAGATCTTCATGGCGCCAAAGAGAAACCGAAGGGTAATGATTCTCTTCTGGTACATGTGAAGTCCTCTTTCCTTCTGCACAGGAAACCCGCTCTCGTGAGTATGCGGTGAGTGTGAGGTGTTCCTTATGGTGGACATGAATAGTGCCCGTTGTTTTGCATGTAGAGTCCAAAATCAAAGTACGGACATAGGCATGTTGTGTGAAGCCTATCCGGACAAGTTGGTCTAGATCAGTGATGTTTCATTGCATGAATGGCCGGAGAAGACTCCGCGCCAATGGTTGTTTTTCGGGTTTTCTATGCGGTAGATTGCAATAGGGAATCTTGGGGATTAGCTCGAAGGTTCATGATGAGTGCGATTATGATATGCTTTTTACTATCATATTTATAATCATGTCTGCTATTCCTACCTCATTCTGTAGTAATTTCGCGAGAAAAGTCAAAGAATTGTTTTATCATGATTAGGAAAGCACAGTTAGGATCTTTGTTACTCCTTATATTGAGTTACCTAATTTATTACTTCATTTTTATATGCAGGTAGTGTTAACCAGTGGAACTAAAAGTCTTAGAGCAAACAGAGGAGTTCACGGAGTCAACATGGCTGATGACAGGACAAAAATATGGCGCACACGGGTTGACACACGGCTGTGTGCCTACCCATGTCATATGCACCCTGGAGCTGAAGAAATTGGATGCAGGAGACAGAGACTCACACGGGTAGGACACACGTCCATGTGCCTACCCGTGTCATATTTGAACACGACTGCCGACCAACCCGTGTTTGAAGAACACGGCAAGACACACGGCCATGTCCATACCCGTGTCATCTGACACGGCCCACTACCAAACACGCCTGCTCGTGGGGAACCACCTAGGAACCGTCCACATGGCCTGACACACAGCCGTGTTGGAACCCGTGTCCGACCTATTTTCAAAGGGACTATATATTACTTGTAGAAAAATTTGTGGAGAACTTTTGGATTATTTTGGCATTAAGGAACTGCTGGAGCACGAAGTGGATCATCCAAGAGAAGGAGGATTTGAAGGGTATTTTGTATGCATTTAATCTTTTATAATCCCTTTTAATCTCTCTTTTCTCTTGGTGATTCATCTTCAATTATCTTTTATTCTCTATGAACTTATAGTTGAACATTCTAGTAATCATGTATCATTTTGTTTAAGTTAAATTTGTGGTATTTTATTCGTGTTTAGGCTTGCAAACAATGAGTTTAATCTTCATTATGAATTGCTTCTTTGCTTTACATAATTTGCAAATTGCTAGATTGAGAAATTGGTTCTTTGTAATGATATTTGTATGTTCATATTGTGGTCTTAACTCTCTTTGTGAATCAAACTCTATGATCGATAGATAAAGTTCATGAATTTATGTAGTAATAAGGGTACTTTACTTAATGCAAACTTGAGTATTGTAAATTGTTCGAGAGAAAATTTACTATCTTAGGTTTAGATTTGGAATTGCTCGAGAGAGAATTTGATGAACATTTAACCTTTACATTACAACGAATTTAATAGTCTTTTCATTTTATGATCACTTAGAATTGAACTAATAAATGAGTTCATTCATGTAATCGCTTAAAAGCTTCATGCCTTTTATCATTTTTACTTCTCTAATGCTGATTTATCCAATAGTCATAGTTAGGTTAATTTAGGTTAGAAATCAATTTTACTTATAGGTACGATAATAGAGTGAGGATGAGTAAGAATACTTGAAGGGGCCCTATGGAATACGACACGAGATGTAGATTTCTCCTACACTATGATTGATAGGTGCACTTGCCTGAATGTTAATTCAATCTAGCTTATGCCCATATACATAGTTATACTAGAATGTAGAATGAAATCGCATTGAGTTATTACTTGTTAGCAAAGCAATCATCAAATTTTTGGCGCCGTTGCCGGGGACGTTTTCAATATTTCAAAAGTCTAAATTTTATTAATCTACCAGTTTTTGTTTAGTAATAAATAGTTGTAAATTAGTGTTTGAATAATTATATCGCTTAATCTCTATTTTGTAGTCTGTTAGTCTATGACCAGGGGCAGAAATTCTGGGCTAGCACCATTTCATCCTGACCCAGAATGACTTATCCATAACACTAACCTAAGGGACGTGGGAATTAATACCATAGATATTTCAAACGGACTATCAGAAGAGGAGACAGTGAACCAAGGAGAGAATCATCCTGAAAACCTAGATACCATGGCCAACCAAAATGAGCAAACCATGTCTGACTTGGCAAAACCTAATCTTCAAGGAACCGGGTCGAGCATCATTAGACCACCGATAGCTACCAATAACTTTGAATTGAAGCCTAGTGTGATACAAATGGTTCAACAGTATGTCCAGTATGATGGCTTGCAAGATGAGGATCCTAACACCCACTTGGCTGGATTCCTGGAGATATGTGATACATTCAAGATCAATGGTGTTTCCAACGATGCCATTCAATTGAGATTGCTTCCATTTTCTTTAAGGCATAAGGCGAAGCAGTGGTTAAACTCACTACCTAGAGGGTCGATCACTACTTGGGACATGATGGTTGAGAAGTTTCTGATGAAGTATTTCCCACCTGCGAAGACTGCGAAGTTAAGGAATGACATCTCTACGTACATTCAATTGGAGTCTGAATCGTTATACGACACATGGGAACGATTCAAGGAGTTGTTAAGGAGATGTCCCCACCATGCTCTACCTTCTTGGCTTCAGATTCAGACATTCTATAATGGTCTAAATCCGGCCACTAAACAAATGATTGATGCGGCTAGTGGAGGCACTTTGAACAACAAGACACCTAAAGCGGCTCAGCAGTTGATTGAAGATATGGCTATGAATAATTACCAATGGACTACCTTAAGACAAAAGCCTAGCAAGGCCGCAGGAATTTATGAAGTAGATGTCGTCACCGCCTTAGCTATTCAAGTGAAGAAGCTTCACCAAAAGATGGACAACCTTGCCTTAGCATCACCCTCCATGGCACCGCAACAATGGGACCCTTCATGCAGTGGAATGCCTGGTTGTGAACCTCAAGTTCAAGAGCATGTTGACTATATAGGTAACAATAATAGACCTCCTTTCAATCAAGCCAACAACCTATATAGTTCTACATATAATCCTGGATGGAGAAACCACCCCAATTTCTCTTAGGGAGGACAAGGAAATCAAGGGAAGCAACCCATGTTTGGACAACAACCACAGCCGGAACCAAGGAAGCCTACATTGGAAGATGTGCTTACCAAGTTCATGCAAACTACCGATGTAGCCTTCCGAAATCAAGAGGGTTCAATTCGGAACTTGGAGAATCAGATTGGTCAGCTTGCAAGGATGGTTTCTGAAAGGCAACAAGGAACACTTCCGGGGAACACTGAGATAAATCCAAGGGAGCATGCAAAAGCCGTTCAATTGAGGAGCGGAAAGGAGTTACAAGACCCAAGGCATGTGAAGGAAGCACCCCAAATAGAGTCTAGCGGCGAAGTATCAAGCGAGATGAATGTGAAATCGATGGAGTACCAACCAGCAATACCATACCCAGCAAAGCTTAACAAGGAGCACATGGATGTCCAGTATGGTAAATTTTTATCTATGTTTAAGCAATTACGTGTCAATTTACCTTTTTCTGGAATTATTCAAATGCCTAAGTATGATAAATTTCTTCAGGATTTAATTTCTAATAAAAAGAAAATAGAGGAATTATCGTTAGTAACACTTAGTGAAGAATGTTCTGCTATTTTGCAAAATAAATTACCACAAAAACTTAAGGATCCCGATTCATTTTCAATTCCATGCTTAATCGGAGATTTACAAGTCAATAAAGCGTTAGCAGATTTAGGAGCAAGTATAAATTTAATGCCTTATAAACTATATCTGAAACTAGGCCTAGGTGAACTTAGCCCGACTAGAATGAGTATTCAATTAGCGGATCGATCGGTTAAGTATCCTAGAGGAATAGTAGAGGATGTATTAGTTGAGGTAGACAAGTTTATATTTCCTACAGATTTTGTTATTCTAGATATGGATGAAAGTATCGAAGTACCACTCATACTAGGTCGTCCATTTTTAGCAACATCTAGAGCACTTATTGATGTTTTTGATGGTAAATTAGTCTTTCGAGTAGGGGAAGATGAAGTCACTTTTCAAATTGGCAATACTATGAAACAATCTTTAGATAATGATGATTATTGCTATTTTTCTCATGGTGTTGATGACTTTATGACTTCCATAAATTCTAATTTTTATTATAGAGATCCTTTAGAAATTTGCATTACTAATTGTTTTCTAGAAGAAGAACAAAATAAAGACATTACTGAACATTTATTTTTTCTAGATAATAGTGTTGTAATGAATAAAACGACTGAATATTGTTTGATTACTCAAGAAGATTATGAAACTCTTAAGAATAATACTAAGAATCCACCAATAGTAGAACTTAAAAAATTACCGGATCATCTTCAGTATGCTTTCTTAGGAACTAATTCTTCTTACCCAGTTATTATATCCTCTAATCTTTCCAACATTGAAAAAACTAAATTAATAACTGTATTGAAGAAATGTAAAGGTGCAATAGCATGACAAATATCTGATATAAAGGGTATTAATCCTAGTTTTTGCACTCATAAAATCCTTTTGGAAGAAAACTATAAGTCTTCTATTCAACCGCAACGTAGGATAAATCCTAATATGAAAGAGGTAGTTAAGGCTAAGATTATTAAGTTATTAGATGCTGGTATTATATATCCTATTTCGGATAGTTCATGGGTTAGTCCTGTCCAAGTAGTTCCTAAGAAGGGTGGCCTGACAGTGGTAGCAAATGATATAAATTAATTAATTCCAACGCGAACGGTAACATGTTGGCATGTCTGTATAGACTATAGGAAATTAAACGATGCCACTAGGAAAGACCATTTCCCTCTTCCTTTCATTGACCATATATTAGAACGCTTATCAGGACATTCTTATTATTGTTTTCTAGATGGACTCTCTGGATACTTCCAAATTCCTATAGCACCAGAAGACCAAGAGAAAACAACATTTACTTGCCCATTCGGTACTTTTTCCTATAGACGTATGCCTTTCGGGTTATGTAATGCACCCACCACATTTCAAAGGTGCATGCTAGCCATCTTTAACGAGTATGTTGAAGATATCATGGAAGTGTTCATGGATGATTTTTCTGTTTTTGGCGATTCATTTGATCTATGTTTGAATAACTTAGAGAAAGTTCTTAGGAGGTGTGAGGAGACGAATCTAGCGCTTAGTTGGGAGAAGTGCCATTTCATGGTACAAGAAGGGTTAGTACTTGGCCATAAAATCTCAAGCCAAGGAATCCAAGTTGATAGAGCAAAAATAGAGACCATAGAGAAATTACCACCACCAACCTCCGTTAAGGCAGTGAGAAGTTTCTTAGGACACGCGGAATTTTACCGCCGGTTTATCAAAGACTTCTCTAAAATAGCTAAACCACTTACAAGGCTTTTAGAAAAAGACACACCTTTTATTTTTGAACAAGAGTGTCTACATGCCTTTGAGTTCTTAAAAGAGAAATTAATTAATTCTCCTATTATGATCGCACCTGATTTTAGTCAACCATTTGAGATCATGTGTGCGCTAGTAGTTTTGCAGTAGGGGCTGTTTTAGGAGAACGCCGAAACAAACATTTTCACCCTATATATTACGCTAGCAAAACACTTAATAATGCACATGAGAATTATACAACTACCAAAAAAGAACTCCTAGCAGTGGTATTTGCCTTTGATAAATTTAGACCATATTTAACATTGTCCAAAGTGGTAGTTTACACGGATCACTCTGCCCTTAGATATTTGCTAGCCAAAGCGGAAGCAAAGCCTCGTTTAATCCGTTGGGTTCTTCTGTTACAAGAATTTGATTTAGAAATTAGGGATAAACGAGGCGCGGAAAACTTAGCGGCAGATCATCTTTCACGTTTAGAAAATCTACTACGATCAATGTTAGATGAATCTGAAATTTCTGATACATTTCCTGAGGAATCACTATTAGCCATATCTACAAATATACATCTTGTTATCCATGGTTTGCAGATTATGCAAACTATCTTGTGGCTAAGGTCCTTCCAAAAGATTTTTCATATCAGCAGAAAAAGAAATTTTTCTCTGATTTTAAATATTACTTCTGGGATGACCCCTTTCTTTTTCGGATATGTGCAGATTCTGTTATACGAAGGTGTGTATCAGCGGAGGAGGGTTGGAAGATTTTGGAGCAGTGTCATTCAGGCCCTGCTGGTGGTCACTATGGAGGGAATCGCTCTGCGAAAAAGGTTCTTGATTCCGGTTTTTATTGGCCCCTTCTATTCAGGGATGCCCAAAGGTATGTGCTTTCATGTGATTCTTGTCAGAAAGCAGGTAATATTTCTAAATTACATGAAATGCCACAAAAATTTATTCTTGAATGTGAAGTATTTGATGTGTGGGGTATTGATTTTATGGGCCCATTTCCAGCTTCCTTTGGGAATAAATATATTTTAGTAGCTGTAGATTATGTATCGAAGTGGGTTGAAGCACAAGCTTTGCCTACTAATGATAGTAGGGTAGTAATCCGATTTTTAAAATCCTTATTTGCACGATTTGGCACACCACGTGCACTTATTAGTGATAGGGGTTCACATTTCTGTAATTTACAGCTAAATAAAGTATTAGAAAAATATGGAGTTACACATAGGATAGCCACTCCTTATCATCCGCAAACTAGTGGTCAAGTTTAAGTATCCAATAGAGAACTTAAGAGGATCCTAGAAAAATCTGTAGAAGGGAATATGAAGTTGTGGTCTAGGAAACTTAACGACTGTTTGTGGGCTTATAGGACCGCCTTCAAAACACCTATAGGGACCACCCCCTTTAGATTAGTCTATGGTAAATCTTGTCACCTACCTATAGAATTAGAGCATAAGTCGTATTGGGCAATACGTTCTTTGAATTTTGACAATAATTCTATAGGGGAGAAACGGAAGCTTCAACTTAACGAATTAGATGAGTGGAGAACTATGGCCTATAAGAACTCCAGGATTTATAAGGAGAAGACCAGGCTATTTCATGACCGTCACCTTAGCAAACCCAAGACATTCCAAAAAGGTGACCAAGTCCTCCTTTTTAATTCCAGACTGCGTTTATTCCCTGGGAAATTAAGGTCTAAGTGGTCCGGACCCTTTAAGGTTAAAGAAGTCTTTCCCTACGGCACAGTCGAACTAACTCACCCTGAAAAGGGAGATTTTAAGGTTAATGGACACCGACTCAAGCCTTATTATGGTGAACTTCCTAGAGACTTCACTTGTCTAGAGACCTGCCTCCGTCTAGATTAGGCTTATGTTAAATTAATAACTATATAAAGTATTTCTTATTTATAAAAAATTTTTAATATAAGTCTAGAAAAATTTAATGAAAAATTTTTAATGGAAAAAGAAAAAAATTCTGTAAAATTTTTTTTTAGGAGAAATGCAATATTGGAGGGGCACACGGGTCACCACACGCCCATTTTGGTGGTCGTGTACTCGACACAGCCTCAGGCCCAGCCGTGTGAATTAATTCCGCAGAAAGGGTGATTTCTTCCCGAGCACAACACGGGTTCACACCAACCCGTGTGCCTAGCCGTGTCTTTCGCTCAACGATCGTCGAGACCGCTGCATCGAGACAACCGACACGCCCGTGTTGGCTGACACACGGCCGTGTCGCCTACCAACCCGTGTCCCGTGTGTTGTTAATACGTCGTGTCCACCTGCCGCGCTGTCCCCTATCAGTTTGACCGCACGGCCCCCCAAAGCCCATGTTTCACGAGGCCAAGATTTCGCGACACGGGTCCGCACACGCCCGTGTACGTACCCGTGTTCGCCAATTATAAATAGGGGGTCGTGCTAATGTTCCCTTCTTTCTTTTTAAACATGTCTTCCGGACGAAGTCAAGGCGGTCTCCATCGCCGACCGGAGCTACAAGTTTCAATGGAGAGGCGTAATGCCGCTGCTCCGCTAGTATTTACTGATCCATCGCACACCACCCGCTTCAACCGCCTACAATCAAAGAAATTTCAAGATATCCGCATGATTGATTGGAGCGTGCTTGAAGAAATAAATTTAGCTGGGGATGTCAGGGCATTAATATCTATAACGGGTTGGGAGCAATTTTTTGCCATAGAGGAGTTTGGATTTAGGGAACTCACGTTAGAGTTCCTGTCCTCGTTTTATTGCAACTTTCGGCCTAACTTCATTGATGCGCCGCACGCGCCCGAGGGGATAATTTCGTTTCGAGTCGGTGGCACATTTTATACACTCACCATGCTCCAATTCACCCAGTATTTAGGGGTGTATGAGGATTCATTCCTCTTTAGTGCTGCCTACCCCGAGCTCCACTTCGACCTCTCCAATCGAGATATTGCCGGCGGTATCTGGCGTCAGATTTCTTTTGACACTAGCGCCTATGAGGCCAAGCAATCTAAGGCCTCTAAGTTGGTTTCACCCGCCCTCCATTACATTCACCATCTCCTTAGCCACACATTGAGCGGCCGGGGCGAAAGCTCCGGTGTTGTCAGTCGACAGGACCTACTATACCTCTACAGCATGTCTTCATGTTATCCTCTGCATCTTGGTTTCCTTCTAGCCTAGTTTATTCTCCACCAGGCCGACACCCCCCGCATTGGGTCTATCTATGTAGCACCCTACATCACTCGCCTGGTGAAGAACATGGGCATATTCTCAGCCCTCACCCAGATGACAGTGGTCGCGAAGATCGTGCCCATCACGATGGCCAGTCTTCGCTCCCTCTGCCTCGTCACCGCTCGTCAGGGCCAGGGAGGTGTCATATATTTTATTGCATGACGTGGGCCACAAGTGTAGGATGACAGTGATGACGAGGTGGATCCTGACCTCGATGTGTCGTTGGTACCTCTGCCCCATTCCACTTACGCTCATGGCGAGTCTTCTACTGCACCCCCTCCACCTCATTCATGGTACTCGGGGGAGTTTCGACAGTTCTTCAACATCGAGCTCTCGCCGCGCCTACAGCATATTGAGGAGTCGCAGCAGCGGACCGAGTCCCTCCTCATCCAGATCAGAGACCACCTAGGGATCGCCCCTAGAGAGCCGGCAGCTCCTGGCCAGCCGCACTTCCCAGAAGACCAGCCGCCTTACTTTTGACATGTATCTGTGTATTGTAGTATTTCTTTTTTTCTATTGATGTAGTTCAGTTATTATATATGATTTCATGTCCGCTCCTGGTTCCTTCATGTACTCTTTTATTTGATGATATCAATTTCTTTTTATTATTCTTAGTGAAATTACTATTTCAGCACTTTACATTGCAATGAGGACATTGCAAATTCTAAGTCTGGGGGTGGATGTTCTTTCTTCCATTTTATAATTGTTGTGATGGACATGTTTACAACTGATAATAATTTTGCTATCATAACACTCAAGTTAGCGATACCCCCTAAGAAAAAAAAACAATTTCATTGACTTTTGTTATTCCTTTAAGCTCTCATTAATTAATTCAGTTGGGATTATAACTATCCAATTTAACTTCACACGCTGATTAAAATGAATTGATGTAGGCTCATAGAGCGTTTAACTTTGTTGATTCGTAATTAAGCATAGAAATTCATTAGCTTAATTTTCTCTATATAATTTGCTTTTAAGATTAATCCTCTATATTATTAATTATCAATCACTCAATTTTAGAAAATATACTTATCTATAATAATGTGAGTCGATGAGTGTAACATTTTATAATTTGGTATTAGGGAATCAAAATGAAATGAATTCTCTATTGATGTTCAGAATTTATCCTCTAGCGATCCTCAAAACAGTATATAGGTTAATTAGTAAGGGCGGAAATGACTTAGGCCTCATATTGGATAGCTTTAGCCTTGTTAACCCAAAACCTTTAACATGATACCCTTGCACACCCAATTTGAACCTATTCCCCATCCTTTTGATGCTCTACCACTAAAATTCACCAAGGCCAAATCCTTACCTATTAGCACACCTATCATTGAGACCTTCTTGGAATGAGTTTGTTCATAGTGATATGTGGCCTGAGTGCGTGTATATTTGCACCCACTTGGAATGATCCCTACTATGAACCCAAAGCCTAACAGAAAAGAGAAGACATAGTGATATGTGGCCTGAGTGTGTGTATATTTGCACCCACTCAGAATGATCCCTACTATAAACCCAAAGCCTAAAAGAAAAGAGAAGACATAGTGATATGTGGCCTGAGTGTGTGTACATTTGCACCCACTTGGAATGATCCCTACTATGGTCCCTTGGTTAAGAACAATAAAAGTTTGGAGTATCTTTCAAAATAAAAAAAATATGGGAAGTAGGTAAATTGCAAAGTCTGGGGGTGCTTTTTATAACACCGATGTATGTTAAGGTATATACCAACAAAAGGCTCAATCGTGATTTAGGTGTGGAAAACCCATCGCATTTATCTTTGATTATCTTGCCTATAATCTTCTATCCTAAGACAAAAAGGCTACACCATCATACAAGTCCTAAGGATCCGACCTTACTGAGTCTAACTAAGTGCCGTGGAGAGGATGTAAAAAGGGTAAGCTCGTGACCGTCAATATGGGTACCTATAAGTTTTGAAATACTAATACGTATCTTATAGAGATTGTTATTTTCTCCTCATATTTGTTAAAGATGACTATACTCTTATTTCTAAAAATGAGTGAGAGATAGTTAACAGATAAATTGGAAGAATTTTAAGACTACGTTATATTTATAAAAGTCTGCTAAACTATTTCTTATGCGATTACATCATCAAAGTTCTCTTAAAATTCATCGCAACCAGTGTGCGGAGGCAAAATTATTTAATGGTAACCCAAGTGTTTGAATTAGTTTGCTTAGGGACAAGCAAACATCTAAGTCTGGGGTATTTGATGCGTGCGATTATGATAGGCTTTTTACTATCATAATTGTAATCATGTCTGCTATTCCTACCTCATTCTGTAGTAATTTCGCGAGAAAAGTCAAAGAATTGTTTTATCATAATTAGGAGAGCACAGTTAGGATCTTTGTTACTCCTTATATTGAGTTACCTAATTTATTACTTCATTTTTATATGCAGGTAGCGCTAACCAGTGGAACTAAAAATCTTGAAGCAAACAGAGGAGTTCATGGAGTCAACATGGCTGATGACAGGACAAAAATGTGGCGCACATGGGTTGACACACGGCCGTGTGCCTACCCGTGTCATATGCACCCTGGAGCTTAAGAAATTGGACGCAGGAGACAGAGACTCACACGGGTAGGACACACGCCCGTGTGCCTACCCGTGTCATATTTGAACACGACTGCCGACCAACCCGTGTCTGAAGAATACGGCAAGACACACGGTCGTGTCCATACACGTGTCATCTGACACGGCCCACTACCAAACACGCCTGCTCGTGGGGAACCGCCTAGGAACCGTCCACATGGCCTGACACACGGTCGTGTTGGAACCCGTGTCTGACCTGTTTGCAAAGGGACTATATATTACATGTAGAAAAATTTGTGGAGAACTTTTGGATTATTTTGGCATTAAGGAACTGCTGGAGCACGAAGTGGAGCATCCAAGAGAAGGAGGATTTGAAGGGTATTTTGTATGCATTTAATCTTTTATTAATCCCTTTTAATCTCTCTTTTCTCTTGGTGATTCATCTTCAATTATCTTTTATTCTCTATGAACTTATAGTTGAACATTCTAGTAATCATGTATCATTTTGTTTATGTTAAATTTCTGGTATTTTATTCGTGTTTAGGCTTGCAAACAAAGAGTTTAATCTTCATTATGAATTGTTTCTTTGCTTTACATAATTTGCAAATTGCTAGATTGAGAAATTGGTTCTTTGTAATGATATTTGTATGTTTATATTGTGGTGTTAACTCTCTTTGTGAATCAAACTCTATGATCGAGAGATATGTTGTTTGGAAAATTAGAACATGAGTAAAAGGATTCATGGTAATTTAGAGATAAAGTTCATGAATTTATGTAGTAATAAGGGTACTTTACTTAATGCGAACTTGAGTGTTGTAAATTGTTCGAGAGAAAATTTACTATCTTAGGTTTAGATTTGGAATTGCTCGAGAGAGAATTTGATGAACATTTAACCTTTACATTACAACGAATTTAATAGTCTTTTCATTTCATGATCACTTAGAATTGAACTAATAAATGAGTTCGTTCATGTAATCGCTTAAAAGCTTCATGCCTTTTATCATTTTTACTTCTCTAATGCTGATTTATCCAATAGTCATAGTTAGGTTAATTTAGGTTAGAAATCAATTTTACTTATAGGTATGATAATATAGTGAGGATAAGCAAGAATACTTGAAAGAGCCATGTGGAATACGACACGAGATGTAGATTTCTCCTATACTATGATTGATAGGTGCACTTGCCTGAATGTTAATTCAATCTAGCTTATGCCCATCTACATAGTTATACTAGAATGTAGAATGAAATCGCATTTAGTTATTACTTGTTAGCAAAGCAATCATTAGTGCACCCAGAAAACTGGGCAGAAGCGTGATTCTGCCATCTTGCGGGCCTGGGAGCCAACTTGCACATAACTGGGTTATGTAAAATTTGTGTGATAGATTTGGGACTCGGGGAAGCTTGACCCGCGCATATGGCTTTAATTGATGTTTCAGTGCGGGCAACGAGTTAGGTGGAACCGTACCCGCTCTATGTCGTTTGGTTAAAGCGACCTAAGGAACGTGGTACTTGTCGTTGGCATAGATGGATGGTCTTAGGCATAGGCCGGTAAGACTATAATGCTCACGAGGTTTGTCATCCTAGAGGCGGTGGTGAGACCCCGATTTTTACCGGGTTCACCGAGAATGTTCCTCGAGAGCACGGGGTGTGTAGTCGTGCGTGCCTACGCCTGTGATGAAGTGTAATTTCACTACTGTTTGGCTATGCTAATAAAGTGCAGTGAAGGAGCATCGCCGCCCCGAGTTAAGCTGTAGGGTCGTTATAATTTGGTCAGCTTTAGCTGACTATTACTTTTGTTTGCCACCGCTGCGCTCGATTGTTGCTTGCAGGTGCTGCGGAGCCTAGTGGAAAATAGTGGGCTGCAGCCCTGGTTGCTGAGCCGGCCTCCGAAGGCCAATGCGAATGTTTACTTGTTATACTCATGTGTGACCAGCTTGCGTGCCGATGTTTGGAAGACACTGTTTATTTCATAAAACTCTTGTAAGGCCGTAAGGCCAAGTACTTTGTGTATTTTGTACGCTCATTCCTAATTTGGGTATTTAGTGGACATTCATGCTTTTGACTTGGGTTCTTCTCTTTGCAACTCTTAAAATGCTTCCGCTAGAATGTACTCTGTGTAGGACGTGTGTTATTGGAAAGATGGTTTCATTTCGTAACCCTTCGATCTGTCTATGGTATATGACGTCGGGCCCCGGCAGGACCTACTGTTATATGTTATGTGACGGATATGGGTGTTATAATTTGGTATCAAACTACCGGTTTCGGTCATGCTTAAATGAATTCGTTGGCGAATTCTTTTAAGGAGTGGTGAGCACATGTGTGTGCGTCATCGTTATAACATAAAAAGAACCCATGAATGTCACTTAGGAATGAAAATAAACATGTTTGAGGAACCTGCGTGTTCCTATAATTGGTTTTTGCAATATTGTTTGGTCACTTAATTGTGTTTTGTACGACTATAGGTGACCAGGAGTGGTGTAAGAACGTCAGAACGCTCGCTTTCTGAGGAATACAGTGCACCCAGCGACGTGCTCGAGACACCTCCTTCGTTTGAAACCATAAGAAGGGTAGTTGAAGAGGTGTTCGTTGTGACTAATGCACAGCATGGAAGGAATGTGCAACACTTTGCCCCTGATATGGCTTCAGCGTCGGGTGGCGTGATGGAGAAAATGACATTTAGTAGACCATCAGGTCAGCAGTTGAACATGCGTTTAGTGCAGGGAGTGCACTCAGTTGATGAATATTTGCAGGCGTTTCTTATGATAAGCCGCTACCCATGCTTTGAGTTGGAGAACGAACAATCTATAGTCGATATATTTAATAATGGTCTACGTGGCGAGTTGCGAATTCTACTGATAGGACCAAAATTATTGGTATTCCGAGCCTTGGTGGAGTCAGCTAGATCTTTGGAAGTAGATTTGGGGAAGATTGTAACACCCTCATCCGTTGTATGGCATATAACAGAAGGACCAGCTGGAACCCGACGTCATATACCACGGACAGACGGAAGGGTTACGTATTAATAACCAAACATTCCAATTAAGACTACTTGTCCTAACACAGAGCATTCTAACGGAAGCTTTTACAAGTAGAAAGAACCCAAACTGAATAATCAATTTACATGAATGTCCACAATCACTACCACTGCAATGAAATAACAATACACTGAAAGAAACATTGCCTTATGGCCTTACAATAGTTCACTTATCAAATAGTGTCTTACATATATCGGCTCGCAGGCCGGCCACACATGATAAAGTAAAAACAACTATTTGCTAAGGCCTTCGAGGGCCAGCACTGCAATATGGGCTCCAGCCCGCTATTTGCCACTCGGCCCCGCAGCACCTGCAAGCAACATTCCACCGCACGGTGGAAAACATGCAACGGTCAGCTAAAGCCGACCAAATTATAACGACCCCGTCCCTTTCTCGGGACGGCGGTGCTCCTACCCTGCATATCATTAGCCCAGCTAAACAATTATGTAAAAACATACTTCTCCACAGGTGTAGGCTTGCACGGCCAAACACCCCGTGCACTCAGGGCACATTAACCGTGAATCCTGACACTTTAGCGTCTTCACCACCACCCCCAGGATGGCAACAACATGAGCATTTCAGCCTTCCTGACCACTGTCTAAGGCTCCCGACTATGCCAACGGCCAGTCCCCTTTTCGTGTCTCTCACACTGAACCACATAGCCCAGGTCCAATTCCACTTGCCCGTTGCTCAACCGCATAGTTCACATTAAGATGTACGCACGGGCCAAGCTTCTCTCGGATCCTAATATTCCAATCAATCACATAACCCAGTTATGTTCAAGGCCGGTTCCCAGACCGCCAAGTTAGCAGAACAACGATTTCGCTCAGTTTTTCGGGTGCGCCTTGAAGCTAACCTCCAAGGATCCCTACTGCAATCTACCGCGTAGAAACCCGAAAACCCAAAGCACGGAGTATTCTCCGGCAAATCATAACAAATGCAACATCACTGATCCAGACCAACATGTCCGGGTAGGCTTCACACACAATGCCTATGCCCGTACTTCGATTCCGAACTCTATATGCAACACAAGGGCGACTATTCCTGTCAACCCCAAGGAACACCGCACACTCACCGCACACTCGCGGGAGTGGGTTTTTCCTATGCAAAAAGGAAGAGCTTCACATGCTCAAGTGGAGAATCGTTACCCTTGTAGTATGCTTTGGCGCCATGGAAAAATTACACGGATGGAAATCTTCGCAATGAACTTTCCTCCACGAATCCGCTCTCAGATGTCAAAATGGTGCTCTGATGCTCCGTCGACGGCCAGAATCCTCCTTCTTCTTCCTCCTCTCTCTAACTCCTTGGAAAGAGAATGGTTTGGAGAAAATGAAGAATTAACTCCCCCATTCCCGGCCTTAACTAAGTAGGAAACTGTCTGAAACATTGGATCTCACTTAAAGAAAATGAACGGCTCAAATCTGCACAAAACTCCCCAGACCTGGGCCGAACACGGCCTCGCACACGGTCGTGTCCCAGGCCTTGTGCCTTGATAGAGGCACGATCGTCGAACGCAAAACAACCACACAGGCAAAGACACGCCCGTGTCTCACCTGACACGTCCGTGTCTCACCTGACACGCCCGTGTCGGGTCCTCGACATGCCCGTGTCCGGGGGCGTGTCACACATAACCGCCACGCCAACTGACACGACCCTGCTGAACACGGGTACTGACACGGGTAGGCACACGCCCGTGTCCAATGACACGCCCGTGTCATTAAGCCGTATTCCTTGTCATGTCCTTCTCGGGATAAAATCAGCCGAAACACCATGCCAGACACGGCCTTGGACACGCCCGTGTCCTAGGCCGTGTACCCCCATACAGGCACCAAAATCCCTTTTTACGCGACCAACTCAAATACAATTTTCGGGGTGTTACAAATCTCCCCCACTTAAGAAATTTAGTCCCGAAATTAAGTAAAGGTACAAAAATTACAAGTTACCTGAACGGAATAACTCGGGGTATTCTTCCAACATAGTTTTCTCTCGCTCCCAAGAAAGCTCCTCACGTCCGCAATTATCCCAACGAACTTTAACCATTCGGATATCCTTATTGCGGAGTCGCTTGACTTCAACGTCTTTTATACGTATAGGCTTGACCTTTGTCGTCAACTCGCAATCAACTGGCACTTGATCAACCGCAACTATCTATGAAGGCTCTTGCACCGCCTTACGCAACACCGATACGTGGAACACATCGTGTAGCCCACTCAACTCCTCCGACAGCTTCAATCTATATGCTGCTTCGCCAACACGCTCCAGGATCTCAAATGGTCCAAGGTATCTCGGACTCAGCTTTTTCAAGTGTCGAACCCGCGAGACACCCTTGAACGGTTTGATTTTCAAGTACACCCAGTCGCCAACACTGAACTCCATGTTCCTATGTTTGGCGTTATAGTACTTTGACTGTCTGTCCTGAGCGATCTTCAACCGTTCTTGAATTGTCTGTATCACTGAAGTGGCATCTTCCATCGCTTGACGTTTGTAAAGCTTCGACTCGCCCGTCTCCAACCAAGACAACGGCGTGCGACACTTTCTCCCATACAAGGCATCGAAAGGCGCCATTCCAATACTCGCCTGAAAGCTGTTGTTATACGCAAACTCCACCATGTACAGGTGATCTTCCCGCTGCTTTCCAAAATCTAGGACGCACATGCGAAGCATGTCCTCCAACGTCCGGTTGACCCTCTCGGTTTGGCCATCTGTCTATGGATGAAAGGTTGTGTTGAACTTTAGCTTAGTACCCAACAGACTATGCACCAACCTCTAGTCATTCGACGTGAAGCGTCCATCTCGATCACTAAAAATACTGCGGGGCACACCATGCAACCGTACAATATTCTCCACATATAGTTTGGCCAACCTTTCCACCAGATCTTCCCACCTGATCGAGATGAAGTGCGACACCTTTGTCAACCTATCTACGACCACCCAGATGGTGTCGTTTCCCCTCTGCAACTTCGGCAAATCATGCACAAAATCCATAGATATGTTGTCAAATTTCCATTCCGGGATAGGCAAGGACTTTAGGAAACCTCCGGGCTTCTGGCACTCCGCCTTAACCAAGGCACAAGTTTGACACTTGGACACATAAAGTGCTACATCTTTCTTCAATCCTGGCCACCAAAATAATTTTTTCATGTCTCTATACATCTTCGTGCTTCCTGGGTGGATTTAGTACTTGGTATGATGAGCCTCGTACATCAACTCCTCCCGAAGATTATCCGTACTAGGAACGCATAGGCGACCGTCCTTCCTTAGCAACCCATCCTCAATAGTAAATTGGGAATTTGACCCATCCAATGATTCATCCAAGATCTGCTTCATGTTGTTATCCTGAATCAAAGCCCGCCGAACTCTATCAGCTAGGTCACACTGCACCTCAGTCCAAAATAGTTTCGCCTTAATACTGGATTGCTTGTCGACGCAAGATATATCCAAAGCCTCCAACTCACGGACCAATCTCTCATCATGTACTGACAACCAGTTGGCCTGTGCAGGAACCTTACGACTCAACGCATCCGCCATTACATTACCTTTCCCTAGCACATAATGTATCTTGAAGGAGTAGTCCCCTAGGAACTCCATCCACCTCCGCTGCCTCATGTTCAGATCCTTTTGATCTAACAGGTACTTCAAGCGCTTATGATTGGTGTATATATCGACTTTCACACCGTACAGATAGTGCCTCCACATCTTTAAAGCAAATATCACGGCTGCTAACTCCAAGTCATGGACCGGATAATTTCTCTCGTGAGCCTTCAATTATCGTGAACCGTAGGCTATCACACTCCCATGCTGTAGCAGAACACAGCCCAAACCACTGCCCGAAGCATCACTATAGATTTTGAACCCTTCGGTTCCATTTGGGGAACATAAAATAGGCATTGTGGTCAATTGCCTCTTCAACTCTTCAAAAGCTTGTTCGCACTCCGAAGACCATACAAACTTCTGATTCTTCCTAATCAAAGTCATGAGTGGTAGCGCTATCTGCGAGAAGTTTTCTACGAAGCGCCTGTAGTAGCCAGCAAGCCCCAGAAAGCTCCGGACCTCCGCCACTGCAGTCAAAGTAGGCCACTCCCGTATCGCCACTATCTTCGTCGGATCCACAACTATCCCTTCTCCACTAACAACATGACCAAGGAACGCTATCGAGGATAACCAGAACTCACACTTGGATAACTTAGCATACAACTTGTTTCTCCTCAACATCTCCAACACCATGTGCAGGTGATTATAGTGATCCTCTTCACACTGCGAGTACACCATGATATCATCGATAAATACTATCACAAAACGGTCCAGGTACTCTCTGAACGTCCTATCCATCAGATCCATAAACACTGATGGCGCATTGGTCAAACCAAATGGCATGACCGTGAACTCGTAATGCCCAAACCGCGTACTGAATGCTGTCTTTGGGACGTCGCTCTCCCTTATCCTCAATTGGTAGTAACCGGACTGCAGATCTAACTTCGAATATACCGTTGACCCAACCAACTGATCAAATAGATCGTCAATTCTCGGGATCGGATACTTATTCTTTTTCGTAAGCTTGTTCAATTCACGGTAGTCGATACAAAGCCGCAAGCTCCCATCTTTCTTCTTAACAAAGAGAACCGGTGCGCTCTAAGGCGATGAACTTGGACGCACATAACCTTGCTCTAACAACTCTTGCAGTTGCACCTTCAACTCCGCCATCTCTTTTAGCGCAAACTGATACGGAGAGTGTGACACCAGTTTGGCACTCGGTATCAACTCAATAATAAAATCAATCTCCCGCTGAGGAGGGGCTCCTGGGAGATCATCTGGAAACACATCAGGATACTCGGACACAACTGGGATACTGTCCAGACTAGGCCTAGGCATTGAAGCATGCACTAATGTGATAAACAGCTCTGCCCCAGACCGAATTGCCTTAATCACCTGAAGGGCCGACATCAAAACTTTCCCTAACCCCTTCATGCCCGCAAACGTAGTCTCCCGTTCAGAATTTAATCCCAACTTAACCTCCTTTCGGTTGCAATCAATGTAAGCTCACTGCTCCGAGAGGCAGTCCATACCAAAGATTACATCAAACTCTACTAACGGTAGAATCAACGCTCGCAAATCAAACTCTTGATTCCCAATCCGAACCTTGACTATACAAACCTTATCCGCACGCATTAAGCACCCATTAGGCAACAACACATCCAACTTATCTTTTGCCATCGAGGGAGGGACCCCGATGCGCGTCACAAATCGTTCGAACAAGAAGGAATGCGAAGCTCCCGTATCGAACAAAGCTATCGCCGGACAATTGAGAATCAATACAAATCTGTCAAAACCCTCTTTATCGTAGAGAGCCAGTCCTCAGCTTGAGCTGGCGTTCCATTCCCGTCAAATACTGGGGGATGAAAGCCCATTACATGCTTAAGCTGCTTATCCGTAATTCTCCTCGACTCTACTAGATCAACTGTTGCGCGCTCCACCACTCTCGGCTCTTCCGCCCTAACTGGTTCTTGCTCCACGACAGGAGGTGTGTGGTGTGTTTGCCCTACAGGTTGGGCATTAATCATCGCAAATACGCCTTCAGCCACCATCCTGATGGTTTCCGCTGAAGGAGGTGTAGTAGGCATGTATCTCGGTGCACTACTTTCCGCCGATTGCGGACGCTCTGATTGACCAGCACCACTCCTAGCTGCCTATAGAAGCAAAGACACGTGATTAGACGACAACCAAATTGCTAAAAGCAATCATTGGAACACTCAGATTCCACAAAACAAGTGTATTTTCCATTCCTAAGTGGACATTCATGGGTTCTTTTTGATGTTATAACGATGACGCACACATGTGCTCACCACCCCTTAAAATAATTCGCCCACGAATTCATTTAAGCCTAACCGTAACCAGAAGTCTGATACCAAATTGTAACACCCCCCCCATCCGTCGTATGTCATATAACAGAAGGTCCAGCTGGAACCTGACTCCATATACCACGGACATATGGAAGGGTTACGTATTAATAACCAAACATTCTAATTAAGACTACTCGTCCTAACACAGAGCATTCTAGCGGAAGCTTTTACAAGTAGAAAGAACCCAAACTGAATAATCAATTTACATGAATGTCCACAATCACTACCACTGGAATGAAATAACAATACACTGAAAGAAACATGGCCTTATGGCCTTACAATAGTTCACTTATCAAATAGTGTATTACATACATCGGCTCGCAGGCCGGTCACACATGACAAAATAAAAACAACTATTCGCTAAGGCCTTCGAGGGCCAGCACGGCAACATGGGCTCCAGCCCGCTATTTTTCTCTCGGCTCCGCAGCACCTACAAGCAACATTCCACCGCACGGTGGCAAACAGGCAACGGTCAGCTAAAGCCGACCAAATTATAACGACCCCGTCCCTTTCTCAGGATGGCGGTGCTCCTTCCCTGCATATCATTAGCCCAGCTAAACAATTATGTAAAAACATACTTTCACCACAGGTGTAGGCTCGCACGGCCAAACACCCTGTGCACTCAGGCCACATTAACGGTGAATCCTAACACTTCAGCGTCTTCACCACCACCTCCAGGATGACAACAACATGAGCATTTCAGCCTTCCTGACCACTGTCTAATGCTCCCGACTATGCCAACGGCAAGTCCCCTTTTCGGGTCTCTCGCACCGAACCACATAGCCCAGGTCCAATTCCACTTGCCCGTTGCTCAACCACGTAGTTCATATTAAGATGTACGCACGGGCCAAGTTTCTCTCGGATCCTAATATTCCAATCAATCACATAACCCAGTTATTTTCAAGGCCGGTTCCCAGACTGCCAAGTTAGGAGAACAACGATTCCGCTCAGTTTTTCGGGTGCGCCTTGGAGCTAACCTCCAAGGATCCCTGCTGCAATCTACCGCGTAGAAACCTGAAAACTCAAATCACGGAGTCTTCTCCGGCAAATCATAACAAATGCAACATCACCGATCTAGACCAACATGTCCGGGTAGGCTTCACACACAATGCCTATGCCCGTACTTCGATTCTGGACTCTATATGCAACACAAGGGGGACTATTCCCGTCAACCCCAAGGAACACCGCACACTCACGGGAGCGGGTTTTCTCTATGCAAAAAGGGAGAGCTTCACATGCTCAAGTGTAGAATCGTTACCCTTGTAGTATACTTTGGCGCCATGGAAAAACTACATGGATGGAAATCTTCGCAACGAACTTTCCTCCACGGATCCGCTCTCAGATCTCAAAATGGTGCTCCGATGCTCCGCCGGCGGCCGGAATCCTCCTTATTCTTCATCCTCTCTCTAACTCCATGGAAAGAGAACTCCTTGGAAAGAGAATGGTTTGGAGAAAATGAAGAATTAACTCCCCCATTCCCGGCCTTAACTGAGCAGGAAATCGTCTGAACCATTGGATCTCACTTAAAGAAAATGAACGGCTCAGATCTGCACAAAAATCCCCAGACCTGGGCCGAACACGGCCTCGCACACGGCCGTGTCCCAGGTCGTGTGCCTTGATCGAGGCACGATCGTCGAACGTAGAACAACCACACGGGCAAAGACCCGCCCGTGTCTCACCTGACACGCCCGTGTCGGGTCCTCGACACGCCCGTGTCTGTGGGCGTGTCATACATCACCGCCACGCCAACCCACACGACCCTGCTGAACACGGGTACTGATACGGGTAGGCACACGCCCGTGTCCAATGACACGCCCGTATCATTAAGCCGTGTTCCTTGTCGTGTCCTTCTCGGGATAAAATCGGTCGAAACACCATGCCAGACACGGCCTTGGACACGCCCGTGTCCTAGGTCGTGTACCCCCATACAGGCACCAAAATCCCTTTTTACGTGACAAACTCAAATATAATTTTCGAGGCGTTATAAAGACTCGCCAGATGCCAGAGAGCAGGGTATCAAACTCTACAAGTCCTATAAGAGCTGCATTCCGCAGAATGCTGAAAATGTGGGCTAGAACATCGACTATCAAAGCTACTTACACTTGTCATACTTGTGGCAAGAAAGGGCACTTTGCCCGAGATTATCGAGATTGTGCTCAGAAGACAAAGAAAGTTATGTCAGGAGCAGTAGAGGACTCTAGTGCAAAGGAAACGTTGTTCAAAATGTCGAACTCCTCAAAATATGTGTTCCGTAAGTGGTATAAGAAGGCTAGGACTTCAGGTCCAGCTCCTTCTTCTGGTGCATCTGGGGTGACTATGGGACGAACCCCGGGTGCATGCTATAACTCTAGAAAGCAGGGACACTTTGCCCGAAACTGTTGGAGCGGACGTCCAAAGTCCGAGAGGAAGCCTGGGGCAACATACGAGGAGAAGGGCAAGGTGGTGGAGTCAACTGCATCCCACTATGCTCCAGCCCAGCCTAGGGTGTACAATTTTGGCCTGCAGGAGGCCATAAAGTAAGCTGAGATGGTGACAGGTATGATTTATATTTATAGCCGTTTAGCTTTAAATACTTGTTGCCCTTGCGCATGTTAGCTTAGGACTATTTGTGCTAGTTTCGCTTTTCGATTATCCGGCAAGAGCACCGTTCAATTCGGGATATTCGCACTCCTTTTTGTCCAAAGGATATCTATCGCGCATCGGAGTACCTTCTTCGATGGCAAAGAACAAATTGGATGTGTTGTTGCCTAATGGGTCCTCAATGCGCACGGATAGAGTTTGTTGCATTTAGATATGGATTAGGAGTCCAGAGTTTGACTTGCAAGCATCGCTACTGCCGATAGTAGAGTTCGATGTGATCTTTGGTATGGACTGGCTCTCAGAGCAGCGGGCATACATTGTTTGCAACCACAAGGAGGTCAAATGGGGAACTGATCATGAGACGACTTTTGCGGGCATGAAGGGATCAAGCAAAACTTTGATGTCTGCTCTCCAGGTGGTTAAGGCAGTTCGTGCTGGTGCAGAGCTGTTTCTCACTTTGGTGAAAGGTTCGAATCCCAAGCCAGGTTTGGACAGCATCTCAGTGGTATCCGAGTACCCTGACGAGTTCCCTGACGATCTCCCCGGAGCCCCACCTCAGTGGGAGATTGACTTCACTATTGAGCTAGTGTCAGGTGCTAAACCTGTGTCATGCTCTCCGTATCAATTAGCGCCTAAGCAGATTGTGGAACTGAAGGTTCAACTTGAAGATCTGTTAGAGCAGGTTTATGTGCGTCCAAGTTCGTCGCCTTGGAGCACACCGGTCCTTTTTGTTATGAATAAGGACAAAAGTTTGCAACTCTGTATCGATTTTCGAGAGCTAAATAAGTTAACGGAGAAGACCAAGTACCCGATCCCAAGGATTGATGATATCTTCGATCAGTTAGTCGGGTCTTCGGTGTACTCGAAATTGGATCTTAAATCCGGATATTATCAGCTGAGGATAAGAGAAAGTGATATCCCAAAGACAGCTTTCAGTTCACGGTATGGGCATTATGAGTTTACCATCATGTCGTTTGGGCTGAGAAATGTGCCATCCGTGTTTATGGATTTTATGAACAGGATGTTCAGGGAGTACTTGGACAAGTTCGTGATTGTCTTTATTGATGACATATTGGTGTACTCGCAGAGCGAGGATGATCATTTCAAGCATATGCATATTGAGTTGGAGACATTAAGGAGGAATCAGCTTTTTGCCAAGTTCTCTGAATGTGAGTTTTGGTTGTCCTCAGTAGCATTCCATGGTCATATAGTTAGTGGAGAGAGTATTGCGGTGGATCCGACGAAGATAGTTGTTATGCGGGAGTGGCCTGTATTGTCTACAATAGCGGAAGTCCGGAGTTTTCTGGTGTTGGCCGGCTATTATAGGCGCTTTGTAGAGAACTTCTCGCGGATAGCGTTACCCCTGACGACTTTGACGAGGAAAGATCAAAAGTTTGTGTGGTCGCCGGAGTACGCGCAAGCATTAGAAGAGCTGAAGAGTCAATTGACTACGGTGCCTATTCTATGTTTGCCGGTTGGGACCGAAAGATTTGAGATTTATAGTGATGCTTCGGGCAGTGGTTTGGGGTTTTGTCCTACTGCAGCATGGGAAAGTGATAGCTTATGGCTCGCGTCAGCTGAAGGTGCACGAAAGGAATTATCCGGTCCATGACTTGGAGTTAGCGGCCGTGATATTTGCCCCGAATCAGTGGAGGCACTACCTATACAGTGTGAAAGTCGATATTTATACCGATCACAAGAGCTTGAAGTACTAGTTGGATAAAAAGGATATAGACATGCGGCAGCGAAGATGGATGGAGTTCCTAGGGGACTACCCATTCAAGATTCATTATGTGCCTGGGAAAGGCAATGCAGTTGTGAATGCGTTGAGTCGCAGGGCCCCTGCACAAGCCAACTGGTTGTCAGATCGTGACGAGCGTTTGATTCGGGAGTTGGAGGCATTAGAGATCTCTTGTGTTGACAAACAGACTAGTGCCAAAGCGCAATTGAACTGGACAGAAGTTCAATATGACCTGGCTGATTGGATTTAGTAGGCTCTGGATTTGGATAGCAACACGAAGCAAATCATGGATGAGGCATTGGATGGGTCAAATTCCCAATTTATTATTAAGGATGGATTGTTATTGAAGGACAGTCATCTGTGCGTCCCAAATGTGGGTAAACTGCGGGTGGAATTGATGTACGAGGCTCATCATACCAAGTACTCGATTCACCCAGGGTGCACGAAGATGTTCCATCATATAAAGAAGTTGTTCTGGTGGCCAGGACTTAATAAGGACGTGGCACTTTTTGTGGTGAAGTGACAAACGTGCGCCTTAGTGAAGGCGGAGTGCCAAAAGCCCGGAGGTTGTTGCAACAATTGTTGGGAACCAAGCTGAGTTTCAGCACGGCCTTTCATCCGCAGACTGATGGTCAGACTGAGAGGGTCAACAGGATGATCGAAGACATGCTTTGCATGCGCGTCTTGGATTTAGGAAAGCAGTGGGAAGATCACCTATACTTGGTGGAGTTTGCTTATAACGACAGCCAACAAGAAAGCATTCAAATGGCGCCCTTCGAGACAATTTATGGTAGTAAATGTCGCACGCCATTGTCATGGTTAGAAACGGGTGAGTCGAAGCTGTACAAACGGCAGGAAATGGAAGATGCAACTTCGTTGGTATGAATTATTCGAGAATGATTGTTGATCGCTCAGGATAGGCATGCTAAATACTATAATGCCAAGCATCGGAACGTTGAGTTCGTTGTTGGCGACTGGGTTTATTTGAAGATTAAGCCGTTCAAGGGCGTCTCACGGGAACAGTGCTTGAAGAAGCTAATCCTGAGGTACCTTGGACTGTTTGAGGTTCTGGAGAGAATTGACAAAGCAGCTTATTGACTGAAGCTATCAGTTGAATTGTATGGTCTACATGACGTATTCCATATTTCGGTGTTGCGGAGGGCGGTGCAAGAGCCTTCGCAATTTATTACGGTCGAACAAGTACAGATTGATAATGGGTTGACGACGAAGGTCAAGCCCGTTTGTATTGAGGACTCGGAAGTCAAGCGACTGCGCAACAAGGACATTCGGATGGTCAAGGTCCGTTGGGACAACTGCGGTCGGGAGGAGATCTTGTGGGAGTGAGTGCAGACCATACTTGAGTAGCACCCGGAGTTATTCAACTCAGGTACAGCTTAAGTATTGTTTATCTCTTCCTTTCTATAATTTCACGACGAAATTCTTTTTAGAGGGAGAGAATTGTAACGCCCCGAAACTCAAAAGAGGGATAAACAGCATTTAGAGCCAAGTTTGGTGCCTGGTATGGGTTGCACGGCCTGGGACACGGGCGTATCCAGGGCCGTATCATGCTTGGGTTCGACGAACATGCCGAGTGGTTGATGAAATGCACTCAACGAGGCGTCAATATAGTGAACACGTCATGAGACACGGGCGTGTCCAGGGCCATATCTTGCTCGGGTTGTTAGTCGGGTTGTGTCGAGTGAGGAACACGGTCTGGATCAAGCCGTGTTCTGGTTGACACGGGTGTGTCAAAATTGGCACGGGCGTATCAAGAACCCGTGTACTCTTTGGGATGGTTTGGTCCTGTGTCGATTGAGGAACACGCCCTGCAACACGGGCATGTACTGGTTGAAACGGGCGTGTCAGAAGGAACACGGGCATGTCAGGAACCCGTGTCCTTCTCTGTGTGTTTGGCCGGTTGTGTCGGCTATTGAGCACGGCCTAGAACATGGGCATGTGCATGGCTGTGTCTGGCACACGACATGTGACACGGGCATGTCCAGTGGCCGTGTCCTGTTCGTAATGCGATGGTTTCGACATCGATTGAGGCACACGGCCTTGGACACGGGCGTGTCACAAGCCGCGTTCGGCCTAGAAATGTTATTTTAAGTGCGAACTGTGGCCATCTGTTTCCTTTTTTTGGGATCCAAGGGCCTAGGGTTGTCCTTGTTGAGTTAAAGCCGGGAATAAGGTTTGAAACCATCATTCCACTTTGAACTTTCTCTTTTTAAAGCTTTAGAGAGAGGGGAGAGCAAGGAAGAAGGAGGAGGAGAGATTCAGCTGCCAGTGGAGCTTCGGAGCCCCAAATCGCAAGTCGAGTCCAGATCTATGGAGGCGAGGCCATTATAGTGCTTTTCATCCGTCTAGATCTTCGTGGCGCCAAAGAGAAACCCAAGGGTAATTATTCTCTTCTTGGACATGTGAAGTCCTCTTTCTTTCTACACAGGAAACCCGCTCTCGCGAGTATGCGGTGAGTGTGAGGTGTGCCTTCCGGTGGACATGAATAGTCCCCATTGTTTTGCATGTAGAGTCCGAAATTGAAGTACGGATATAGGCATGGCGTGTGAAGTCTACCCAGACAAGTTGGTCTGGATCGTTGATGTTTCATTGCATGAATGGCCAGAGAAGACTCCACGCCGATGGTTGTTTTTCGGGTTTTCTACGCGGTATATTGCAACAGGGAATCTAGGGGATTAGCTCCAAGGTGCACCCGGAAAACTGGGCAGAAGCGTGATTCTGCCATATTGCGGGCCTGGCAGCTAACTTGCACATAACTGGGTTATATAAAATTTATGTGATAGATTTGGGACTCGGGGAAGCTTGACCCACGCATATGACTTAAATTGACGTTGCGGTGTGAGCAACGGGTTAGGTGGAACTATACCCGCTCTATGTCGTTCGGTTAAAGCGACCTAAGGTACGTGGTACTTTCCATTGGCATAGATGGAGGGTCTTAGGCATAGGCCGGTAAGACTATATTGCTCACGAGGTTTGTCATCCTGGAGGCGATGGCGAGACCATGGATTTTGACTAGGTTCACAGAGAATGTGCTCTGAGAGCATGGGGTATGTAGTTGTGCGTGCCTACACCTGTGATGAAGTGTAATTTTAACTGTTTGGCTATGCTAATAAAGTGCAGGGAAGGAGCATCGCCGCCCCGAGTTAATGGGCGGGGTCGTTATAATTTGGTCAGCTTTATCTGACCGTTGCTTTTGTATGCCACCGCTGCGGTGGATTGTTGCTTGCAGGTATTGCGGAGCCTAGTGGCAAATAGCGAGCTGAAGCCCTAGTTGCTGAGCCGGCCCCCGAAGGCCAATGCGAAAGTTTACTTGTTATACTCATGTGTGACCGGCCTACGTGCCGATGTTTGGAAGACATTGTTTATTTAAGAAAACTCTTGTAAGGCCATAAGGCCAAGTACTTTGTGTATTTTGTATGCTCATTCCTAATTTGGGTATTTAATAGACATTCATGCTTTTGGCTTGGGTTCTTTTCTTTGCAACTCTTAAAATGCTTCTGCTAGAATGTACTCTGTGTAGGACGTGTGTTATTGGAAGGATGGTTTCATTCGTAACCCTTCGGTCTGTCTGTGGTATATGACGTCAGGCCCCGGCCGGACCTACTGTTATATGCTATGTGAGGGATAGGTGTGTTACAATCTTCACGCACAGTTAGCGCACGGTTTCTTAAGAACAATGCGCGAAGGAAACACACGGTTTTCCTGTGGCTGCCATGATTTATTGTGCTTTATTATTAATCATGTGATTTGCTCACACAAAGGCAGAAGTGCCCATGTGCGAGTAAAATGCACGGTTCCACCTACTTGACGGAAATTTCTGCTTTATGTTGTTACTCGTGCATTTTCCTTAACGCACGGGCGGAAGTGTCCGTGCGCAAGGAAATGCACGAGTCAACACTTCTTCATCAGCAAGCTTGTTCTGGAATTTAATATCATACGGTTAACACACAGTCGTGCTCCAAACCTTGCGTGACCATTATTTATGACTTATATATTTAAGCGGCAGGTCTCATTCGCCCAATGGATCAAGTCCTCCATTTCTGCTCCTTTGAGGGAGAAAATCTTCCTCGTGTTGTTTTCTTCTCTCTCCTCCTTGTAGAGCTCGTCCGGCCACCGTTCTCCCTCCAAAATCTCTCAATAGCTTCATCTTCGGCCATCATCGTCTTCTCCAACATCAAAGCTCTGTGTCAAGCTCTTAGGTGCTGCATACGTGGAGTTCTCCGGTCAGGTTTAACCCGATGACTATTCATGAAGAATACGTTCTATTGGAAGGAAGTGACAACCCTTCTCAACCCTGGACGTCATTCGTAGACTGAGCACAGACAAGGCCCGACAACTCTTGACTCCATCCGCGAATCTCGGAAAGTCTTCGTGCATTTGGTTGTATCTCTCCCTCTTTTCTTGTAGTAACTTTGCTCTTGATTGCTTGGTTGTTGGATTGATGAGAAAGAACTTGATTTACTTAATGATTTCAGCATGTCTATGTGTTGATATATGTTAGTTCTTAATTGTGTTGGTGTGTTTGCATCATCTGTGTTCTTGGCGCGATAACACCGTCCTAACAATTGTTAGGAGCGTGCGTGGCGAAGTGGTGAGTGAGACCCTCAATGGTTTGTCCATCCTCCTTATTACTCACTTGAGTAATCCACCCAAGCGACGTGGTGAAGGCGACCCGCAATAGTTTAATTGTTGTTAAAATTAGGAAACCAAAAATAAAAAATCCCTTATTGCGTTGGCCCTTGTAATTCCTCTTTTAATAGCGAAGTTACACTCCCTACCTGCACTCCTCAAGAGATCGATATCTGGGGATTCAAATCCTAAAAATTATTACTTGACTACGATCAGTACACTTGCCGAAAGTGCCATGAAGATTTTGGCGTCGTTGTCGGGGAGTGCAACCGTTGTGTGTATTTTTCTATTGGAAAAGTTGTTGCAAGCATTTTTGGCATTTTGATCGTTTTTTTGTGTGTTGTGTAACACCCCAAATCCCAATTTGGGTTCAAGATGAGTGACATGGCCTGGGACACGGGCGTGTCCCAGGGCGTATACTTCTCGGGTTGAGCAATCTGGCGCGTGGTCAACGAAATTCGTTCGATGAAGTTTCGGGATGGAACACGCCCAGCGATACGGGCGTGTTAGAGGGCATGTCCTCCTCGGTATCGACGATTTCCACTCGAGTAATTTGGTCGACGATCGTCGAGTGAAGACACGGCCTATGACACGGGCGTGTCACCTGGCGTGTGCTTCACCCGAGTTGGTCTCGAGTAATTGTCTCGAGTGGGTATTTTATGTCTCGAGTACGGGTGTGACACGGGCATGTCAGCCATGGGACACGGGTGTGTCCTGGCCAACTACTCAAGTAGGTCTCGAGAGGGTCTCGAGAGCCAGACACGGGCGTGTCAGTCATATGACACGGGCGTGTCAGCCATGTGACACAGGCGTATCACATGGTCGTGTCCTGTTCTGGATAAGGCGGTTCGTACACCACCTAAGGTACACGGCATGTGACACGGGCGTGTCACAGGGCGTGTCAGACCCGAAAGAGTCATTTTTAGGGAATTTTTGTTGTCGTTCACTTTCTTCCTCTAGGATCGGAGGGCCCAGGTTTCTTCTTGCTGATATAAGGCCGAAATGGAGAACATTATCTTCATTCTTGTTTGGCCATTCTCTTTCTAAAAAAGTTAGAGAGAAGGGAGAGCAAGGAGAAGGTGGAGGTAGAAGGTGAAGGATCCGGCTGCCGGAGGATCGTTAGCATGCCGAATTGAGAGCCGAGGACTGATTTGTGGAGGCAACGTCGTGGCGGTGATTTCCATCTGGCTAGTTCATGGCTCCAAAGAGATCGTCAATGGTAACGATCTCCTTCTTGGACAATCGAAGTCCTTTCTTTATGCATACGTATGGAATCCTCCACCAAGAGGTGGAAAGCGTAAGTGATTCCCAGTGAGTCTACATCTAGAGCCGGAAGTGTGTAGTACGGCATAGGCATGCTGTGTGAAGCCCATCCGGATGGTTAATCTGGATTGTGATGGTTATGTGTGAACCGGAGAAGGCTCCGTGTATTGTGTGGATATTTGTGAATACTTGGAAAGCTTGGTATGAGCCCTTATATGGGGTGTGTTGAGTGGGAATAGATTGGAAAGCAGCTCAGCGAGAGCTGTGGGTGGAGCAGGAAAGGGAAAGCCGACCCACGTCAAGACCTACGCTATTGACGAATTAAGCAACGGGAAAGGGCTGACATGTACCTGTGTGGTGGAAGATCGATTGGTAGCAAGGCCTGGGGTACGCGAGACAAACCCGGCTTGCTGCACCATAATGGTGGGTCGATCTGAAGTGGAAAATGCTCAATGGTTGACGTGAGGTTCGTACCTCTGAGTGGGATGGGCGAGGATGTACCCAACATGCGTGTTGGTTGACTAAGGCCCATACTCAACAAGTTAAAAACATCTGATCGGTGGTGGGCGACTGGTATATCTGGTACACCAATAATGTGCCCTGAGTGCATGAAGCGTCTGGCGGAGGCCGGCGTTTGTGATACTCTTGTGCCTGAGAGCACTTGTTGTGGAGAGCACTTGTTGTGATTGGTAGATGTTACGTTTGGCAATGCATACAGGGAAGAAACCACTACCCCGGGTAAGGGGTAGGGTCATTATAATTGGTCAGCTAATGCTGACCGTTGCTTTGTTTGCCGCTCTTGGGGTGGATGTCTAATTGCAGGTGTTGATGAGGTGAATTGAATTGAGCAGAATGAAGACTTGCTGTGTAAAGGCCCCTTGAAGGGCGTGCGAAGAATTCTTTGAAAGTAAGGGTTAGATCTGAATTAAGTATCTTGAAATAAAAAAAACTTTTTACTGTAAATAAAAACAAACCTAAGATAAAGTAATCTAGCACAGCATATCACAAACACAGAAACCTAGCTAGCACAGTCACAGCAAGAATAAAAGAAAAAAAAGAGCAACCAGACAACATAAGAATTTTATAGTGGTTCCCCTAAACTTGGGTACATCCACTCATCTACCACCATGGTAGGAATCCACTCCTATTTTTGATCAGGTGACTGCCACCAATGAGCTTTTGATTAGGTGCTCAAAAACCAATCCTCAAGTCTTTTGATCAGATGACTTGCAACCAGGAATAACTTTTGAAGGGAGTTAAGAACCCTTTATACAGTGGGGGATGAGAGAGTGATTATGTCTTCTCTTTCTCAAATACAACTGAGAAGACTTTAGTGGATCTTGATGTTAGCAAATGCTCCCCCTGAGATATTGAAATTAGGAAGATTTGAGCCTTGCTGCAGGGTGCGTAGGTCTTCAGTTTTTCAGCTTTGACCAGATGGTATCCATGAACTTCTTTGACAGATAGAATATTTGTTGCCCTCTGAAGAATCCTGAGATGAAGATAGAAGAAGACTCTTAATTTGAATTGTATCCAAGTGTGGATCTGAGGTAGGGCTGTCCTCCCAGCCTGAGTGTAGGGCCTTGTGCCTGAGGTAGGTGACTGAAGAGTCACTGAGCTATAGGTGACAAGATTGTCACTGAGATTGTAGGCCTTGGAGGAGGCTGAGCTGTAGGTACCTGAAAGGGTACTGAGTTGTAGGAGTGTTGCAGCACTTTGAGAGTAGGGTCGTGTGCCTAAAGCTGTAGGGCTGAAAAGCCTGAGTGTAGGCCGTAGAAATAAGGTTGAGGTAGGTGATCTCTAGATCACTGAGCTGTAGGAGTTCTGTAGAGCTCTAAGGTAGGAACCTTTGTGGTTCTGAGTTGGATTCTGTGAAGAATTTGTGTGTAAGGCTGAGGGCCTGAGGTGTAAGCACTGAGGAGCATCGTGAAGGAGTTTGTGTCGAGTCCAACAAATAAGATGGATAGGTGGGAGGGAAAGTAGATGTACCCAATTGGGGAACCACTATAAATGCTTGTGTTTGTTGTGTGCTTGCTTTTCTTTGTTATTGCAGGACTTAAAGACAAGCTCTAGCTAGAACAACTTTAAAAATAGTAAAAGATTTTACTAAAGCTCAACAGAGAGCAGCACTCTCCTACCTCAGGCACTTAAGCTCTACAGCTCAGATCCTCACTTGGATCCTACCTCAGTACCCCAACAGGGCACCTACCTCAGTGACAAATTTGTCACCTACAGCTCAGGCACAAAGTGTCGTACACTCAAATTCAGGAAACTTGAATCCTACAAGAAATAAAACAGGATGTTAAAGAAATTTGAACAACTGACTCAGCGAAGTATATCTGAGTCAACCTTGCTGGACTGAGCAGATATCAGGCCAATTAACTTGTTGTATAAGGAATTAGCCTTCTTCTATATCTAACACTTTACTGCTGCACAGGTAAGCAGCTATCGGCTTGCTGAAGAGATGTATCAGCTACACTGTTCTGATGAGAACTAACTTGCTGAACTTTGAAGTGCTTCAGCTATCTCTATCTGCCCTCAGGCTATCTTGACTGGACTTTAGCTTTCAAGCTTGATGGGGAAGAAGATGTCCAGCCGCCTCTTTCTTTCCTCTTTCTATCTTTTCTGCGTTTGATACCAGAGTATTCGTTAACCCTAATCCCTTTTCTGTTTCCCCATTTATATGTGTTGATTTGAATCAACGACACAATAGTATGTGGCCCACCAAGGATTGGTGAGCGCCAACTCCATCAGAAAAAGACAAAATGTCTTTTGGCGCTACAGTAGCTTTCCCGCAACGGTTTCCTGTAATTTTGACTTTGATGATGTCAGCAATGGTCATCAACATCTGAACTTAGAAAATTTTCCAAAATCCCATCAAGCGTTGAGTAGTGATAAGACACTCAACGCCATCATCCTTGGCTCTCAGTGTTTCTGGACTTAGAAAATTCCATGGCTTTGTCTCAGCGGTTTTAGCGGTTTTTTCATTATCATCTGAGACAAGCCTTTGTCTCAGCACTTTCTTCTTATCTACTGTCTCAGCAATTTTTGCACTTAACTGTCTCAGCAGTTTTGTCTCAGCGATCTCAGCGGTTTTTCATTATTAGCTGAGACAAGTCTTTGTTTTAGCATTTTCTTCTTATTTAATGTCTCAGCGGTTTTTGCACTTTGTTATCTCAGCAGTTTTCCTCTTAATTGTCTCAGCGCTTCCTTCTTTATTATAAGCGTTGAGTGAACCTGCTTCACTCAATGCTTCTGGACTTAGAAAAAAAATCCAGCTAGTTTTGTATCAGCTGTTTACCTATTAACTGTCTCAGCGCTTCCTACTTTATTAGAAGCATTGAGTGAATCTGCTTCACTCAACGCTTCTGGACTTAGAGAAATCCAGCTAGTTTTGTCTTTGCTGTCTCAGCGATCTCAACGCTATCTTCTCAGTTGTCTCAGCAGTCTCAGCGCTATCTTCTCAGTTGTCTCGGTTGTCTTAGCCGTCTCAATGCCTTCTTCTCAGCGAGCTTAGCGCTTTTGCCTTAGACAGATTTTCTGGCTTTAGCTTTACAAGCATTAAGCTGAGCTCGACGAACCGCAAACTGAGCTTGATGAACTTTGATATTCTCAGCGGTCTCGGTGCTTTTTGCCTTATTCATTTTTTCCTCTTACATTAGCTTGACAAGCGTTGTGCTGAGCTCGACGATCTGTAACCTGAGCTCAACAAACTTCGAGCTGAGTTCGACTAATTTTGAATCCTGAGTTATTAAGCTTAACCCAAGGAATGCTAAGTTGAGCTCGACGATCAGCGAGTTGAGTTCGATGAACTTTGAGCTGAGTTCGATGAAATTTGAGTTTACTGCCCAACTCATTTTTCTTCACTTATCTAATCATGGACTACCTGCAGGCATGAACTAAAGCACACATCAAATACATTATGCCACTTAGTATGTTTGGTGATGTCATTTCAAATCCTGAGGAACATTGTAGGGCACAATTCCCAACAATCTCTCCCTATTTGAAGAAGGCAGAACACACATTCATGCTAAGGTGCATCAACATAGAAAAAAATACATGATAGTCTAATGAAATAATATCATGACAACTAGCCATCCCAGTACAGGATAACTCTCCCTAGATAAGATGGCTTAACCCTATGATTGATAAACTAATGGTACGGGTGAAATAACAATCATTGATAATGTGAAAGTATGATTAACAACAAGAACTTTAGTAATCATTTACATGGTAAACATTATGATCAAGATGAACCTAATCATTAACTTTAGCCAAACAGTAGCAAACTTGTGATTACAGGATATATATATGAAGGAACAACATATTTATTTATCACAGATATACATTTATCACATCAATATAGTCAGGTTCAACTCATATTAATTTCATTGATAAAGATTTGAATTTTTTACACATTTGACATTCATTACAAGACATAGATCAGACAATATTTTTAAATAAGCTTAGGTCTTACAGTCTTCTATCAGTTATTCTTTGATGAACTTTCACCAGCATCCTTGGTTGCAGCAGACTTCTTCAATTTTTCAGCTTTATTCTTCTGCCACTTGAAGTAGAGGAATGGCTTTGGAATGTATCTGGAAGGTATTTTCTTGGGGTTGCTCTGCCTTACCAGATTCTCCTTGAATACTCTTTCCCTTAGGGAATTTCTTTCCAAATATTTTATCCATTTCTCAGAAGGATATACACTATCAATGTTCTTAAAGATTTGTTCATGGCTTACTCAGGCATTGATAACGATGGATTCAGAGGCCTCACTTAGATGTTCATAGTCTGGGTCATCTCTGTTCTCGGCTCTCCTCTTTTTCATGAACACTTCAGCCAATTGAGTTCCTTCCCTCTTTCTTCTGGCAGCAAGCTATGCATCCTGTATAATTCTGGCTTCTTCAGGGAAGTCTAGGTCCTCTGGCCTCTTTCTATCCAGGAGGGGCAGGTGTAGTACCCCCCTGGTGCCTTGAATTACATTGAAGGCTTGATCTTCAATGAGTGTTGCTGCCTTAGCATGGTTGCTCTCCCCCTTTCTTCCTTCTTCAGATATTGTCTTTTGCAGTAACGAGGTGTTGGCTTCAGTTTTGCTTGATAAAGATTGGAGTATTCTCTCATTGTCAGTAAGCAGCTCATTACTCAAGAGAATTGCCTGCTCCATGGAGTGGAGAGCAACCTTGGTGACATGTTGATTGACATGGTCTGCTACACCCTTGATCACTTCATCAGTTGTACTCACATAATTCTTTACATATCCTATGTCAGCTGTAGTGAGTTTTTGGCTTGTGTCCAAAGATTCCATGAGGGTGGTCGGCTTGATTCCAGCAGTTCCAGCCTTGTCAAACCAGGTGGTGACCTATTTATTTAACTGTGAAATTTCTTCTTTAGTTTAATTTACTCTAGCTGACATTTCATCCCTCAGTTTGGCAACAGATTGATCAACATACTCCTTGAGGGTTGTGGTCTGATTATCCAAGAGTACTTTAATTTGGTTTAAAAATTCCTCATTGGAGATGAGGGTAGATAAAGTATGGCCCATAGGAGGAGGTATAGCATTTTGAGCAGGGATCTGAGAAGGCTCTCCCTCAATTACAGCACCTATAGAAGGAAACATTTCCTTAGCTAAAGCGGTTTTAACACTATCAATTAAGAGGGAATGAGTTTTACCTGTAGTGGGTGCAGACTCAACTATCTTATTGGCAACTTGATCCAAGTCTGCCAACTTCATTTGAGCATGCTCCCCCTTAGACTGAGAGTCCTTCTCATGACTTGACCTATTAAGATAAGTATCTAAAGTCTTAGGAGGCTACCTGTTATCTTCTGCAGCAACCTCTTCTTCAGCAGCATTCTGTGACACCTGTCCTGATCTTGGGCTGGCAAGGATTTTATCAACATGCACAGTAGTATCCGGGAGTTGAATGTTTGGAGAGGATTGACTAAGAGATAAGTCAACATGCAGACCAGCACCAGCTAGAGAGGATGATCCAAGCACGGGTTCAGGGCTGGAAGTTCTTTCTTCCACAGTAGGTTTCTTCCTTGTACCCTTGGAGGATTCCTTTATACCTATAGGTTGGCTCATTGGTAAGACTCTAGAGAATCTGTCCAAATTCTTTATGTCCATTCTTTTCAAGAAGTGAATCTTCACCCCTTGTTCTTGTGTGAAAGTGTCAGGATAGGTGTTCACTAGGTATAAGGAAATAATTCTGCCCATGTTTTGAGAGGATATGCAGTCTACTATTCTCTGATAGATGAGAGAAGACCATGAGGTCTTTTTGTTCAGGATGATTCTGGTCATAATTTCAAACATGAACCTGGAGATGGTGTCATGTGATCCAGGTTTGTAGATAAGGGATTTCCCTACAATGTCTGCTAGCAGTTTCCTCTCTGATTGAAGAATTTCCTTTTAAGACACCCAGATTTAGCCTCATTATATCCACTCCATGTGAGAGCACTCTCTCTGTCAGTGTCAGCGAACTCTTCTTCCTTGCTAGGGTTTACGGAGGGAATATGAAGTGCCTTCCCTAACCTCTTAAGGTTTACCTTTATTTTAATATCTTCAATCTTAGACCTAAGAGAGTTTTGAGATGGGGACATCTTAATGTTTGAGAAGAATTTCACAACCTCATTTCTAAGAATGGTGGAGGGTTCGGAAAGGGTGTATTCCAAGCCTGCGACCTTAATCATCGTTAACATGACTTTAATCTCAGGAGAGGCATGATTGAATCCATCCCTCACTATTTCGTATCAATCCTGAAGCTCCTTGATGACATTTGGCACCATTGTAACTGAGAGGCAAGACGCTGAGATAGTTTCGGTCTCGACGGCTAGGGTTAAGTCTTTAGAGTGCGATGTGGCTTTTCGTTTCTTGTCGCCTTTATATATGTAATGAAAAGATTTAATTAATTTAATTAATTTTTCATTTGACTATTAAATTAAGTATTTTTGACTTTACGGCTTACTCAACGATTCCTGTTATGATGCAGGGCACTTAGTTCTTTTACTATATCCCTCAGTTTTTCTTCTATTTGTTCCATGCATGTTTAATTAGTGATTTCCCTTATCGATTGATTGTTCATTTTACTTGACTTAGTAAAAAAATTGCCAAGTTAAAGAGAGGGGGACCTAACATGTCAATGGGCCCAGTTCTATTGGCACCCAATTTGTGCATTGTTTTGCCCTAAAACTTGCTAATAAGTTATTTGAATTTTTGAGTAAGCCTACAAAAATTAATAGTGTGAAAAATTGAAACACTGTTGTGCTAGATTAGATTCATCTTGAGAACAATTAACATAACATAACAAATGACAAACTTAATCTCTATATAAGAGGGAGGGTTATACCTTGAGGCTGGCTTCCTCTAGCTTTTGAGGATTACTTACTTGACAGCCTCAACCTTAATTTGTTGCTTTTTCTGGAGCATATTTCAAGAGCAACTATCATGTCCCAGTCATTTCCCTGGAACACCTATTGTCCAAATACCAGGTCTCAATTTGACAGGTACTTGGATTATCCTGCAAAACAGAATTCATTTGTCCTTAGGAACCCAATGATAATTGGGTCCTAGGTTCTTGTTAGCATCATAAAACATCTGACCCACTCTGTGCCTAGGTTGAGCACCTTTTTGTCCACTAGTCACATTCAGGTTATGCCAACAATTAATGATAAATTGACCCACTTTTCCACAGCACCAACATTTATGAATGTTGTATCTTCTCTTTAGGACAGCACAGAATTGTTGTCCATGAGAGATGTGAGCAACACCATACTTTGTTGGATGAGCATTGAATGATGTTGCCCCCTTCTTCCTGAGTGAAGGTGCTGAGGAACAGAATACACTTGTTCCAAAATGGGACAGATGTATTGTTGGAGCCTGCCATCTAGTGGACATTCTCATTTCCTTAGATAGAGGACACTTGGATCCAAATCTAAAGATCTTCTCCTGAATATTGTGTCTATAGTGGACAGTGTCACTCTTTCTTAGATCATGTGCCTTCACCCCACTGGTGGAGCACACATTTGATTGATCCTTCAGGAGTGGTGCAAACTTGACAATTTTACAAGGTGTATTTGCCTTCTGAAACACTGTACTCTTATCAGGGAAATCAGATTTGTAATGGTGATTGATGTGGTCAATGCCCAGGTTCTCAGAGACTTGGCAAATTGCAGCTTTTGGCAACTGACCCTGTGACTGAGAAGGGTTAATCACAATCCCCAGCCACTCTGAGAACTTTTATTCTAGATATCTAATGTGCTTCTTATTTTCTTCTAGAAGCATGGTCTGACACTCAAGATTTTTCACACCTCATGACTTTTCTTATAAAACTCAATAGATTTATTATTATAGAGAGTTTTATAAGGCTTTAGGACCTCTATTTCCTTGGCTTGCCTTTTTATAAGTATTCTGCTCTCCTTTAGAGTAATTAGGAGTAGTCCAAATTTGTCAATCAATTAATTGACATCAGTCACAGATTCATAGCAATCTTCATCACAGGATAAGGATGTACTAGTATCTGGATTGGATTCAAAGTCAGAGAAAGATGCAGAATTTGAGAGAGATTGTACCTTGATTGATTTCAATTCTTCCTGACTTCTTTCTTCTGCAGACATTGCCATCAACCCATGGAATCCATAGTTTTTTTCATCCTCCTCATTGTCACCGTCTGAGTATGACAGAGGGGCCCTGATTCCTATCCTAGCAGTAAGATATTCCTCCTCTTCTCCTGGATCTGCAGCAACAGATATCAGCCCTATATAGGCTTCTTCCTCTTTATCTTCAGAATCTGAGGATCAAGAATCTGTTCAGCTTCTCTCTTTCTTAGCCACAAAGGACTTTTCCTCCTTCTTGCCCTTGTGGTGATGGTGAAGTTTTTCTTCTTCTTCTCATCTTTAGACTCTGAACCACTGTCAGAAAGACTGACTTTCTCTATCCCTTCCATATATCCAGTGAGAGAATCTCACATCTCTTTGGCTGACTTGTAGTGGACCACTCTCATGAGGGTTGAGTCATCCATGGCACTCACCATGATGTGTTGTGTCCTCTTGTCCATAGATGCATAGATGATTTCTTCTTCATACATCTTTGCATAACTCTTTGGAGTCTGGATGCTTGCATCTGATATTGAGACCTTCATAGGGATGAAAGGTCCTTCTTGAATTGTTGCAATGACCCTTGGATCAAAGGCTTCCATGATTTGCTTAACCCTTTCTTTCCAAGTCTTAAAGTTCTCCTTATTGCAGACTTGAAGCTCCATTTCTTGTGATTATCTTTTGAACCCACAAATGTAACCCTTTAAGCTAACCTTGGAGTATACTCAGATTGTTAAATCCTTTTTGAGTAACCTCCCTCTGATACCACTTGAAAGTTATTTAATTCAAGGTTAGCTAATCACTTAGAGGGGGGGTGAATAGGTCTTTGAGCTTTAGTAAAATCTTTTGTTGCTTTTAAAGTTGTTCTAGCTAGAGCTTGTCCTTAAGTCCTGCAATAACAAATAAAAACAAGTACACAGCAAACACAAGCATTTATAGTGGTTCTCCAATTAGGTACATCCACTTTCCCTCCCACCTATCCAACTTATTTGTTGGACTCGGCATAAACTCCTTCACTATGCTCCTCAGATCTTACACCTCAGGCCCTCGGCCTTACACACAGATTCTTCACAGAATCGAACTCAAAACTGCAAGGTTTCCTACCTCAAAGCTCTATAGAACTCCTACAGCTCAGTGATCCAGAGATCACCTACCTCAACCTTATTTCTAAGGCCTACACTCAGGATTTTTAGCCCTACAGCTTCAGGCACATGACCCTACTCTCAGAGTACTGCAGCACTCCTATAACTCAGTACCCTTTCAGGTACCTACAGCTCAGCCTCCTCCAAGGCCTACAATCTTAGTAATAATCTTATCACCTACAGCTTAGTGACTCTTCAGTCACCTACAGCTCAGTGACTCTTCAGTCACATACCTCAGGCACAAGGCCCTACACTCAGGCTGGGAGGACAGCCCTATCTCATATCCACACTTGGATCTTACCTCAGAGAGCAGCACTATCCTACATAAGGCACTTAAGCCCTAGAGCTCAGATCCTCACTTGGATCCTACCTCAGTTCCCCAATAGGGCACCTGCCTCAGTGACAAATTTGTCACCTACAGCTCAGGCACAAAGTGCCCTACACTCATATTCAAGAAACTTGAATCCTACAGGAAAAAAATAGGATGTTAAAGAAATTAGAACAACTAACTCAGAGAAGTATCTTTGAGTCAACCTTGTTGGACTGAGCAGATATCCGTCCAATTAACTAGCTGTAGAAGGAATTAGCCTTCTTCTACAGCTAACACTTTACTGCTGCATAGGTAAGCAGCTATCAGCTTGCTGAAGAGATATATCAACTACACTGTTCTGATGAGAACTAACTTGCTGAACTTTGAAGTGCTTCAGCTATCTTTATCTTCCCTCATGCTATCTTGGCTGGACTTTAGCTTTCAAGCTTGATGGGGAAGAAGATGTCTAGCCGCCTCTTTCTTTTCTCTTTCTATCTTTTCTGCGTTTGATCCCCGAGTATTCGTTAACCCTAATCCCATTTTTGTTTCCCCTTTTATATGTGTTGATTTGAATCAACGGCACAATAGTATGTGGGCCCAACAAGGATTAGGGAGCGCCAACTCCATCAGAAAAGGACAAAATGTCTTTTGGCGCTACAGCAGCTTTCCCGCAATGGCTTCTTGCAATTTTGGCTTTGATGACGGCAGCAGTGATCATCAACATCTGAACTTAGAAAATTTTCCAGAATCCCATCAAGCATTGAGTGGTGATAAGACACTCAATGCCATCAGCCTTTGCTCTCAGTGCTTTTGGACTTTAAAAATTCCCTGGCTTTGTCTCAGCCATTTTGTCTCAGTGGTTTCAATGGTTTTTCATTATCAGCTGAGACAAGCCTTTGTCTCAGCGCTTTCTTCTTATCTGCTGTCTCAGTGGTTTTTGCACTTAACTGTCTCAGCGGTTTTGTGTCAGCGGTCGCAGCGGTTTTTCATTATCAGCTGAGACAAGCCATTGTTTCAGCGCTTTCTTCTTATTTATTATCACAGTGATTTTTGCACTTTGCTGTCTCAGTGGTTTTCCTCTTAACTATCTCAGCGCTTCCTTTTTTATTAGAAGCATTGAGTGAACCTGCTTCACTCAACACTTCTGGACTTTGAAAAAATCCAGATAGTTTTGTATCAGTTGTTTACCTCTTAACTGTCTTAGTGCTTCCTGCTTTATTATAAGCGTTGAGTGAATCTGCTTCACTCAACGCTTCTAGACTTAGAGAAATCTAGCCAGTTTTGTCTCTGTTGTCTCAGCGGTCTTAATGTTATCTTCTCAGCTGTCTCAGTGGTCTCAATGCTATCTTCTCAGCTGTCTCAGCTGTCTTAGCGGTTTCAATGACTTCTTCTGAGCGATCTCAGCACTTTTGCCTTAGATAGATTTTATGGCTTTTGTTTGACAAGCGTTGAGCTGAGCTCGACAAACTGCAAACTGAGCTCGATGAACTTTGATCTTCTCAGCGGTCTCAGCGCTTTTTGCCTTTGTCAATTTTCTCTTGCTTTAGCTTGACAAGCGTTGGGCCGAGCTTGAAGAACTGTAACCTGAGCTCGACAAACTTCGAGCTGAGTTCAACTAATTTTGAATCCTATGTTCTTAAGATTAACCCAAGGAATGCTGAGTTGAGCTCGATGATCAGCAAGCTGAGTTCGACGAACTCTGAGCTGAGTTCGACGAAATTTGAGTTTACTGCCCAACTCATTTTTCTTCACTTGTCCAATCATGGACTACGTGCATGCATGAACTAAAGCACACATCAAATACATTATGCCCCTTAGCATGATTGGTGATGCCACTTAAAATCCTAAGGAACATTGTAGGGCACAATTCCCAACAAGGATCAAATACCATGTGCCAACACACACCCAACCCAAGCAATTCACATTTACCATGCCATCATTCATTCAAGGGATCCAACCGAGTCCCTTCATATCATAGCCAACACCATGCTCCAAAGCACATAAGGGTCCACATTTAACACAGGATGACAATCCATCCTAATCGCTACACCAATCACTCACTGTTACCCGTAGGGAGTTATCGTACTCTAAGTAGTGGATTATACAAGTCATCCTTTCAATACTTGAGATCAAGGTTAAGCTCATCATATGGTCATGGGGGTATACCTCATCCAACCTTTTCTAGCATTTATCACATGCATATGCATCTTAGGCTCCGTTTGTTTTGGCATTTTTGTCGGGCGTTAGGAGAAAATGCCGTCGGATGGTGGGTAAATAAACGGGGCATCGGCTGCATTTGCTCCATTTGCACCCGCCGCAGGAAGAAAAAGCCCCTCAAATGCTGCTTTTCCAACCCTACCTCAACCCTCTGGTTCCAACTCTCCATTTCGACCCGCCGGGAGCAAACTCCACCGTCGTACCAAATGAAGCCTTTATTATTCAATCATTTCTACCGAACTTCGTTTCACAAACCTCCAAGTACTCGCAACAAGTACTCTTTCCAAAACTTATCAATCATGCAAGGGTTATCACATTATCACCAACTATCTACCAACCGATCTCCTAAGTATTCAATTCAAAGAATAAGGAAATCATCCAAATATTAATACATCACAGCTACGTGCCACAGTTTACCAAAACTGGCATTCGGGAAGCTATATTCCACCAAAAATTACGAGTAAATTCAAATCGGAAAGATATTTTCAAGGTCTACAACTTCCGTGTTGAGCCTAGGGTACAAATCAAAATTTATCACACTTGAAATTGGATTTCATTCTAGGTTTGTACACTTAGACAGAACCAACTTGAGGCCTAAATTATTACAGCACAACAACTTCGGATGCCCTTTCATAGAGCTACAGAACTTCCCCGAAAACCTTTAACCATCCGTTGGAAAGGTATTTCCAAGGGCTACAACTTTAATGTAGAGCTCGTGACCTGAATCAGACAAGATCATACCTAAAATATGGCGGATTATGAATGATATGTTGACAACCAATGATTGGTTATACAGGCATCGGCTTCGTGCGAATGCGGACTGTCCGTGGGGGTGCAATCAGGCGGAGAACTACTTTCATTTATTAGGATATTGCCATTTTATCAAGGTTCAATATCCAGCTTAACTCAACATGTAACAACTTACTGGAAGCTCTGTTTGAGGAGTCGACCATCGACCCAAGATCTAACAAGACCAAAACTTTAGCCTCCATTATTTACTATGCTTGGCAAGCAGGGAATTAGAGGGTACATGGAGAGCCCCACCTACAGCCCACTTTTATTGTTCTAAACGCATTATCTGATGCATCTGATGGTAACAGGGCGACCCTTTGTAACCATGATACTTCATGATCGCCTCCGCCTCTCAGGTGGTTAAAGATAAATTTTGATGGCTCTGTCCATGCTAATTGTTAAGCTGGACTTGGATTCACTATTCAGAATCATGATGGAGAACTCATTGCTGCAAGAGGGTATGGAATTAGTAGTTGATCTGTAAATATGGTCGAGCTCAGGAGTGCCCTCTTGGGCATCACTCTCGCCAAGGACTACATGGATGGAATGCTTGGAGTTATACTTGAGGGGGATTCGACCAATGCATGCTCTACCATAAACAAAATTCTCACGGGCTTTCATGAAGGAACAGTTGAATACTCGCTTGCTAAGGCCATGAAGGATTGTCCAAGACTCATTGTTTTGCAAATAGATCGAAGAGCCAACTCGGCAGCCGACTACATCGCCAACATTGCATGTGTTAGAGATTTTGTGTGGGAAAGGGGAATGCCCCTAACCCAACCCCTCTCTTTTATTCTATCTCAGGACTTTGTCCCTATGTAACCAGCTTGCTCTTTATATTATATATATATAGGCCAAGGCCATCTTCAAAGAAAAATAGATTTTTGTACAGCACTTTTGCACGCATCATAAAGATGTATGAACGGCATTGGTTCATCTCCTTTCTCCATCCATCACACAAAACACATCCAACTTCTCCCTTCACTTTCTCCCTCATTAAACCACGGTTCTTCACGAGACCAAGTTCTTCATCTTCATAATGATGAGAGGAGATAATTTATGATATTTATGCGGCGATCAGCGCCCTAGAACAAAAGTTCTTGCGTGGTTCCTTCCTAGGAAATCTCCATTAAACTCTCAAATAAGCTCTCTTGAGACGATGTCTCTCCTACACTTTGGATCTAAAGATCTAGCACCAAGGGAGGGGGTAGGAAGCTCACCTAATTTATGTTCATGGATCGTGTCCCCCTTAGTGGCATGGCATGCTTGGTCTTCTGGTGTTCGCTCCGACGTTCTTCAGGAAGAGTGAAAGTCGGTCGATCCAAACTTCTAGGGTTGGGGTTTATAAAGAGTGGCTTATGATTTAGGGTTAAAGATCATTTTGCCATATGTCATCCTCAAATTAAACCACACTTAATATATCATAAAATAAGTTTCTGAAAAGATAAAACATTGTACAGTACAAATCCGGAAGTACCGTAAATGACTTGGTTGTGGACAGAGTCAATACAGAAAAATACTAAGTCCATTCGTCGAATATACTCAATGAATTGTTGGAATCACTTGATGAATCGTCGAGTGCATTAAGTCTGTTGCACGAATCTTCTCAACGATTACACGAGTCCACTCGACGAATCTCACAACGAATTTCACAAGTCCACTAGGGTTCACTCGACGTATTCATCGAGTCCTCTCGATGAATTCTCGAGTCCTTTCGACGAATTATCTCGACAGATTTCACAAGTCCACTCAAGTTCACTCGACGAATTCGTTGAGTCCTCTCAACGAATTTTCGAGTCTTTTGACGAATCCTCTCGGCAGATTTCACAAAACCACTCCAGTTCACTCGATGAATTCATCGAGTCCTCTCGACGAATTTGATGAGTTGTAAATATTCGTATTTTTAGGTACTTTATTTAGGTAGTTTTAGTTTATTTTCATTATTTTTAGTTACTTTTTGTTTAATAAAATGTTTCTTTTTTGTATATACTCCTCTAACTAGCCTTATTTTTGTTTTCTGAAATTTTATAGAAAAAAGTCAAAAAACCAAAGTACACTTCTATGACCTCCATGTCACGCCCGTGACCTGGGCGTGTCACTTTGATTCCAGCGAAAACTGCCACCTGCAAATGAAGTATCACCCATGTCCCATCATTACACGCCTGTGTCTATTCCGACACATCCGTGTCACGCAACTCGGCACTCAACGTCATCTCGACACTCAACGCCTCCTGCAAGTCGACACTCAATGCCTAGAACATGCACGTGTCCCGATTCGACACGCCCGTGGCATACTGACTCGACGCTCAACACCTCCAGCTCGGTGTTCGACGTTCGTCAAATTGCAGTCATGCCCGTGTAGATTTGGTCACGCCCATGACCACCCCAGATATTCTAGACAAGACGTCGCTGGGGAGGCAAGGACTCGACACCTTCGCCAGATAAACCTTCCGGACACGCCCGTGTCGATTCAGGAACATGCCCGTGACTGCCTCAAATTTCCAAACAAGACGTCTCCAGTGAAGCAAGGATTCGACGCTTCGCCAGTCACGCCCATGCTACACTCCTGTGACCGCAGTGTCATGCCCGTGACCTCCATGTGGAAAGCCCCAAAGTCAACCGCCAATAAATTTTCGACTTCACCTCAGCGGCAGTACTGACACGCCCCCTACATGCCCGTGATCGGGGCGTGTAATCTAAAAAATTTTGTCTATAAATAGATCTCAGCTGTAAGATCCAGTGTTCCCTTTTTTAAACCATGTTGCTTAGGGTAAGGGCTGCTTAGATTCTTTCCATGCGATGTAAGGAGAATTTTCTCCCCCTCTCTTTAGTTTTTGTTGTAACTTTTCTGTAACTCCTTTTTATCTTAATAATATATGTGTTTTCCTTCTCCTTATATCGTATTGGAATGCATCTGAGTGCCCCTCCTTAAGTAATCTTATTTTTCTTTTATTATTCTTTATTTTTTTCTATGTGTGTGTGTGTATGAGAGTAAAAGTAATGTTATGGTTTTCAGTTTTTTTATTACTTAGCTTTGTACTAACTTTTCTTCTCATTTGCCCTTAGCCTTTTTTTTATTTAAGCACTTTCTTTATGTTCATTCTTATAAATTTATAAAAATGGTTTTAAAGTGCTTTTGTTTTCTTTTAACGTAGTCTTTTTTTTTGTAAAACATTTTGCTCTTTTTAAGTTTATTTCCACTTTTTTAGTATTTCTATAAAGTTATAAGAATGAATATCTAATCATTTTAATTTTTGTAACACTTTGATTTTTTTTATTTTCCAAACTTTTTCTCCTTCTTGAACTTTTATTTTCTCTTTTTATGCATTTTCATCAAGTTCTAGGAGTAGAAATATAATTGTTTTTTATTTTTCGATCACTTTGTTTTTCTCTTTTTCGTTTGTTTGCGTGAGTGTATGAGTTTGGTTTTTATTGTTTTCCTTCTTTCCTGTAGAGCGTGTGCATGTATGAGTTAGCTTTTACTGCTTTAATTTCATGCCTACTCGTTTAAGTAGGACTTGTCATTTCCCACCTACTCGTTCTAGTAGGACTTGTCATTTTAATGCTTTCATTTTCCGCCTACTCGTTTGAGTAGGACTTGTCATTTCCCGCCTACTTGTTTGAGTAGGACTCACAATTTTACTGCTTTCATTTACCGCTTACTCGTTTGAGTATGACTCACAATTTTACTGCTTTCATTTCTCGCCTACTCGTTTGAGTAGGACTCACACTTTACAGCTTTCTTTACTGCTTTCATTTTCGCTTCCATTTCCCTCCTACTCATTTGAGTAGGACTCGCATTTTTAATTATGCATTTCTTTTCCTAAGTCGTCCCAATTCTGATGAGTGGCTAACCATTCTTAGCCCTTAGTATCGAAGAGCATTGAGACAGATAAAATCGCTTTAAATAATTAAAGGTCCTCTTTTTCTATTTAATTAAAAGAACTTAAGGTTTGTCCCTGGTATACGACGCGCAGAACCACAAATCGATGTGTGGTCTCTACTTTCGTTATCCATACGCTAGCTAGTCGAGAGGTCATGCATATGCACCGATCACCCTTGGGTAAAGAGAGTTCCGCACTAACCCTCGAGAGAGGAGGTGCGGAATTCTACCAGATTGGGTTCCATATCCAATAGCGGGGTTCTTAGTGTAATGCGGGCATTAAGAGGAATCCTTCATCGGACGACAGCCCGATCAAATAGTCTTAATGTTTAGGTGAGTTATAGTCCTAGAGATAGGTGAGCTCATTTTTATGGAACCTCCACGGCCAAGTCGCCGGCTTAATTAACTTGAAATTTAGGATCATTAGTTATTAAAAGTTATTTTAGTTCAAATTCGATTCGGTACCAATGTGTTAGTTCTTCATCAGCTTTTTCAAGTTTTTGTTCTATTTTTATATAGCCGCGCTATTTAATTAATAACCCGACAAGTTATTTTCAGTAAAATAATAGTCCCTCCAGAGAGGAGTAGAAATAATCAACCCGTCCCCGAGAATAATACGACCTCGATATTCCCCATTGGAATATCTTGTATTACACGTGATAGGTGCACTTACATCCTTTCGTTAAAACTCAGTTTCAACTTTTATATATAATAAATCTGCTTGCTCCGACCAGCCACTAAATAATTAAACCATCCTATACTAAATAAGCCTCGGGGCATCGCGAGTTTTAACCCATCAAAATTTTAGAGTCCTTTCGACGAATCATTTCGACGGATTTCACAAGTCTACTCAAGTTCACTCAATGAATTCATCAAGTCCTCTCAACGAATTTGCGAGTCCTTTTGACGAATCATTTCTACAGATTTCATAAGTCCACTCGATGAATTCATCGAGTCTTCTCAAGTTCACTTGACGAATTTGTCGAGTCCTCTCGGAAAATTCACGAGTCTTCTTGACTATTTCTCAAGTCGTCTCAACGAATACACTGCAAGACTCTCGACGAATTTACTCCAGGCATGCTCTAACTGCCTACTCAAGTCACCATGGTGACACCTCAACACATACAAGGGGTCTAGATCGAAATGGGATGTTACAAATCCTATAAGCAAACAAAAGATTTCATCCCCAAAATCGAGTTAAGTGTACAGGAAAATAAAGTACGAAGAATACAAGGTATGTGTTTAAATTTTACCTTGGGGGAACAACTCTGGGTAGCGTTGCCCCATAAGGTCCTTTGGCTCCCAAGTAAACTCCTCTTTTCCATTGTTGGACCATAGAACCTTCACTAGTGGAACAATTTTTCTCCTCAGCCTTTGTACTTCAAAATTTACTATCCACACAAGTTCTAGTTGAACAGATCTATCAGATTCCACAGGGCCAGATGTAGCTGTGACAAACTGATCAGGTCGAAGTAGTTCTTTCTTGAGGGAAGACATCATGTAAATTTTCAAATTCTTGTGGTAGCTCCAGCTTATAAGCCAAAGGAATGATCTTTTCAAAAATGGTATAAGGCCTCATATATTACGGGCTGAGCTTCTTCCTTCCACGAATACATGATACACAATTCATCGACCTAATCTTTAGAAATATCTTGTCACCCACTTGGAATTCCACCATCATGTGCTTCGCATCATAGTACTTTATGTAACATCCCTCAAACAACTAGATCCCTAGGATGTTTTGTCATGACTGGGTCATGACAAAACCCTAGGAAGCACAAGGAATCAAGTGAGCTTAGGCATGAGGGTGAAAATCACTTTGGTCTGCAAATAGTAAATTTCAAACATCAAACCTGGGGTTTGACTTTAGGGCTTCACCTTGACCCTTTGACCCTACCATAATATCTCTAACCCATTAAGGGGTCCATTGGAGGCATTAAGACCCATTAGGGTCAACTAAGACAGTCAAATTGACCCTAGTCAACCTTAATCCTAAATTGGTCAAGGTGCCCTAATAAGGGGCTACTGGCCTCTAATATGCCCAAGTGACCCTACCCAAACCTTCCTAGCCCTTAGGGGAGGCCAAAGGATCACTAACCACCCACTAGGGTCTTTAGGTTACCCAATGTTGCCTAGGGTTGGGCTAACCCACATTAGGTCAATTTAACCAAAATAGACTAACTCAAGCTCAAACACAAATCCACTTGGGATAATCTCATTTTAATTATTCATATGGGTTAATGTGATGCTTTTGGGGTTGAAATAATCATCTAAATCGTCCATGGAGACTGGGAGAGAGAAAATGAGAATTTCCCCTAATTTTAGAGAGAGAAAGTGAGCTTTAATGGCCATGGAAGGCCAAGGGCCTCCTCAATCCTCCTCCTATGGCAAGGCCCCTCCTCCCTGGTTAGTTAGGAGAATATTGACAGCCATGCCTAGCCACCAAAGTGGTTGGAATCAATTTTCTCCAATTAGGAAGAGAGAGAGAGAGAGAGAGGGGTCAATAATGGCATGGAAGGTGAAACCCCCCACAAATCTCCCCATTGATTGTTGGATTCAACTCCTCAGGAGTAGGGGAGGAATTTCCAGCACTTTCCAGATCACCAAGGGGCTGAATTCATTGAGAATTCAGTTACCTAAAACTCACCATTAATGTTGAAAATGGGAATTCATGCCTTGACCCTTCCCCTCCCCGATTGAAGCCCTTATCATCTTCACGACCTCAAAAGGAGCAAAACCCCTCTGCCTCCCAAGCATCATGAGCCCTCTGAGTAGGAGATAGCAGATCACCCAAAAGCTTCAAAATGGCCATGGCAGACCGACGATCGGCAAGGATACAAGCCCACTCTCAGGTCTGGTTCTCCTTCTCTTTCTTTGTGGTAGAATCTAGATCAACTAGGATGTGTAATCGAGCTCAATTGAGCTGATTCCAAGCTTCCATTTCCATGAATTTTCAGATTTGGGCTTCCTTGTGAGTTCTCCGGAAACTGCCCCTCCCGCGGCCGTGCCGCCTGCCGGCGATAGCTACCACCTCAACGAAGGTGGTGGTGATAGTGGCCGGTCGGGGAGGGGGCTAGGTCGTCGGGAAATTGGATCTTGATCCTTTCAGGTCAGGTGGATCTTGGCTGCCGACTAGAGGAGGAATACAACTCCCTAGCAGTGGGATTAGATCTCTACAAAACAGTATAAATATAATTATTAATTAAAGTGGTATTATCTCCTTTACTGTGCACCTTTTTAAATCAAAAAAATAAAGCCCTTAGGGGTTGAACCATGAGAAGTGCCCAACATGACAAAGGTATCCATGTGAGTCTACTATAATTTGAATTTAAAATCAGGTCATTTGAAGCATTTAGCTCCCTGTAGGGCAATTCTCATGGGACTGGTCCTTAGGGTGGGACAGTCACTATATCCTTAAAAACTTTTAATTTACTAAGGTTATTGACCTGAAATTTGGGCCATGAACTTGTCTTGTTAGGTACTAGGTCATATCCAAAAATTGGAATTTTTGGAGATATTTTTCCAAAAGTTTTTGAAGAAGTTAAATAAATCAAATGGGATTTATTTCAAGTGGTAAATGACTTTACAATTCACCATATTTTTGGTAAGAGGCTTCTAGGGCCATGATAGGGCCCTGGTTAAAATTTCAGCCAATTTGGGCTTGATTTGAGTAGTGAGTGTTGAAAACAAGATTTGGTCAAGTGGGCAATATTTGACCTAGGGATTTCTTGGGGGTGCTTGTGGACGTTAAGTGGTATCCCCTCATCCACTTGGGGAAAAACTTAGGTCACACACTTAAAATGTCATTATACACCACCTCTTAAAAAATGATAGGGTTCTAGGATGGTTTGGCCATGGGGCCTAGTGTAAACCCTAAAGGTGCACTTTTGGAGTTATTAAAGGACATAAGGTCAAACCTCCATAGAAGTCAGTGAAACTTGGCATTTGAGTTTTATTCTTGTTGTTATCACTAGATAAATTTTATAGGAATTTTTGGGAATATTTATACATTTGTTTCTCAATTAATTTAAATATGGGTCCTTTACTTTACTGCCTAAATGAAGGGTCAAATATTAGGGAAATGCCTTGGAATATTTCTAGTGATGTTTTTTATGATATAAATATCTCCTGTGAATTTTGGTATAATTTTTGGATGGGAATTTTTGGTAGATTATTCACAATGTTCCCTAATTTAATTAGGTTAATATAAATTTTTAGGTTGGTCATTGTATTTTGGAAAAATATTAATCTTGGCCAAAGATCTCCTAGGGATAATATAGTGCTCTGGAAATTTTATGGAATCATTTAGATGGATAATTATAGTACCTCCTTCACACCATTTTGGTTTATAGTATTCTTGATTTTAATTATTTATGTGATTAATTTGTCCTGTAAAATGGTGAAATTTGGCGTGTGAACTTTTTATGTTTCTGTAAAATCTTGTTAATTTTATCACAACTTTTGGAAGAGTATTTTTAGAAATTCCTTCACAAGTTGCCCTAGAGGCAAATTATTTTGTAATTTCAAATAAATAGTGAACTTGCATTAAAAATTTATGAAATTTATACCCTGATGTTATTTAGTCAATAAGAGGCTCTGGAAATTTTTGTAGTGTCATTGCATGATAGGATCTTATAGTTCCTGTTCAAAGTCATAGGAGGAATAATTTTTGGAAAATTAAAATAAAGGCTGATTTAATTAGGAAAAATAGCTAATTCTAGTTTGGGGCTTAATATGTCATGGTAGACCCACAGTAATAATTTTAAGGTTGTAGACAAGTATTCAGAGTGTTTACCTTCGAAAGTTTTGGATCAATCACATGGTTTGCATATAGTGAATTCGAGGTTTCGAGGTAGAATAGTAGACCATATATGGGTGAAATTATAGTGGGTGTACCAGGTTTGGGTGAAGTCATGATAAGGTCACGCTTAGGGCCAAGTCCGGAGTAGACTAGGTAATTTGGATATGGGGTTGTACTTTGGGTTCGACGGTGTATCGTCTTCTACCGGGGAATATATAAATTCACATAGGGTTAGCTAAGAGGTAACATGGGAAAAGGGTTTGGAAATAAATAGATACTCATAAAAGTAAGTGCTTTGTGAAAGAGAACTTTGGGTTTCAGCCCATCGTAGTTCTTAGTGCCCTCGAGAGACCTTCACAGGGAATGCCCTGGGCAGTCCAAGGTTAACCATAAACCGTAGGATTAAGCGGAATATAAGAGTAACCTCAAAATAACCACTATCACGAACACTCACCCTGTCATTTCGGGAGTATAGGTTGTATAGATTCATGGGCGGTGGGCACAATGTTTGATAGAAAGATGGTTTCAAGTTTGGCGAGTCGATGGCTCAGGATCTCTTTAGCATAAGTGCATGTGCATAAAATTGGTGGGTCTTCAGTTCACTCTGGTCGTCGCACCAATAGAGGAATGATGACTTTGGAGGGTGTAGTGGTTGTGACTGGCTTGCCAGTGTCTGTGGAGATGCTTACCTAGTGACCCTACACTTGACCACGAAAGACTGGCGGGTTTGTCAGCATCAGTACGTGGTGACTCTGGTGTGTCCTTCATAGGCGTACGTAAGGGCTAGGCCTAGTAGTGTGGTTACCCTCCTAGGAGTGGTGTGGCCCAACCAACTGTCTCCGTTGGCCACTATAGAGGCTCCTAGGAGTGAAGCTAGCTTCCAAAACTGGGGAACTAAAGATCCGTGCGCATAGAATCATGTGCGTATGTTGCACTTGCATGAATCATGGCATAACATATCACAATACACATACCTGCATATAGGCTGACACCCCATCGTATAAACTAGTATGGGATAGCTTATATGATGGGAGCCTTGTGAAAGACTCCGTAACTTATAAGTTTGTATGGGCATTCTTATAACTTAAGATTAATTATTTACATGTGATAGCTAGATTTACATTTCATTATTTACCTCTTATCATTGTTGTTCCACACTCCATGTTATATATAGAATCACTTAGCTTGCTTTAAATATTTATATAACTGTTAGCTTAAGGCTGCTATCCCTACTTATTTGTACTTACTGATAATATTGTACCTCCTCTCTTCATTCCTTCTGCCCGGTTCCTAGGAGTCACAGGGGAAGGGGTGGGGGATCGTTGACTTAGTATTTTTACTAACGGTCGGTGGACCATATTATTTTAGGGGATCGAGGAGCAGCACCAGGAGATGTAGAACCACCAGAGGCCGGTGTAGTTGGTGGGCCAGTCTAGCACAGGAGTACCACCTACCAGAACAGTGAGTGACTATAGTAGCCTTGCTTCTATGAGTGATTTGTAGTGAGGATGTGATGTACTGGGCAGGAGCCCGTTTATTATTTTTGTTGTTGATATTATGTTATTATCATATGGACACCATACTAGTGTGATTCTATATTGTGTGTGATCTTGTGGACTTGGACTTATATTTGTTCACTTGTACTTCTACATTCTTCTATGATCGATATGGCCGACAGGATCGGCGTTTTGTAGTGATGACCTTGTCGGGTGTTGGTGTCACCGCAAAGCGGTAGTTCTGGGCATAAGACCTGATGATTAAAAAAAGTGGGTCTTACAACTTTGCCTGCCGGCTCAGAGCCACTAGTATACGATCTCGGATCAACCTAATCATAACATCGGTGTCATCATTATACTCCACTCCCAAAGCCTTAGGATTCTCATCCTGAACCCATGATAACGGGGTTCTGCACCTCATACCATAAAGTACTTCATAAGGCGTCATTCTGATGTTTGCTTGGTGGCTAGTATTATATGAAAACTCCACCAACCGTAAAAGTTTTCCCGCGGCTCTGACCTATCCAAGACATATAACCAAAACAAGTCCTCCATTATTTTGATTGTTCTCTCAAACTGGTCGTCGGTCTGAGGGTGAAAAGTTGTGCTAAAGGTAAGGCGAGAACCCAAATATTATTGAACTACCTTCCACTCCTTAGAGGTGAAGCGACCATCACGGTCTAAAATTATTGTCTTAAGCACCCCATGGTACCAAACGAACTGTTCCAGAAAGAGATGTATCAATGCTTCAACATGCGCCTCCTTCCTCATCAGGATAAACCTGGCAACCTTTGTCAAGTGATCCACAATTACCCAAACTGAATCATTCCTTGAGCGAGATCGAGGAAGACCGTGAACAAAATCCATGCAAATATCCTCAAACTTCCACTGTGGAATGGGCAACGATTGTAACAATCCACCAGGGATCTTGCACTTCACCTTTACCTTCTGACATGCCTCGCAGTGTGTAACATAGTGAGTGATGTCTCTCTTCATTCCAGGACAAAATATGGTCCTCCGCAAGTCAGTGTACATTTTGGCAATTATGGGATGCACCAAATACTTGGTGCAATGAGCCTCTCTCAAGATGTCTTCCCATACCCCATGTAATGCCTCCATCCGTTACATGACATATAATAGAAGGTCCAGCCGGGGCCCCACACCATATATCACAAACAGATGGCGAGGTTATAGGTTTATATCAAAACTACACGCATCTTAATCCAAAGCATGCTAACGGAAGCTTTAAGGTTAGTTGAACTCAACTCTTTTGAATGTCCATAATATATAAACCAACATTTTTATATATCACCACAAAGAAATGTATACAAAAATACACAACAAGTCTGACCTTCAGGCCTTACAGTTACTGAAAGAAATTGTACCTAATCACCTAGAGGGGGGGTGAATAGGTGACTATAATCTTTTTAAACTTTTAGGCAGAATCACATAATTATAAATAATTTTTCACAGCAATACAGCTCAGCAATCACAGAATCAAGCACACACAGAGTACACACAGTTTTATAGTGGTTCCCCAAGGTCTGGGTACATCCACTTTCCCCCTTCGCCTATCTAGTAGTGTACTAGATTCGGCCCAACTTCTCCACTATTCCTCAGATCCTCAGATCTTACACTCAGAACCCCAAATAGGTTCCTACAGCTCAGAGTGATCCCACTCCTATAACTCAGGCACACAGCCCTACCACTCAATCTTTACAAAGACCTACATTCAGCCTTCAACAAGGCCTACACTCAGAGAAAAGTATCTCCTACACTCAGGCATAAAGGCCCTACCACTCAGCCTTTATAATTTCAGGCTTACAACTCAGATCCCTTAGGATCCTATAAGAAATTAAAATTACAAAGTATATACCCTCAACTCAGAATAAAAGAGAAGAGTTGACAGGTTTCTTGATGAGTTCTTGGAAAAACTTTGCTGAGATCAACCTTCCTTGGCTTCCTTCAAAGCTTCTTGAATTTAGAACACAATAGGGTTGAGTCTATATGCAGCTGATCTTCAATCACTGCTAACTTAAGAATCAGATCTCAATCTGAAACTTGTCTTTACAGCCTGGTTCAACAGCTGTCTTCTTGGAAGGAGCTCTCTCACTCCAACTTCTTAGATCTTCACTAGAAGGTCTTCTTCTAGTTGTGTTGTTCTTTACTTTGTTGATTTCCAACTCTTCTTTGATTGTTGTTGATCATCATCTTCTGTTGACAGAATAAGCCTTTATATAGGCTTTCTTCATGGTGACCGGCTGATCCGGTTTCTAACAACTTTCTGACATCTCTGACAGTTGCAGTAGACCGGCTGGGATGGCAGCTATCATGTCATCCAGTCACTTCTTGAATTTTCTGTAACTGTCTGAAAGTGTCGAGACAGTTAGTCTTTAAGTGTCGACACTGATAGACTAAGTGTCGACACAAGTAGACTAAGTATCGACACAAGTAGACTAAGTATCGACACTAGCCTTCATGGTGTCGACACAACTCCTTGTGTTGTAGAATCTACTTCTTGACACTGATTCTTCAACATGTGTCGACATTGATCCTGTGTGTCGACACAAGTCCTTCTTCTTTGATACTTAGCTGATTTCTTATAAGTGTAGAGACAACTCCTTTGTGTCGACACATCTTCTTGTGTTGATACTTGTTGAGTGTCGACACATTTTCTTAGTGTCGACACCTGCCTTCTGTGTTGATACTTGCTGAGTTTCGACACATCTTCTTAGTGTTGACACATTCTTCTTGTGTTGAGACTTTGGCTGAGTGTCGACACATCTCCTTTGTGTCGACACTTGTACTTAGAATTTGTTGAAATTTGCTGAGTGACACAGCCTCCTAGTGTCGACACTTGTACTTAAGATTTGTTGAACTTTTGCTGAGTATCGACACAGCCTCCTAGTGTCGACACTTTCTGATGTCGACAAAGTTCCTCTGGGTGTCGACACTGCTTCTAAGTGCCGACACAGCTTCTCTGGTCATTTCTTCATTGAGTGTCGACACAACTTGTATGTGTCGACACTTTCCTTCTGGTGTCGACTCTGCATTCCTGGTGTCGACACAATTACTCCAAGTGTCGACACTGCTTCTCTGGGTGTCGACACAAGTCTTCTTAAGTGTCGACACTTCTCTTCTGGGTGTCGACACATGGACTTAGAAACTTTTCAGCTTTCCCTACAAATACTTAACCTGCACAACTAAACTCAAAACACATCAAATACATTTTGATGTATATCATTGAGTAGGGTGAGGCTTCTTCAAATCAGGTACATTTATTCCAATGTACCCAACAATCTCCCCCTATTTGGAGAAGTCATAACCCTTAGTCAATGATATACACCATACATAACAAATTCACAGTATGATGTAAAACAATATTAAATGACAGGGTAAGTACATAAACATGTATAAACAAAACATGTATACACAAATTTCTCAGAACATTAATGTAATAGATTTAACATATATCACATTGTTCTAACAACTTCAACATATTCATTATTCAAAAGTTTACAGAGAGTTTAAAATCAAATGATTACAACTGTAAACTAAAGAAAAATTCTATCCTATTTGTTGAAGCCAAAATTTGACTCCGATAAGCGTTCACAAAATAGGGGCGTAGCCGACACCTACTTGGCCCAAGCTCGACATCCGACTGGTCGTGAAGGACTAAGAAAAACTGGCCCAAATCCGCAGCAGGGAGGTCCCACCGCTTACCCAGAAGGTCACAGAGAGCTTCCCCTCCAAAGCCAAAAGCTGGGCTTGGAGTTCCTCAGAAGACTGTGCCAATGAATCCTCTTAGGAGTCTAAAAAAAGTCCTTTCTGAAAAACCCCTATGGGCTTATTTATAGATTTCAGAATCTGAACTGCCAATAACAAAACTGTACCGGTCTGAAATTACCGGGGTACCCTTGGCTGGGTCTGCCAACAGCAAAACTCCGCTGTTCTGAGGAGCTATATGCAGTCCACTAAGGGTAAAAGGGTAAAAATACCCGGGGTAGAAGAGTAAAAACCTCTGTTTGACAGGGAAATATAATATATAATATAAAAAAGGCCTCTTCTCGCCCTGGCGAGTGGAAAGGTACCTGCCGGCGAGAGGGGCCCCACTGCCCGTCTCGTCGGCGCCTCTCGCCCTTTATTGCGAGATCTCCTTGCTGCTGGAGACTCTCTCGCCCATGGAGGCCCTCTCGCCTCTGGAGGCCCTCTCGCCGCTGGATGGGGTATCTCACCCATTGGAGAGTCCATCATCTCGCCGTCTTGCGAGTGGGCCCCCCTGGTCCCATTTCTCCATCTCGACCTATTTGCTTCTTGAGGGCTCTTTATGAGCCCGAGGTTGTACACAATCCCCGCTCTTTTTGAGATTACTCTAAGCTCAAAAAGAATGTTCAACCGAGGCTCGTTATTTAAGGCGCATTAAAAAACGTATTTATGAGGAATCTTCTGAGGCCTCCACCGGGGCCTATAAATATATGACTCCTGCCCCGCACACCTGGCGCCCTGCTCCGCATATTCTTCTTCCCTATTCTTGAGTCTTTTGGAATGATGCACAGTCAAAGCTTTCGTGAACGTCTCGCACTAGTGCGAGAGCAGCACAAGGCCAACGTGGCTTATTTTACCTCTTCTTTAGCTCGCCCTCTCGCCCCGTCGTCTCGCCTGAAAAAGACGAAGGCTGGGGGTCCGTCACCCGCCACAGGAGATCTGTCTCGCGTTGCTTTGGAAACCATCCCCACTCCTCCTGCGTCTTCCAAGGAAAAAGAGGTGGGTACTTGCTTTTACCACTATTATCTCCGCGACCGGGTGATCTCTTTTGTTGACTAATGCTTTTTCAGGGGGCTCTTGTGGTTCCGCAGCCCCCGAAGAGTCCGCGAGATGGTTCTGCTGCCCACTGCGAGGAGTTCGATTCGCATCCCTCTTCTACTCCCCCAACTACTCCCAGCGAGAGGAGGAACGACCCCTCCCCGGCCGTCGATACCTCTCGCCATCCTGGTAAGGGACCTTCCCTCGCCCTTTTGAATCCCCTTCGCTACTCTCACTCCCTTCTGCGAGTGCCTCTTCCACCTTGCCTCTGCACCCCTTGCGCAGATTCTCGGGCCAACTCTCCTATTGAGGAGCAGCCAAAGCGACTCTCCATCTCGCCTCCTCCTGTAGATGGGATTGAAGACTATCTGGGTGACCCTTCAAATCTAGCAGAGATGAAGCACAAGACGGCTGAGCTCTTCCGGAAGCACGCGCGCATCATCCACTCCTTGACTCTGGATAAGCAGGCCGCGGAGAAGCGCATCGAGACGCTGGAGAGAGAGTGCGCTCGTCTATCTTTCGGAGCTAATGTCGAGCTAGATGTCGACGGCACCGAACCCGAGGCCATCATCAATGAGACCGATATGCAGCTCCGTCTCGCGCGCCGTGGTCTTGAATCCATTCGCTCCTTCCACTCGCGGAGTAGACCTCCTCGCGGGGGAGCTCGAGGTGGCCGCTAGGAATGGCACCCATACTGAAGGATGTCCGTCTCGCTATTCTTCTTTTTCTTCTTCTCGTGAAAGTTGTAATAACGGTAGTCTCGCCAAAGTATGTAGAGAGCTTGGTCCCCGCGGGACAATTTCTGGACATATATTTTTATTGCTTAATTTTTCATTCCTTTTTTAACTTCTCCTTTTAATTTATTCTATATATTTATATATATATTTTCCTGATTGTGATGGGTCGCGCCGATCGAGGTTTAGGAGAGAGAAAAGGACATCAACTCTTCCCCTCCCCCCATGTTTTCCCGCCCATTTAATCATTGGCTATGTATCAGTTATAAATATGCCTAGTCCGGGATTAGATACCGCACTTTCCGCTTCTGCTGTTACCCAAGCTCTTGGCTTTCTGACCTTTCTGTCTCGCCGGCCCCTTCTCGCCTTCCTCTCTTGGGTCTCTCGCCAATTTCTTCCTTCGTCTCGCCGAAGACCATTTCGCCAAAGAAGATGGGTAAGAAGAAGGTGGAGGAGGGTGAGGGGCGCAGCCGCTGCGGGAAGAGGTTTACTGACCATGACTTCCCGCTCGGCCGGCTCCCTCGAGAAGATCATGATAAGTTTGCCCGCGAGTATCTGGGGGAAGGGGTCGAGTCGCGTCCCCCCAAGGTCGGCGAGTGCATCAACACCTATTACCCGGGGGAACTCGCCTTCCCCGTCTCGCATTTCGAGGCGGGGTTGCGACTGCCCCTTTGGCCTGAGGTGAAGCAGGTCTTCAAATACTTTGGTGTCGACCCGGCACAGTTCAACCCTAACGCTATCTCGGTGTTGATCACCTTCGCCTGCTATATGCGCCGGGAGCGCATCGAGTTTAGCTTGACGGCCTTCCGCAAGCTTTTCATCTATCATGCCAACGCCGATGGCGTCTCGTATTTTACTGGGCAGGGGGTCAAGGTATGCGAGACGCCTAACAAGAACCATCATTGGCTCACCCGATTCGTCTTCATCCGGGGAGACCGTGCTGACTTCGGCGGCATCCCTCTCGCGCCGGTCTCTCCGCCAGAGAGCTTCTACGCCACCCCCCAAGTCAGTGGTCCCGAGAAGCTGCTGTGCGAGTACTTAGTCGGCAAGAATTTCGAGGTCAACTTCTTGCGGCGAGGTCTTGACTCGCTTCTTCCAGTGCTCCCGGGCGAGGGTATTCTTATCTTATCCTTTCGTTCCTCTCTCCTCGCTATTTGTCGTCTCGCTTCTTCCTAACCCCTGCTCGCTTTTAGGTGAGCGAATTGTTCCAGCGTCCTCTCCTTACAAGAGCAACATTCACCCCGCCAAGGGTCTTGATCTCGCCAATGCAGCGGCAGAGGCGGCGAGAGAGTCCCTGGCTGTCATCTCACTGAAGCGTCCCGGAGATGACACGGTCCCCTCTCGCTCCAGCCCTCCCAAAAAGAAGATGAAGAAGGCTGTAGTTATTTCTAAGGAAAGGAGGAAAGCTCCTCAAGGGAGTCCTATCTCTATAGGGGAAACTCCGCCGCCCCTCTCGCCTAATCACCAGGCCGTCTCGCCTACTCGCGGGATGGTACTCTCTGCTCAACCTGCTGCCGCCTCCAACCTGCCCGCCGCGGCTTCCAACCCGCGAGCTATTGCCCCTGAACAGGCGGCTGCCACCTCCTCTCGCGAGGGAGACTCCTCTGGCCGTCCCGCTCCCTCCTCTCACATGAATTACAATCTGGGTCCCGTGGTTCATGATGCCGTCGGCGACCCGGTTCTGTTGTGGTGGCGGGACGCCAACCGCGTGTCCATCTCCACCCTCCTTCCATCTTGGAAGGAGCAAGAGGTCCCTACCAGCCACGCCTTCGCCATATGGTACGGCCTCTATGGCGGCCTTGACGTCGTTCGGCCTGAGAGCGAGTCCACCAAGGACCTTGTGCTGAAAACTTGCCATCACCAAATGCGGGCCTTGGAGTTCTCGCACCATTCCTCTCGCCGCCTCATTTATATTAATTCAAAGTGGAAGGCCAGCGAGGAAAATCTGGAGGCGGGGCGGGAGAAATCCACCGGTCTAGCGAGAAGGTTATCAGATGTCGAGTCCCTCCTCGCGAAGGCCCAAGGCGGCGTGGTAAGCCATAACTTTTTTCCTTGGGTCTTTTTCCTTTCCCATCATTCTTGGCTAATTGCTAGGTCGTCCCGCAGGATGCTGAGACGGCGGAACAACTGCGCTCGCGCGTGGCGGCTTTGGAGGAGGAGGTCCGGGTATTGACAGCTGAGAACGCGCGCCTTCATGCTGATGCTGCGTCGTCGTCTCGCCGCGAGCCCTTCCGGACACCTCCGCCACATTACTCTTACGAGGAAGTTGAGGAGCAGTGTCGAGACGCTGGTGTCCGTGCGGCAGAGCTGGTGCTGCAAATGATGAAAGACCTGGGGGTTGTGAAGCACGAATCCGAGACTGTGACTGCGCGCGACTTGGTCCCTGAGCTTTATAGTGAGGAGAGCGATGATTCTTCAACTGGCGAGGAGGACTAATGTGCCGCCTCCAAGATTTAGAATCACTCTCTCCTCCTTTTGATGTTGTAAAAACTTTAAACCATATTTTTGTGGCATCTGTCAAGTGACGAGCGAGTGCTCATTTTTGTTGTCTCTATTTTTGTTTTCTGTTTTGTGAAGTTAATCTTTGGTTTGTTTTTGTCTGCGAGACGGTGCTACCACTTCGTATCGCCGCGTAACCTTTCTGCCTTTTTTATGTTCGACGCGAGACGGCTTCTCGACGCGCTTACGGCCGCGAGTTGACGCAATGCCTTGCCTCGCGAGTGCCTTTTCGCTACCGGCGAGACGATCCTCAAAAGCCATCCGCTGCGAGTGCTGCCACCTGCCCTACTCCACACCCCTTCTCCCTTAGTTTATTTTTGTACCTTAGGACTAAGCTGAGATACTAAGGTGTAATGTCGCTTAAGGGGACTTTTCGCCCTATTCTGCCAAAGTGAATTCATTGTCCTGTCAGTTCGATGCTGATGAAGATAGCTTGACCCAACCCTATCCCCCGCAGGCGAGCCTTCGGACCTACTAGCTATATGAAAGCCTACGCAGCGGGTCTACCTGGGGCCGAGCCGAGCTCGGGGTGCCGATGAAGATCTCAAACCAAAACCTATCCCCCACAGGCGAGCCTTCGGACCTGCCAGCTAGATGAGAGCCTGCGCAGCGGGTCAACCTGGGGCCGAGCCGAGCTCGGGGTGCCGATGAAGATCTCAAACCAAAACCTATCCCCCGCAGGCGAGCCTTCAGACCTGCCAGCTAGATGGGAGCCTGCGCAGCGGGTCTACCTGGGGCCGAGCCGAGCTCGGGGTGCCGGTGAAGATCTCAAACCAAAACCTATCCCCCACAGGCGAGCCTTCGGACCTGCCAGCTAGATGGGAGCCTGCGCAGCGGGTCTACCTGGGGCCGAGCCGAGCTCGGGGTGCCGATGAAGATCTCAAACCAAAACCTATCCCCCACAGGCGAGCCTTCGGACCTGCCAGCTAGATGGGAGCCTGCGCAGCGGGTCTACCTGGGGCCGAGCCGAGCTCGGGGTGCCGATGAAGATCTCAAACCAAAACCTATCCCCACAGGCGAGCCTTCGGACCTGCCAGCTAGATGGGAGCCTACGCAGCGGGTCTACCTGGGGCCGAGCCGAGCTCGGGGTGCCGATGAAGATCTCAAACCAAAACATATCCCCCACAGGCGAGCCTTCGGACCTGCCAGCTAGATGGGAGCCTACGCAGCGGGTCTACCTGGGGTCGAGCCGAGCTCGGGGTGCCGATGAAGATCTCAAACCAAAACCTATCCCCCACAGGCGAGCCTTCGGACCTGCCAGCTAGATGGGAGCTTGCGCAGCGGGTCTACCTGGGGCCAAGCCGAACTCGGGGTGCCGATGAAGATCTCAAACCAAAACCTATCCCCCACAGGCGAGCCTTCGGACCTGCCAGCTAGATGGGATCCTGCGCAGCGGGTCTACCTGGGGCCGAGCCGAGCTCGGGGTGCCGATGAAGATACCTCTTCTTGTCATTAGGACTTCACGAGAAATAATGAACAAGAAATAATTTGAGAAGTTTATTATGTTAATTATGCTTCGAGTACATATCTTCTGCTCTCCCATCTCATGGGTAGAAGCGTTTTAAGTCACCCCACTCCAGGAATGGTTCAAGGTCCTACCCTCCACATCCTGGAGGTAGTAACCCCCCGCTTTCAACACTCTCTCTACAATATAAGGTCCCTCCCAATTTGGATTGAGCTTTCCTACCGGGGCGGACCTCCCTGCCGCATCAACCTTTTTTAGTACTAGGTCTCCTTCCGCGAATTGCTTTATCCTGATATGCTTGTCGAAGTGCTTTGCCATTCGACGCTTGATCTCTTCCTGCCTGATGGCTGCTACGTCTCGCAGCTCCTCTGCCAGGTCTAGTGAGAGGCGCATGCCTTCTTCGTTTTCCATCCTTCATGTCTCGTCTCCATCACCTGCAGCCGCAATTCGTGGGGATCAGACCTCGAACTCCACCGGTAGTATCGCCTCACAACCATGGGAAAGCTTGAAAGGGGTCTCGCCAGTGGCCATGTTCGGGGTTGTCCTCAGAGCCCACAGGACCGAGGTGAGCTGCTCTACCCAATTCCCTCTTAGATTCTCCACCTTCTTCTTTAGCAAGTTAACGATAATCTTATTTTCCGCCTCCACCTGACCGTTGCTCCTGGGGTGGTGGACGGAGGCAAACCTGAGGTCGATGCCCAGCTGAGTGCAGAAGCTGATGAACTCTTCACTAGCAAACTGGGGGTCGTTATCCGTGACGATGGCCTGAGGCAGCCCGTGCCTGCAGATGATTTCCCCCCAGACGAAGTTCCTGATGACTTGGGAGGTTACCTTTGCTAGCGCCTTAACCTCCAGCCACTTGGAGAAGTAATCTATCATAACCAGGAGGAATCTTCTTTGTCCACTAGCTGGAGGGAAAGGCCCAACTAAATCCATTCCCCAAATGGCGAAAGGTCATGGTGCTGTGATGCTTCGGAGCCTTTGAGCCGGCAAGAGCTGGAGGGGGGCGCAGAGCTGGCATTTTCGGCATTTCCTCGCAAACTCTGTCGCGTCCTTCCTCAGGGTGGGCCAGAAGTACCCCTGTCTGACCACCCTTGCCTCCAACGTTCTCCCTCCGGAATGACTGCCACATTCCCCGGAGTGCACTTCCTCCAGAATGTTTCTGGTTTCCTCCTCCGTTACGCATCGAGCTAGGAGACCCGAAAGCATCCTCCGGTGTAGTCCTCCTTCATGCATGAGATAATGAGCTGCCTTATGCCGGAAGTTCCTTGCCTCCTTGACCCCCTCAGGGAGGGTTCCTGTCAGAAAGAAGGTAATGAAAGGATCTACCCACAAGGGCCGCCAATCCACATCCATTAGCTCCCCCTCCTCGATCACTGGATGGAATAAATCAGTCAGGGCACCCCCTTCCCAAGGTCCGAACTTAGCCAATCGATCGGCAGCAGCATTCTCTTCTCTGGGGACGTGCTGGATGGAGAACGTCCGGAACCCCCCGATGATCGTCCTCACCTTGGACAAATATTTCACAAGGGTGGGCTCCCGAGCTTCGAACTCTCCACGTATCTGAGCTGCTACCACCAATGAATCTGTGAAAACCTCAACGTCCTTAATCTCGAGCTCCTTAGCCAAGCGAAGGCCGGCTATCACTGCCTCGTACTCTGCTTGGTTGTTGGTTGTGGGGAAATGCAAGGCGACCGCTTGTCTAATGGTCACCCCCTGAGGACTTGTTAGTACCATCCCTGCTCCAAGGGAGTGCTTTCCCGAGGCCCCGTCGACCATTATCTTCCATGCTTCTGGTGGCCGCGGCTCCTCGGCCCCGACTTCCGCGACGTAGTCTGCCAAGAAGTCAGCCACCACTTGTGCCTTAATGGAGAGCCTTGGTACGAACGAAATGTTGAATTCACTCAACTCGATAGACCACTTGGCCAGCCTACCCGAGTGCTCTACTCCTTCAAAAATCATTCGGAGAGGATGGTCCGTCACCACCCTAATCGAATGTGCTTGGAAATATGGCCGGAGCTTCCTGGCTGAAACAACCAAGGCGTATGCCAGCTTTTCTAGGATAGGGTAACGGAGCTCCGCCTTCCTTAGGATCCTGCTAACATAATAAATGGGCAGCTGCTTCTTTCCCTCTTCTCTGACAAGGACGGAGCTCACCGCCTCTGCTCCCACTCCTAGGTACAAGATCAGATCTTCCCCCTCTTTTGGGCTTTGAAGCAGAGGAGCCAGGGAGAGTTGCTCCTTAGGCTTTTGAAAAGCTTCTTCGCATTCCGTTGTCCATTCAAATCTTTGATTCCCTCGTAGCACTTTAAAGAAAGGTGAGCACTTCTCTCCTGACCTAGAGAGGAATCTGCTAAGGCCGGCCAGCTTTCCTGTCAAGCGCTGCACCACCTTAGCGTTTTGCGGTGATTCTAGCTCCATAATGGCTTTTACTTTATCCGGATTAGGTTCTACCCCTGCCGGGGTCAGAAGGTGCCCAAGGAATTTCCCACGACTTGCCCCGAAAACACATTTTAAGGGGTTCAACCTCATTTTGAACTTTCTCAAGGTGGCGAACGTCTCCTCCAGATCCTGGAGATGCGAGTTCACTCCCTTGCTCTTTACCATGAGATCATCAACGTAGACTTCTAGATTCCGACCCCTCTGACCCTGGAAAACTCGATCCATCATCTGTTGGTACGTCGCTCCCGCATTTTTTAACCCAAAGGGCATCATGTTATAACTAAAGCACCCTTCCCTTGTGATGAAGGAGACGTCCTTGACGTCAGGAGGGTGCATCCGGATCTGATGGTAACCTGAAAAAGCATCCAGAAAACTCATAACAGAAAAATCAATGGCTGAATCAACCAGCGCGTCGATTAGAGGTAGGGGGTAGCAATCCTTAGGGCATGATTTATTTAATAACGAAAAGTCAATACACATTCTCCATTTTCCTCCCCCCCTTCTCCACCATTACTACATTGGAGATCCAGCCTGGATACTGGATCTCTGAGATGAAGCCCGCCTCCAGGAGCTTCTTGACCTCCTCGCGAATGGGCTCCTCCAGCTTGGTGGCGATGGCTCTCATCTTCTGACGTATGGGGCATGTCCGAGGGTCCAGATTTAGGCGGTGGCAGGCCACGTCCGCATCAATGCCCGGCATGTCTGCCGCGCTCCAAGCGAAGATGTCGACGTTGCTCTAAATGCAGGCCCACATCCGCTCCTGGTCTTTGAGGCTCAAGCCCCCGCTGATCTGCACCCTTTGTACCTTCCCCCAGTTGGTGTGGACCTCCAACTCCACCACTTCTTCGGCCACCTCCAGCCGCGACTACTCCCAGTCATCCCTTGCTTCTTCTTCCTGCTCCGGCTCTTCCTCCCCTCTTGCTCCATCAACTTCCATCACCTCGTCCTGCGGCAGCTCAATTTCCATGCCCCTTCGGGCTTCCTCCTCAGCCCCTTCTCCTTCAACTTCCTCCTGCCTTCCCTTCTGTGGCTCCAACTCCCCGCTCCTCCGGACCTCCTGCACATCTCCTCTTCTCTGCTCCTCCTCCCTCTCCATGGCCCCCTCCGGGCCCTCTTGCTGTTGCTCGACCTCTACACCCCACTGGGCCTCCTGCACATCTCCTCCTTGCTGCTTCTCAGTCTCCTCTCCCCCGACTTCCTCTTCGGTTTCTTCTTTTGTTTCCTCTGGGCTCACCTCCTTTTCCCCGACAGCTTCTTCATGCGCTGCTATCTCTTTTTCCAACCTCTCTGCTTCTGCCATCCAAGATATGGTGTTGACCGCTGTGACATAGCACTGTCTTGCCACTTTTGGATCCCCCCTGACCCTGACCTGCACCCCTCCATTTTTGAACTTGAGACATTGATGAAAAGAGGAGGGACGCAGTGAAAGGCGCTGATGAGGGGACGCCCAAAGATGGCGTTGTAGCTGCTCGGGGCGTCCACAATCACGAATCGGCAGTTCCGTGACACGCCCCCTAACCTCACGTGCAGCCCTACTCCCCCTTCTACCTCCTTTCTCTCCCCGGAGAATCCGAACAACGGTCCATCCGAGGCCAAGATCCTTTTGGTTTCCACCTGCATCTCATCGAAGGCCCTCTTAAAAATCATATTTACGGAGCTCCCATTATCCACCAGGATCTTGGAGACCGTAAAGTTTTCCACCGCTGTCTGGATTACCAAGGCATCACAGAACGGGTCCTCATACTCCGGCATATCCTCTGAAGAGAAGGTAATTTTTTCTAGTGGGGGCGGGGTTTGGGAGGTCGAGGCTACCCCCTTTTGGAACATGGTCTGGAGGCTCCCTTTTCGGGTGGCCTCGATCCCAATCCCTCCATGGATGGCCCCGATTCCTCCCCGGGTTCCCACATCCACCCGGTCCTCGCACCTATCCTCCGCCTCCCCTTGCTGCATTTCCACGATCCTTACCGGCGGATCGTGCCTCCTCAATCCTCTGGCCTCTCTCATTTCCAAGAACTCCTGGCATGTGTCCGTTGCGTGACCTCCCTCCTGATGGAAGTCACAGAAAGGCAACGCCACCCCACCCCTTCTTCCTTCTCCTCTTCCTCTTCTTCCTCCTCGAGCTCCTCTCCCTCGACCGATCCCCATCGCCTCTTGCTGATGCTGAAAATGATCCCTCGCTCTCTGTCTCCATGCTGGTTGATCGAACCTCCTTGGCTCCCGGAAGTTATCTCTCCCCTGGAAGCCTCCTCCTAACTCCTGGGGGCGACCCTCATGAGGCCTCCAACCTATCTGGTTGTTCGGCTCTCGGGCCCCCCGGTGATGCTGTCCTTGGTGTCCCTGGCCTCAGGGTTCCTCCCTCCTTCTTTCTTCCCTCTGCTCCCTCTGCTCCCTCTGCTCCTTTTGCTTTCCCGCTCCCGTTTCCTTTGCATCGTCCTCCGCCAATCTGGCTAACCGCCTTGCAAACGCCGGATTGGCCCTCTCAAAATCCGTCTCCTTTGCCGCCCTCTCCATAAGCTCCTCAAAAGAGAGGGGCACCCTTTTCAACTCCATGCTAAAGAAGTCTGGCCTCAGTCCCAGGGTGAATGCAAGCATCAGCGTATACCCAGGGACCTCCTGGACCTGGAGGATCTCCTCCTGAAACCGATCTACGTAGTGTCCCAACGTTTCATCCTGGCCCTGCCTTACCGAGAACAAGCACTCCGCCTCCTTACGCTTCTTCGATGTTGAAAACCTCAATAAGAAACCCCTCCGCAAATCCTCGAAACAATAAATCGACCTTGTCGGTAACTGATGGAACCAGTCTCGCGCCTTCTCCTTCAAGGTGATGGCAAACAGACGACACTTAAACGCATCCGTCATTTGTCTTATCGAAACCACGTCTTCAAACCACTGCACATGCTGTACAGGATCATCCTTCCCCGAGTAGTAGGACATGTCGGGCTCCCGGAACCCCTCCGGCACCGGAGCCGAGATGACGAGTTCACTGAACGGGCTCTCGCCGACTGCTTTCCGAGAGGGCACGTCTCGCGGCCTCGGCTGGCTGGCCCGATCTGCGAGACCGTGCCCAGGGAAGAGCTCTCGCACAGCTGCCTCCTTCTCGTTGTCTTCTGCAGGGATCTCCTTCCCGGGATGCTGGCCTGGGAAGAGCTCTCGCACCGCCACGTCCCTCTCGCCAGCCTCCGTGGGGACCTCCTTCCCCGGGCGCTGACCAGGGGCGTTCTCGCCTAAAAGCGGGACCACCTCGATCGGGACCTGAGGCGTCGCCCAATCGCTCCTTGCCGAGAAGGCCAAGCTTATGGTTTGCATGACCTCTCGCCTGAAGTCCTCCAGCATTTTCCTCGTCGCCTCTTCTACCTGGGAGGGGGGACATCCAGAACCAGATCCTTCTCCTTCACCTCCCGCCATAGGACCAAACTCAAACTTTTCTTGAACCGGCTACTTCCACGCTCACCGCACCAGAACTGTTGAAGCCAAAATTTGACTCCGGCAAGCGTTCACAAAATAGGGGCGTAGCCGACACCTACTTGGCCCAAGCTCGACCTCCGACTGGTCGTGAAGGACTAAGAAAACCTGGCCCAAAGCTGCAGCAGGGAGGTCCCACCGCTTACCCGGAAGGTCACAGAGAGCTTCCCCTCCAAAGCCAAAAGCTGGGCTTGGAGTTCCTCAGAAGACTGTGCCAATGAATCCTCTTAGGAGTCTAAAAAAAAGTCCTTTCTGAAGAACCCCTATGGGCTTATTTATATATTTCAGAATCTGAACTGCCAATAATAAAATTGTACCGGTCTGAAATTACCGTGGTACCCTGGGCTGGGTCTGCCAACAGCCAAACTCTGCTGTTCTGAGGAGTTATATGCAGTCCACTAAGGGTAAAAGGGTAAAAATACCCGGGGTAGAAGAGTAAAAACCTCTGTTTGACAGGGAAATATAATTTATAATATAAAAAAGGCCTCTTCTCGCCCTGGCGAGTGGAAAGGTACCTGCCGGCGAGAGGGGCCCCACTGCCCGTCTCGCCGGCGCCTCTCGCCCTTTATTGCGAGATCTCCTTGCTGCTGGAGACTCTCTCGCCCATGGAGGCCCTCTCGCCTCTGGAGGCCCTCTCGCTGCTGGATGGGGTATCTCGCCCATTGGAGAGTCCATCATCCCGTCGTCTTGTGAGTGGGCCCCCCTGGTCCCATTTGTCCATCTCGACCTGTTTGCTTCTTGAGGGCTCTTTACGAGCCCGAAGTTGTACATTATTGCTGCTCAGGCTCCTTGATCACAATGCCCTTTCCTGATTGTATCTTTTTCTTAGACTGGGGCTTCAGCATCTTCAGCAGCAGCAGGCTTTTTTCCTTTAAGATCCTTCTTTTTCAATTCTTCAGCTTTGATCTTCTGCCTTTCAAAGTAATGAAAAGGCTTTGGGAAGTACTTGCTAGGCTCCTATGTAGTAGGAGGTAGCTTTCCCATCTTAGCCTTTCTTCTATATTGCACAATGGCCTCTTGCCTACTCTCATGCTTCCTCCACTCCAGTTCAGAATACCACTTGTTTCTATCTGGGATATTGTCCTTGGCAGCCTTCCATGCAGTCAAAATGATATTCCTGCAAGTGGGGCTCCATTGTTCAAAGTCAGGTCTAAGTTCAGCTTGCTCTCTGAATCTTTTCTTAGACAATTGAGTCTCTTGGTCCTTTAATAAGGCCTCTTGTTCTTTCAGAATTGCCTCAGGTACTGGCTGAACTACTTTCTCTATGATGACCTTCTGATTTCCCTCGGGAGGGCTATACATTGACTGTATATCTTGATGTATCATATCAAAGTCTGGTGGAGGATAGATCACTTGAGCTACTTCAGCATGCTCTCCTCCAAGATATGCAGGATTAATACCAGACTCTGCAACATTGTCATCATCACATAATGGAGGATATCCAAGGGTGGCTCTGATGGAATTTGAAATCCACTTTGCATGATCAGAGTCTGCTTTGACTAACACCCTCTCCCCCTTTATGACTTCTCTTTCAATGTGATCCCTAAGATCATCTTTCTGAAACCTTATTTGTGCATTCAGATAGTTTACTCCATACTTGTAGAAAGGTTTCAACCTTTGGAGTTTTTCAGTGATTAGCTTCTGAGAATCCTGAAGTGCAGAAGTAACAGCAGTGATACCTTCTTGTAATGCTTTATCAAATTCTGTCTTGGCTGTAGTTAGAGCTATAGTTTGACCAGAAGTTATATTCTTCATTTCTATTACTATTGCATTGTGTGAAGCAGTGAGATTATCAATCATTCTCAGCTGGTTCTCCAGGACATAGCCTTGATTCACTGCAATATCATCTACTTGTGTTTTGATCTTCTCCTGATCAGTGGCCAGATAGACTACTGCATTCCCTCTTTTATGGAAGCAGTCAGTCATCTCTTTCTTGTTCAGATTCATTTCAAATCTGATTGACTTGATGTCTTGGGCCAGATCAAATTGCAGTGACTTATGCCCTTCATCCATATAAGATTACAAAGCCTGTATTTGCTCATCCATCTTTATCTGTAATGCAACCATCAGAGAACTAAAATATGTAGATGGGGCTGGCTGTGGTGCAGGCTGTGGTGCAATTGTTTGTAAAGTTTTCTTATAATTCTAGCTCCTTCTCTTAAAGACTTGGAATTTCCTCTTCTTGGCTCTTGCAGCCTCTTCATCTTCTGAAGCAGATGTGCTAGCAATATCAACTCTGTCCTTAGGGCTTGAAGGTAAATCATTGTCAGTCCTAGGAACCTGCTCAGCATCCTTTGGCACTTCAGGTTCTTTTCTTGCAGTTTCTTCTATAATTTCCACATGCTCCCCCTCAATAATTACTTTCTCCCCCTCAGCAGCAACACTTTCTTTCTCAAAGTCAGTTTGGAGAAGGTCAGGGAACAGTTCTTCTAAAGTAAATTCCTGTTGAGGATGGGGTGGAGAATCTCTTATCTCATCAACCATTTGATTAGCAACAGATGTGTCTTCCATGACAACATCCTGAGGTTGACTAAGAATCTGAGGTTGCTGATTAACATCAGATAATGTGTCAGTCATAACTTCATTCTCAATAGGGAAATCTAATTGGTTGATTTCAGTTATTACCTCAAGTATATTTTGAGTAGCTTGTTCACTCTCTAGAGGAGTTGGCTCATCCACAAGTAAGGGCTCCCCCTGGAGTGGATCCAGGTGAGTTGGTCTAGCTTGTGGTAGCTCCCCCTGCCTCTATGTATCTTCTTGTCTAGCTGGAGATTGTCCAGCATTTACAGTGTCCTCTTCATCAGGAGTAAAAACAACTTGCTCTTCAGAGCTGCTTGAGGATGCTTGAGCCACAGGGGCTGTCTTCTTCTTCTTTTTCTGGGGTGTTTCCTTCTCAGGAGTTGGCATTTCTTTGGTTAACACTCTATCCCACCTAGAGAAGATTCTCATATCCATCTTCCTCATGTGGTTAATCTTAGATCCAGCTGCTTGATTCATTACTTCTGGTATACTACCAGTTAGGTATAGACTTAGTATTCTACCCAGATTTGGCTTCTTCATACTTTCTTTAATCTTATCAAACATAAATGTAGCCCAATCAGTATTTAGTTTGAATATTATCCTTGTCATGAGGCTAAACATGTGAGCTAAGATTCTGTCATGGCCTCCAGGCTTGCTCAAGATAACCTTGCCAACAATTTCAGATAAGAATTTGCCTTGCATGTTCATTCCCTTCCTATTGAAAACAGATCCTATTTTCAGATTTGAGTCCAAACCACACCATGTCAATGCTTCTCTAGTCTTAGAAGCTGAAACATCTTCTTCTTCCTTAGTTCTTGGTAGTTGTAGTACCTTTCTCAGACTCTTAGGAGAGACCTTCACCTTTTCCCCATGAACTCTTGACTTAATCTTGAGTCCTGATTCATCTAGTTTTGCTGCATTCAGAAACTCAAGGACTTCCTTCTTCCAGATCTTAATTGGTTCTGAAACAAGAAATTCTAACCCAGTCTCTGCTATTAGGGTTATCACGCCTTTGATCTCGGGTTTCGCGTCCTCAAATGCGTGTCGCACGAGTTCGTATCCTTCATTCACATTCTCTTCTAGCTTGGGCGCCATTAGGGTTTGAAGAAATTTGAATCTAGAGAAGAGAGATGTCAACACACAAGTTTGGTCTCGAAACTTTGGTGAGCGTGTCGACAGACAATGGCGAAAACCTATTTATACATTTCTAGAATCGAAGATGAAAGGGCGCATCAAAATACTCAAATTGTGTCGACACTGTTGAAAAGTGTCGACACTTACTTATAATGTCTCGACAACCCTGTGTCGACACAAGTATAGTTGACAGAATATATGTGTCGACACTTATTTATGTGTCGACACAGCTTTGCTTGACACTTAGTCGAGACTTTACTAGACTAATTCTAAGGAAAGCCTAAGTGTCGACACCACCTTGGATGTGTCGACACCTACTCTGCATGTGTCGACACTAATTCTCTGAAGTGTCGACACCACTTTCTAGATGTTTCGACACCATTTCTCTGAAATGTCGACACCACTTCTATGTGTCGACAGACAACTCTGTGTGTCGACACCTTTTTACTTAGCCAATTTTGAAAACTTATTCTAAGTTTATCATCCCTAATTCAATTTTAAATTTATTTAATTTGGTTTCATCTAAAGGCTTAGTATACATGTCAGCTAGTTGATTATCTGTATTAATATACTCTAGGGAAATATCTCCTTTTTCCACATGTTCTCTTAGAAAGTGGTATTTTACTTCTATGTGCTTAGTCCTACTATGGGAGACAGGATTGTTTGCAATAGAAATAGCACTAGTAGAATCACAAAATAGAGGTGTTCTACTTACTTGTATACCATAGTCTTCAAGCTGATGTTGTATCCATAGAAGTTGAGCACAGCAACTTCCTGCAGCCACATACTCTGATTCTACTATGGAGATAGCCACACTTGTTTGTTTCTTGCTACTCCATGATATCAGTCTTCCACCTAGGAATTGACAGGTACCTGTTGTACTTTTCCTATCTTCCTTGCAGCCTGCAAAATCTGCATCTGAATAACCTGTCAGTTCAAAGTCTCCATTCCTAGGGTACCGAAGGCCTAGATAAGGTGTGCCCTTTAGATATCTCAAAATTCTTTTGACTGCTGTCAAATGAGATTCTTTAGGGCAAGCTTGGTACCTAGCACAGACACATGTAGCATACATGATATCTGGTCTACTTGCAGTCAAATATAATAGGGAGCCAACTATCCCTCTATACAAAGTCTCATCTACAGGTTTCCCTGCATCATCTTTGCTTAGAGACATGCTTGATCCCATAAGAGTTTTCATGGTACTGCATGATTCCATACCATACTTCCTTATTAACTCTAGAGTGAACTTAGACTGGCATATGGATAAACCATTCTCAGTATGTCTAACTTGGAGACCCAAGAAGAACTTAAATTCCCCCATACTGCTCATTTCAAATTGTCCTTGCATAAGTTTTGCAAACTTTCTGCAAAGACTATTTTCTGTAGACCCAAATATGATGTCATCTACGTATATTTGGACTAAGATGATCTTGCCTCTGGATTCCCTAAGGAATAGAGTCTTGTCTATTTTCCCCCTTATGAATTTATTCTCAATAAGGAAACTAGACAGGGTTTCATACCAAGCCCTAGGGGCTTGTTTTAACCCATACAAAGCCTTCCTAAGTCTATAAACATAATTAGATTTAGTTGAATCAACAAAACCTGATGGCTATTCTACATAGGCTTCTTCCTTCAGATTTCCATTCAGAAAGGTTGACTTAACATCCATTTGGTATACTCTAAACCCTTGACAGGTTTCATAGGCCAGGAAGATCCTTATAGCTTCCAGTCTGGCTACTGGAGTAAAGGTTTGATCAAAGTCAATACCTTCTTCCTGCCTATAACCTTTTGCAACTAGTCTAGCTTTGTTCTTTATAATCACTCCATGTTCATCCATCTTGTTCCTAAAGATCCACTTAGTTCCAATTATGTTGTGGTCTTTTGGTTTAGGAACAAGCTCCCAGACTTTGCATCTTTTGAACTGATTCAGCTTCTCTTACATTGCCTCAATCCAATGAGGGTCTAGGATGGCTTCTTCAAATTTCTTTGGCTATACTTGGGATAGAAAACTGGAGTAGAGTACTGAACTTAGATTTCTGCTCCTTGTTTGTACCCCTTGACTTAGATCACCAATAATTTGATTGGCTGGATGATCTTTTAGATGCCTGTTTGCTGGAGGCAGCCTGTCTTCAGGTTGTACTCCTTCAGCTTCTTCAACTTGCTGCACCCCTTGCTCTTCTTCTACATCAGGTGCATCTATTACTCCCCCTGGACAACAGCCACTATCATCCACTCGCTATCTTGCAGTAGATCCTTATTCAAGAGTGAGCTTGTCCATCTTCTCAGTCACACCTGTGGAGCTGCAAATACTTCTAGACAATTCATTGTTAATGAGTCTAGCTTCATCAAATACTACATGTACTGACTCTTCTACAACTTGAGTAGTCAAGTTGTAGACCCTATAAGCCTTACTGTTGTTGTTGTACCCAACAAAGATCCCCTCTTGGGATTTGGCAGCAAACTTAGTTAAGTAAGACTTACCATTGTTAAGTATATAACATTTACAACCAAAGATCCTTAAATAGGATAGATTTGGTTTTTTGCCTTTCACAATCTCATAGGGGGTCTTATTGTGGCTCTTGGTGATAGTAGCCCTATTAATTACATGGCATGCAGTGTTTACTGCCTCAGCCCAGAAATATTCTGGGAGAGATGTGTCACTTAATAGGGTTCTACTAATCAAGGTTCTATTTTTCCTTTCAGCAATGCCATTTTGCTGAGGTGTTCTTGGTGAAGAAAATTCCTGAAATATCCCAAATTCTTCACACAGTTTTGTCATACTGTCAGACTGAAATTCAGTACCATGGTCACTTCTTATTTTCACCGTTGTACTGTCTAACTCATTCTGAATTTGTTTGACAAAACTATAAAAGATATTAGGTGTTTCAGATTTCTGTCTAAGGAAGAACACCCAGGAAAACCTTGAGTAGTCATCTACAACCACAAATGTGTAGACCTTCCTACCTAGGTTGTGAACTGGCATAGGACCAAAGAGATCCATATGCAAGAGGTATAAGCACCTTACAGCATCTTTGTTTTCAATGCTATTAAAGGTGGATCTAGTCTGCTTGCCCTTTTGACAAGCTGAGCATATCCCATCTTTAATACACTTAACCTGAGAACCATTCATCACTAACTCTTTGCTATAGAGTTGGCCAATTATCTTGTAGTTAAGATGGGCTAGCCTCTTGTGCCATTTGACACAATGAGAGACTTTCTCATCAGCTACAAGACACACATGAGAAACATTGTTCTCACACATAATGTCTAGACAATAGACATTTCTCTTCCTATAACCAGTCAGAATGATCTCTTGATCATTTGATCTCCTGATATGATTACCATCTTTGACAAATGAGATGTCATATCCTAAATCACTCAGCTGACTTATACTAATGAGGTTGTGTTTCAAACCTTTAACATAAGCCACTTGAGTAATTGTTATAAAGTTGCTAGAAATGTTACCAAAACCGTTGATGATTCCTTTTTCAGAACCACCAAAGGTGACTTTAGGACCATCCTTGAATTGTGTATAGTCCTTTAGCAATCCCCTAGTTCCAGTCATGTGCCTGGAACATCCACTATCCAAGTACCATATTGGGGCATGGCCACTTGGACTTACCTGCAAAATAGATTAGTTAACCTTAGAACCCAAAGAATTCTTGGGTCCTTGGTGCTGGTTAGTTTGCCTCTTAACAAAACTACCTGTAGCTTTTCTAGCATGCAGATTGCTACTCACCTTGGCACTTGAATTGTGCCAACAGTCTATGGCAAAGTGGCCTACCTTGCCACAATACCAGCACTCAAATATGTTGTACCTTTGCTTAGGTACAACCCTGGCTGTAGTATCTACAGCAGGCCTGTTGAGTACTGGGGCTTTGCCCTTAGACTTGGACTTTACAGTCCTGGCAGGTTTAGTAAACCCCAATCCAGTTTTACCCTTTTGAGAAATGAACTCATCTATCAAAGGTAGAACAGACTTTGGTTTAGAAAACCTTGTTACTATATCTCTCTCTTTCTGAAGACTAATCTCCAGATTTCTGATTTGATCATTTTAAAATGTTATAGTCCCCATCTGAATAACAGTTATGTGCTTCAGTCTGGCTATTTCATTTAATTTCTGATCAATCAACTTGTCAAAATCTGTTGCAGCAACTTTAAGATTAGCAATCTCCTTAGCCTGACTCTTGGCCAAGGATTTGCTTTTCTTTAAAGCTTGCAACACTACTCTATATTCATCAATCAATTGATGAATATCTCCTTCAAATTCAGATCCACTCTCATCACTTGATGCTGATGAATCTGATTCTGATCCAGTACTAGAAATTGAACTAACAGAACAATTTTGTACCTGACTTGGTCCAGGCTGATCCTGGATTTTGTCTCCTTCTGATAAGGCCATCAGTCCCTGGCACTGATTGTCCTCTTGCTCATATATTGAGTTCATTAATTGGATGAACTCATCTTCTTCTTCTTCTTCAGCAAACAGTCCAATGTAAGCTCCAGCTTCTGAATCAGTTTCTGAAGAAGACATATCTGACAGACTTTTGTCCTTCTTAGCAACAAAGGACCTTTCCTTTTTGCCCTTGATCTGAGTCTTCTTCTTATCAGTTGACTCTTTCATTTTCTCTGGACAGTCAACAATAACATGTCCTTGTCTGTTACAACAATAACAAACTATCTTTGAAGATGTAGTTTTACTTGGCTTGGGCTTTCTCCTGTCATTCTTTGATGACTTCTGTGAAGTGAATGGCTTAGATCTCTACTGTTTCTTCTTTAGAAACTTCTGAAAATGTCTTGTGAAAGCCGCAAAGTCCTCATCACTCTCACTGTTTTCAGAATTCTTGCTTTCTGACTCATCTGTCTCAGTCTCAGCAACTTTTGGAGGTGGAGATGGAGACTTACTTTTATATTTCCTAGTGGCTTCTGTCTTGAAAGCCACAGCTCTTTCTTTGTGCTCAATTCTTGTAGTCTTCTCTTCCTCCTTCCTAACCATTAGCTGCATTTCATAGGATAACAGCTTTCCAAACAATGTTGAAGGAGGAATATCTGCTAACTTGGCCATTTCCCTTATGGCACAAATCTTAGTATCTCAGTCTTTAGTTAGGGATCTCAAGAACTTATCATTCAGCTCATAATTGCTGGATTCTCTTCCATAAGACATCAACTCATTGACAATCCTATAGAATTTCTTGTAGTATTTTGTTATACTATCAGACCTGCCTTGTCTGAAACTTTCATACTCCTGATTTAGTAAAGACTTTCTGTCCTGTCTAACTTCTTCAGAGCCCTCCATGTACACTATCAGTGTGTCCCACATTTCCTTTGATGTTTTACAGTGAATCAAATTCTGGAATGTGGCATCATCTATTGCACTCACAATAATATTCTGGGCCCTCTTGTCCATAGTGGTCAGAATAATCTCATCCTTGGTCATTTCAGAATAGTCTTTTGGAGTTCTCTGATTTGCATCCAACACAGATACCTTCATTGGTACATATGGCCCTTCTTTAACAGTAATATAGATTCTGGGGTCAGAGGCTTCCATAAATAGTCTAACCCTTTCTTTCCAGATGCCAAAAATCTCCTTTCTACAGATTGGTAACTTCATGGATCCTAGTTCTTTGTGATTCTCTGTTGAACCCATTTTCTTGATTTTCTTGATTATACTGAGACTGCCTACAGGATCTTTTACTCAGACTGTTATGTCCTTTTTTGAGTAACCTCGCTCTGATACCACTTGAAAGAAATTGTACCTAATCACCTAGAGGGGGGGTGAATAGGTGACTATAATCTTTTTCAACTTTTAGGCAGAATCACAGAATTATAAATAATTCTTCACAACAATACAACTCAGCAATCACAGAATCAAGCACACACAGAGTACACACAGTTTTATAGTGGTTCCCCAAGGTCTGGGTACATCCACTTTCCCCCTTCGCCTATCTAGTAGTGTACTAGATTCGGCCCAACTTCTCCACTATTCCTCAGATCCACAGATCTTACACTCAGAATCCCAAATAGGTTCCTACAGCTTAGAGTGATCTCACTCCTACAACTCAGGCACACAGCCCTACCACTCAGTCTTTACAAAGACCTACACCCAGCCTTCAACAAGGCCTACACTCAGAGAAAAGTATCTCCTACACTCAGGCACAAAGGCCCTACCACTCAGCCTTTATAATTTCAGGCTTACAACTCAGATCCCTTAGGATCCTACAAGAAATTAAAATTACAAAGTATATACCCTCAACTCAGAATAAGAGAGAAGAGTTGACAGCTTTCTTGATGAGTTCTTGGAAGAACTTTACTGAGATCAACCTTCCTTGGCTTCCTTCAAAGCTTCTTGAATTTAGAACACAATAGGGTTGAGTCTCTATGCAGCTGATCTTCAATCACTGCTAACTTAAGAATCAGATCTCAATATGAAACTTGTCTTTATAGCCTGGTTCAACAGCTGTCTTCTTGGAAGGAGCTCTCTCACTCCAACTTCTTAGATCTTCACTAGAAGGTCTTCTTCTAGTTGTTTTGTTCTTTACTTTGTTGATTTCCAACTCTTCTTTGATTGTTGTTGATCATCATCTTCTGTTGACAGAATAAGCCTTTATATAGGCTTTCTTCATGATGATCGGCTGATCCGGTTTCTAACAACTTTCTGACATCTCTGACAGTTGTAGTAGACCGGCTGGGATGGCAGCTGTCATGTCATCCAGTCACTTCTTGAATTTTCTGTAACTGTCTGAAAGTGTCGAGACAGTCAGTCTTTAAGTGTCGACAATGATAGACTAAGTGTCGACACAAGTAGACTAAGTATCGACACTAGCCTTCATGGTGTCGACACAACTCCTTGTGTTGTAGAATCTGCTTCTCGACACTGCTTCTTCAATATGTGTCGACACTGATCCTGTGTGTCGACACAAGTCCTTCTTCTTTGATACTTAGCTGATTTCTTGTAAGTGTCGACACAACTCCTTTGTGTCGACACATCTTCTTGTGTTGATACTTGCTGAGTGTCGACACATTTTCTTAGTGTCGACACCTGCCTTCTGTGTTGATACTTGCTGAGTGTCGACACATCTTCTTAGTGTTAACACATTCTTCTTGTGTTGAGACTTTGGCTGAGTGTCGACACATCTCCTTTGTGTCGACACTTGTACTTAGAATTTGTTGAAATTTGCTGAGTGTCGACACAGCCTCCTAGTGTTGACACTTGTACTTAAGCTTTGTTGAACTTTTGCTGAGTGTCGACACAGCCTCCTAGTGTCGACACTTTCTGATGTCGACAAAGTTCCTCTGGGTGTCGACACTGCTTCTAAGTGTCGACACAGCTTCTCTGGTCATTTCTTCATTGAGTGTCGACACAACCTGTATGTGTCGACACTTTCCTTCTGGTGTCGACTCTGCATTCCTGGTGTCGACACAATTACTCCAAGTGTCGACACTGCTTCTCTGGGTGTCGACACAAGTCTTCTTAAGTGTCGACACTTCTCTTCTGGGTGTCGACACATGGACTTAGAAACTTTTCAGCTTTCCCTGCAAATACTTAACCTGCACAAGTAAACTCAAAACACATCAAATACATTTTGATGTATATCATTGAGTAGGGTGAGGCTTCTTCAAATCAGGTACATTTATTCCAATGTACCCAACAGTTACGCTTGACAGGTGTGGATTACAAACATCAGCACGCAGGCCGGCCATACATGAAAAACATAAAATTCTTCATTCGGCCTTCGAGGGCCAGCAGCAGGAGCAGCAAGGGCTTCAGCCCACTAGTTTTCACTCGGCTCCCCAACACCTGCATGGGGACAATCCACCGCAACGGTGGTAAACAAGGCAACGATCAGCATTCAGCTGACCAATTTATAATGACTATACCCCTTACCCGAGGCAGCGGTATTCCTTCCTGCAGGCATAGCATTTCACAAGCAGATAAATGACAAGATGTGCATGCACGCACCACCAATATATCACAAACGTCGACCACATAGCCTGACGTTCCGTGCACTCAGGGCACATTCTCGGTGTACTGGAAAACCAGGGTCCCACCACCATTTCCAATGGCAAACTTGAGCATTTCGCTCCATGGACTACAGCCGGAGACTTTAGTCTTAATGGCACACAGGCCTAAGACTCTCATTATGTGAACCTGACGAACGCCAATATCCCAGGCACTCATGTCAGACAACCATAACGCGGATATAGTTCAGTCCTTGCCCGTTGTACAAATCGTTAGTTCAATAACTAGATTGACGCGGGTCGGCATCCCCTTGTCCGTTCGGCATGAAGCCTTTTTAAGATCTCGCACAGCTCACAAATGCCACATTGTCCCCTAAGGACTGGCTTCACAATCACAGGTTAGCTTGGAGCCAGCGACACTCACTATCGCCCGGCATTAGTGATAGAACTCTCTTTCCGTCCCCAGCCCTAACCTTATCTGGACCAACCATCCAAAAATCCTTGCAGCCACCTGTAGTGCCAGAAACACTGGTCTTTCATAGCATAGAATACATGCACTTTGCGAGTATTTTTCTGGAATTCCACTCTAGTACTTCCTGCTACTACCCTTCACAGACACAACCCACCAACTCCATAAAATACTCACTTATATGTGGAGTCTTCTCCGGTGCGCAAAATAAAACATCACCAATCCAGACCAACTTGTCTAGATGGGCTTCACACAGTATGCCTATTCTGTACTACACATTTTCGGATCTATATGCAAGACTTATTGGGGATTTCATGAATCAACCCAAAGGAACTCCCTCGACTTACCACCTTTTGGTGGGGGATTCCATGCATATGTCAAAAGAAGGACTTCACTTGTCCAAGAAGAAAGATTGTTACCCTTGAAGTTCTCTTTGGAGCCACGGCAAAGCGTTTCTACTTGGATGGAAAGGATCGTTACACTTTTCTCTTCGCAAATCTCGCTTTGGTTTTAGATTCCAGCCCCAAATCCTCCTTCAGCAGCACAACCAGAGGACTCAAACCCTACTAACCGAGAGGGCCTGCTCTAGAACTCGGGAAGAAAGAGAATAGACAAAGGAAATAATGATTTCCAATTTCCATTCTCTACAGATAAGGCATCGGTTATCTTCCAGCCACACGATTTCTTCCCCTCAAAACACATCAACGGCTTGGGATTAAAGCTGAAAAGTCAAACACCGCTCAATGGCCGCACCCCAGCCACCTGACACGATACACCACTCGGCCATATCCATAATTTCAACACTTTGTCAAACAGGACAAAATACGTCGAACGAAATTCGTCGAATGGGCTAATTTCATCAAGCCCCATTCGATGATTATCGTCGAGCCCCGCTCGACGATTTTCGTCGAGCCCCGCTCGACGATTTTCGTCGAGCCCCGCTCGACGATTTTCGTCGAGCCCCGCTCGACGATTTTCGTCGAGCCCCGCTCGACGATTTCGTCGAGCCCCGCTCGACGATTTTCGTCGAGCCCCGCTCGACGATTTTCGTCGAGCCCCGCTCGACGATTTTCGTCGAGCCCCGCTCGACGATTTTCGTCGAGCCCCGCTCGACGATTTTCGTCGAGCCCCGCTCGACGATTTTCGTCGAGCCCCGCTCGACGATTTTCGTCGAGCCCCGCTCGACGATTTTCGTCGAGCCCCGCTCGACGATTTTCTTGCCCAGCCTGGCCAACTCTTTACCTGTTTCACTTTGGGGTGTTACACCCCACCACCTATAGGAATGTAAAGTCTGTCATGGAAATGAGTAAGGTCTTCATTTAGCATATATACTCCTGCTGATCCTGCCATAATTGCTTGGAACACAGGGGCCAAAGCAGCATCCTTTCCTTGCTCTGCTAGAATCCAATCTCGAATATCACAAACTATACACACAGTGGCTAGTTACTCCATATAGGCCTCAGGACGAGCCTTAGACACCAATGTAATCTTCATCTCTTCAAGTACTCTATTTAACTTCATAGCCATTATTTGGGACTTAGGGCTTGACACGGGTGCCTTCCTACTTAGGGCATTTGCCACCGAGTTCACCTTCCTGGGGTGATAATTCAATATAAATTCATAATCACATAAAAACTCTAGCCATCGTCGCTGTCTCAAGTTCAAATCATTCTGGGTGTGGATGTACTTCAAGTTCTTATGATCTAAAAAGATCTCGTAGTGGATGCCATATAAATAGTGTCTCCAAATCTTCAAAGCGAAGACCACTGCTCCCAGCTCTAAGTCATGCACTGGATAATTCACTTCATGCTTCTTAAGCTGTCTAAAATCATATGCAATCATATGTCTGTGTTGCATCAACACCGCCCCCATGCCTTGATAGGATGCATCCATATAAATCTGGAATCCTTCCTTCACAGATGATAGGGCAAGGATTAGCGCGGAGGTGAGACGATCCTTCAACTCTTAGAAAGAAGCCTCACACTTGGGTGCTCATACAAGAAGTACACCCTTCTTTATCAGCGTAGTGAGGGGAAGAGAGATCTTTGAAAATTCTTCTACAACCATGCGACAGTATCCAGCAAGTCCAAGAAAACTTCGCACATCGGTCGCTGACCTCAAAGTCGACCATTCCTTTATGACACGCACCTTGGTTGGATCTACTGCTGGTCCAGCACCACTTATAATATGGCCCAAGAAGGCAACTTCTCGGAGCCAAAACTCAAACTTGTTGAACTTGAAAAACAAAGTGTGCTCCTTTAGTTTCTTTAAAACTAAGGCCAAGTGCTCAGCATGCTCCTCCTATGTTCTTGAGCAAACAAAAATGCCATCAATAAATATGATGACAAAAATGTCCAGGTATGGCTCAAACACCCTATTCATCTGTCTCATGAATGCAGAAGGGGCATTTGTGAGCCCAAACGACATCATTGTGTACTCGTATAAGCCGTATCTCGAGCTAAATGCTATCTTCTGAATATCTTCTTCTTGTATCCTTAACCGATAGTACCCCGAGCGCAAATCAAGTTTGGAGAACCAGTGTTCTCCCACCAGCTGACCGAATAATTCGTCGATACGCGGCAAAGGATAGGTCTTCTGCATCGTTAGTCGGTTGAGCTTTCGGTAGTCTATGCACAACTGCAATGATCCATTCTTCTTCTTAAAAAACAAAACAGGGGCTCCCCATGGTGATGAACTGGGATGAACAAACCCTTATTCTACTAACTCTTGCAACTGAACCCTAAACTCTGCTAGTTCCTTTGGAGCCATCCTGTAAGGGGTTCGAGAGACGGGTTTAGCACCCGACACTAGCCTAATCTGGAAGTCTACTTCCCTAGGCAGGGGCAATCCAAGTAGGTTTTCGGGAAACACCTCAGGAAAATCCCGCACCATTAGTACATTCTTCATGCTAGTCTCCATCTCTTTTAGCTCAAAACAAATCATGTGTAACATCCCGACTTTTATTGGGCCACCAAAACCGTAGTGAGCCCAATAAAAGTGACCCAAACCTCTACTCATGGACCACACCCGGGTGGGAGGTAACCCTAGACAGGATATATAGAGCTATAGAACTCTGATTCGAATTATGTCACTTCATATGGCTTCGTGTAACCAATACAAAAGCATTGGAACTCGTTCCGTTAAACTCCAAGGTCATATGGTGGGTATAGCCATTTCTTGTAAAACGTCATGAATATGAGATTTTTTGGATAATGACCTAGAGAGCTCCGATTTGAATCCTGTCTGTTCCTATGGATTCGTATAGTCAATATGAACGCATTGGAAAACGTTGCTTCACAATTCGAAGTCTAATGACGAATATAAGTATTCTGACCATCTTAGTGTGTCGCGACGCGTAGATTTTGGATATTTAGCAATCAAACTTCGATTCAACCACGGTCAGTGGCATTGGACCCGTGTGGTCAATACGAAGTCAACCGAGTTCATCCCGATCAATTTCAAATACAAGTGGTCAACTCATGGTCAAATCAAGCATTATTGTGCACTGAAAAGTGTGTGCACACAAATTATGACACGACACCCCAACCTTGACCCGACTCTCAATGGCATGGACCTATTTTGACTTTGACCAGCAAGGGGGACCCACCTAGGGTTGACTTTGGTCAAACCCTCCTAAAAAGTTAATTTTTGGGATTTTTTCCAAAAGGAGGTGAGCACCCCCCCCCCCTCTTCTTTACTAGTTAAGGACTTGCCTTCCTCACTTCTTGGGCCACCCTATGCAGCAAAAGCATGGGTGGTGGGCCCTTAGCAAAAAGCCTACACCATTCCCCCTTCCCTTCGTAAAAACTAAGGCCCAAGCCCACCAACTCCCCCCCCCCCCTCTAATGATGACACCTGGCCAAAGGAAGTGGAGGGGAGGAGAGGAGCTCCTCTCTCTCTCTCTCTCTCGGATTAATCCCACATTGTCGATGGGAAGGAGGGGAACCCCCGGCCTATAAAAGGCCATGTCATCCCCTATATTCCTCCTCACCAAACCAAACGAGCCCAGGCCACCCTCCCTAGAGCTCCAGCTCGCCGAAAAACCTTCACCACCCGAGCTCCACCACCTCCTCTAATGGCATCTCTGTCATGGACCTCCCAAGCTCCTCCAGTCCAAGTGGAACTCTTCACCTCCTCATTCCTAAACTATCTGATATCTTGCATGCACCTCCTGGCGGCCGAAACGCTGTCTGCACAACCTGAGCTAAGTTCCAGGTCGGGTTGTGGTCGCAGGTGGTTATCCTTGCCCAGAGCCGGTGGTGGCGCTGGGAAGGTCTAAACCACTGGGGATAACCTTCCTAGTGGTGGAAGGACAAGGTGCCGCCGGAATTCGTCGCTCCGATGGCACCCGAAAAAAGAGTTTCCTCTATGTAGGTTTTTTTTCGGCGGCCAGTGGTTCCAGGCAGCTGGAGCACCATCGAAGAATAGCTTGACCCCCAGCACATTAGTCGGGGGTGGTTTCGTGGCTGGGGTTGTTGCTGGAGAGGGGGTGGCGTAGTGGCATTGGGAGCAGAGCCACCCACCACCCTGCTCTCAGTTTCATTTTTTCGGCGGTGGCCAGCGGTTGCAGGCCGTCAGACCACCGCCTATCAAGTCACCAGCACCTGATAAGACAAATGGGGGTGGCGTGGGAGCCCAATAGTGGCTTGCCAGTGGTGGTATAGGGCCACCACCTTCTTACCCGACGGGGTGAATCACCGCCGTCCAATCTCAGCGATGAGATGGATGGCGGAGATTACCTAATCCCCCCTGCATTAACTTATGTGCCCCCGATAGCAGATCCGTGGCAGATCTACTATGGAGATAGGTTGGCCAGTTTACCTGTCTGGCTCGATGTCAGCCGCAGGATCAAGCCTGATCTGCTATATGTAGACCATTTTTAGCAGAACTTTGCACATTTTTTATAAAAAAATATATGTTCCTAGGTGAAAAGTGTTGAATATGAAAATTGTTCCCCTTGATGAGGGTTACGTACACAAAACTTTTGGGAATTTTTGGAGTTGATTTGATATTTTTAAAAGTCCAAATAAATTTTATTTGGCCAATTTAGAGGCCCAAAATTGATCAAAGAATTTTGAAAAAAAATTTATGCCCATTCTAGGCCTCCCTAAAAGTTGTATTAAAATTTGGGGACCTGAGGATAAAAATTAAAGTTTCTCCATTTTATTAGAGTACTAAGGTCGCGTTTGGAAATTAATGCATCTGATTTTATCGAAATGGAAGTTGGAGCACGTGACCACCTTTTTTAACTAAATAATAAGTTCAAATTATATTACCAACGAGGGTGATCGAGGTAAGTGCTCAAGCTCTGAGTATTCCAGGGTTTCGTGAAACCATTGAGCGCCTTATTTTCTTTTTTGTTATAAAGACTCTTGGGTAACTTAGACAGACTTAAAAAATGAGAGTACGAGCAATTGAACTGTTAATTATTCTCAACAAATAATAATGGGTAGCTCTTAATAAATCCTCCAAGTCCGATTAAGCCATAATTAAAAGGGTCACAACTGAACTGTTATCGAACCTTAATAATGGGTGAAACCTAAAGAAGCCTCCTAAGAACGGAGATAGAACTGAACTAAGCTTCCTAAGAACTGAGATAGAACTAAACTAAGCCTCCTGAGAATGGAGATGAAACTGAACTAAGGCTCCTGAGAATGGATATAAAACTGAAGCCTCCTGAATGGAGTGATTGGACTACTAATCCTTTTCTTTATGTTATATTCTAGTCTCGTACTGGTCCAGTTCTTTTATTTAGTTCAGTACCTTCTTTTCAGTACTACTCCAGTTTCATACTGCTCCTGGCTATTTACTTTCAGTTCAGTTCATTCCGTTCAAGTACTATTCCAGTCTCGTACTGGCCAGGTTCTTTTCAGTACTTACTTTCCGTTCGGTACTACTCCAGTTCCATACTGGTCCTATTTCATTACAGCATTTTAATTCTGCAGATTATGCTAATAGCAATTTCTATTACCACACATTTGCTTCTGCAGTTTACTATTCTAAGCACGGGGCCTGCCCTGACGGGCAGTGATTTGATAGGTTGAGCCTTAGTTAGGGATAACAAGAGTTGAGATGTTCCTCCTAAGTTAGCCCCAAATAAAGTGCTCACACGCTCCTTATCGAATGTCGAGCCAAGTGACGTTTGCCCAAATTATTTAAAGCATATTAGGGCAAACCGCTGAAGACCTGGTGCATGCTAACAAACTATTTTATTTGTTTGCTTGTAAATTGCTTAATGTAAATTGTGGCGGGTTAGTCACTTCCGCAGATGATTGTACCGGTACTGGAAGTTCGACGACTCAAGGGGATAGGGAGATGAGTGTAACGGCCCAGGTTTAGAGCTTAAAGGCCCACAGAAACATGCAGCTTGTCTTGCCCCTGGCACTGCTATAGGGCTACAGCCCATGCACCCAAACCCCTCTCCGGCCTGTTTCTCAGCACTGTTGGTTTTTGAGCATGCCAGGTTTCGAAACCAACACCTTAATAAGGCGCCTTCAACATCTCAGTTGGTGATGAGGGCTATTGAAGTCACCTTGTTAAGGAGGTGTTGGGTTCGAAACTTGGCATGCTCAAAAACATACCATGCTGAGAAACAGGCCGGAGAGGGGTTTGGGTGCATGGGCTGCAGCCCTGTAGCGGTGCCAAGGGCGAGACAAGCTGCACGTTTATGTGGGACTCTGAGCTCTAAACCTTGGTTGTTATATAAAAAGTGCACTTTTTTGTGACGACCCGGGTTTAGGCTCACTAGGCCGCCCCACGGCGTCGTTGGCCTACCAGCAGCCCAGGTTTAGAGCTCAGAGGCCCATCACAACCCTTCTTGGGTCTGGCGGCTTGTCTCGCCCCACGGCACCACTGGTAGTAAGCCTAAACATTAAGGCATGCAGGCCCAATGTACCCCAACCAAATCTTTGTGCCTATTTATCAGCAACGGTAGGTTGTTGCCACGGAGTTTCGAACCCGCAACCTTGATAAGAGAGTCTTATTAACACTCCTCATCACCAACTAAGCTCTGTCAAAACCAGCATTTTCTCAACATTTAAGTTATATCAGAGTAAAATAAAATACACGCCGTGATGCCATGCCGTGCAGGGGATAACTGCAGGCGCTCAGGCAAAACCCCAAACTCTACAATTTATATGAAATCCATAAGTTATTAAGCAAAAACCAGTTTAAATTGGATGGTCGTATCCCTCGGCAGAGTGGATCAACTAGTGTACGAGTAAAAGTATAGTTATGTGCTGTGGAAAAATTCTTTTTGTTATGTTGATTAACATCCAACATGAGTATAAACATCCCCAAAGGACAACTCATGGCATGCAAGACTGTAGATTTATTATAAGTATGGAAATAGTCTTTACGTTAGCTAGAAAATAATATTTTAATTTTAGAAATATGCGATGTATGAATTACAAGTAGTAATGTTTTTATAACTGAAAATTCCTAACATGCAACCTAGCATAAAACATTCCCAGAGAGCAAGTAAAAAACAACCATGAAAGGCAAAACTAGTAGCTTAGCAAAGTATTCAGCAATTCCAAAGAAAATCTCTAGTGGGCGTCAACAAACTAACATGAACCCACTGGCCAGTATATGTGTCTGTACTAACAAGAAAACAACCAAAAACCACCCCTCAAGGTAGAGGAAATCTCAGCAACACTGCAGTCCACAAGCAAACTCCAAACATAGTCGCTCAACCGGTTACTGCTCAGAACCTGAAGCATTCAAAGAAAGAACACCTCAGCAAGAAAAATACAAGTGGCAAACAAAACTATCAGTAAACAAGGAAGTAGCAAGATTACTAATCCAAACCCTGAATAGTTGTCAAAAACACAGCAAACTAACTAGAGATTTAGAACAAAGAGTTAACTTATAAAGTTAAAAGGTAATGAAATTTGCACCAAGTGCGAACGGAGTTATACTCCGAAAACAATCTGCGAGGAAATGCAGAAACAACATAAGATTAATCCATAGGAAACAAAAACGGGGCAAAGTCTCAATAAACACGTGAATCATTAATACTGTAACGCAACCAGATCTGAGTCAGGACCAAACCGGTCAAACCCGAACTAACAGACATAAACATCTCAAAAAAAACGGGACTGCGGTGGTGGCCATCTGATCCAACACAACCCAACAGCCCAAATACAAGACCCAAACATGAGCAGGTGTAATAATTCACGAAACTAAGCCAGCCATACCAATCCCATATATCCAAATACCCATAAACCCAAACTCAACAAGTTCAGCAGAAAACCGACGAGTCTAGCTTGGCAAGACTAAGCCTTAGTGATACACATCAAATCGGTGAAATGTCACAAAGCTAAGAAAAAAGCGTCGAGTACACTCGACGCCGCATCGAGTGCAGACAATGCACTTGACTCCATAACTTAGTACAACAAGAACAGACAATGGTGTTGAGTGAGTTCAGCTCTCTCAACGCTTAAACACTTAGCCGCCAAAAGCAGATGACGACATTGAGTGAGTTCAGCTCACTCAATGTTGTCGACGCTAAAACACTAGATTGTCGAGAAAAAAATGACGGCATTGAGTGAGTTGTCGATGCTTTTTACTTAACTTGCCGAATAAAGAGGGATGACGTTGAGTGACTCAACGCTGTCAATGCTTTTACACTTAGACTCCAAGATTTTCCTGATGGCGTCAAGTGTACACAGCACAATCAACACCGCATTGAGTGTAGGCAGCACACTCAACACCTTTTGACTTAGCGTCAAATTCTGATGGCGTTGAGTGTTTGCAACACATTCAACGCTGCATTGAGTGCACTCAACACACTCAACGCTTTTACACTTAGCGTCACAGACCTCATAGTAAGGCGTGAGTGTATTCATCACACTCAACGCCGTATTGAATACACTCAACGCACTCAATGCTTTTGAACTTAGGCTTGAAACTGGATTCAGTATTATGGCTACACTCTACGCCTAAGGGCTATACTCAATGCCTAGTATTACACTCCACAAAACTGCTCTGTTCGACGAATTGGCTCAGTTCGATGAACCGAGTTCGACGATTTGTGATCTATTTGTCGAACTCCGTTCGACGAATTTCCTCTGTTTGTCAAACTTTGTTCGACGAATTAGCTTCTATTCGATGAACTCTGACCTCTCAAAACCGATAACTGCACAATGAAATTAGAACAATGAGTCATATACTTATTTGAAGTTAGCCGGAAAAATGACACCATAAAGCTGATCGGCAAAAGGCCGGATCTAACCTTATTCTCCAAAACTACTAAAAAGTAAGAACAGTAAGGAATATATACAGGAAAAGACAAGCTTGGCAAGGGGAAGACATCACCACTTGCCTCAAATCGCCAATCCAGCAACGTAAAAGCTCCTGAAACTTCCAGAGCAACACTTCCTGAAACTTTTCAGGATGAAAAAGGGTCAAAACTTCATACCTAGACCTCTAAAAATCCAAGAAACTAGAAAAGCTAGCCGTAAAAACGTAGATCTAGGGGAGATCTACCCGGATCCACTCTCCAAAGAAGAAATCGAGCACCAAAACTCCAGAAATCAGCGGTCGAAGGCTTAGGAAGGTCCGCCTCTCGTTCTTCCACAACAAGCCGACGGTTTCACGAGGGAGATAAATGAATAGGGTTTGAAGTGATGGGTACTATTTATACTGTTTTTATCCGATTATTTTATTACATGATAACATAATTAATTAAATAAAATATCAAAACGACCCGAAAACCAAACTTACCCGAAATTTTACGAAAATCGTACTGTAGCTAAATATCGATGCTACGAAGCCAACAGAGCAGTCAAAAGTAAGATTTGATGAACCAAACTTGGGTAAACACCTCCCGAATCCAAAACACAAGTATTCCCAAAGACGCTCCACCGAGTCACCAAAACAGACCCGGCTTGCTAGGAAATCTTGCAAATAGGCTAAACCCAACCACACACACAGAAAACCTAAGAGCTAAAACCACACTCTAACAACGGAAAATGTGGAAAAAGTGCCAATGTAACGCCCTGACGTCATAAACACGCCAGAAAATGAATTAAACGAAATATCGCAAAAAATAGAGGGTGTTGCAATCACTCCCCCTAAAAAGAAGTTTTGTCCCGAAACTTTACGCACCAAAAGATTCCACAAAGAGAATATATTCAAAGATTATAGAAGGGGAAATACATACCGTAATAAACTAGGAGAACAGATGAGGATGATCCTCCCTCATCGCTGACTCCAACTCCCAAGTGGCGTTTTCCACGTCCTGGTTTCGCCAGAAAACTTTAACCATTGGTATGGTTTTCCTCCGCAACACTCAATCTTGAATATCCAGAATACAGACAGGCATCTTAACATAGGAAAGATTGGGCTCCAACTTGGGCACAACATCAAGAATCTGCCGGTCGCTGAGCACACATTTCCGCAACTGGCTCACGTGAAACACGTTGTGCGTACCAGGAAAATTTGCAGGCAAATCCAGCCTATAAGCTGATACACCAATACGCTCAACAAACTTAAAAGGTCCCACATATCTCGGGTCCAACTTATGATTCTTACCAAACCTTTTAACTCCAGACATCGGGGAAACTTTGAGAAACACCAAGTACCCTACAGCAAACTCCAAATCAAACCTACGCCGATTGACGTTCTTCTCATATCGTTTATGCGCTATCCAAAGATTTTCCCGAATAATCTTCACAGCAATATCCATTTCTTCTAATGCATCAGGACCCAACAACGGCTTTTCACCGACCTCAGCCCAAAATAAGGGAGTTCTGCATCGCTTCACATACAAGGCCTCAAACGGGGCCATCTGCAAACTTTCTTGATAACTATTATTATATGCAAACTCCATCAATCTGAGTCACTCATCCCACGCTCCTATGTGGTCCAAAATGTAACATCTGATCATATCCTCCACTATCTGATTCACTCTTTTCGTTTGACCATTTGTCTGCGGATGATATGTTGTGGAATACCGCAGATCGGTATCCAAACCCTCCTGTAAACTCTTCCAAAAGCGAGACGTAAACCTGGAGTCTCGATCTAATACAATACTAATTGGCACTCCATGTAATCTAATGACTTCATCTAAATATAGCTCAGTTATCTTATTCATGGGGTAATCAATCTTAAAAGGCACGAAGTGAGCACACTTCGTTAGTCTATCAACAATAACCCAGACTGAATCATGTCCTCAGGGATATCTTGGTAAACCAGTAATGAAATCCATTGAGATACTCTCCCACTTCCAACTCGAAATTTCCAAGGGCGTTAGCTTACCACCATGTCTGCCATGATCGGCCTTTACTCGCTTGAACGTAAAACATTCTGAAACGAACTTCGCTATATCACCTTTCATTCTAAACCACCAAGCGATCTGCTTCAAATCTTGGTACATCTTAGTTGAACCTGGGTGGTAGGCAACACTAGAACCATGAGCCTCACTGCACAACTTAACTCGAATATCTTCAACATTGGGGATGCAAAATCTACCACGGTACTTCAAGGTACACGTGTCATCGATCGAAAAATCTGGCAACTCTCCTTTCTCAGTTATCTTATAAAGGTGCAACAACTTAGGGTCTTCCATCTGATGCAATCTTGTGAGTGCAATCCATGAAGGCTCAACTACCTCCAAACTACTTGACGAGTTACAACTCCCAATAAAAATATTCATAAAGAGAAATTCTTCTACAAGTGAATCCACAGAAAGATTAAAAAATTTCCTCACCTTTCTACTCAGAGCATCAGCCTCCACATTAGCTTTGCTCGGATGGTACCGGATCTCAACATCATAATCAGTAACATACTCTAACCATCTTCGCTGGCACAGATTCAACTCCCTTTGAGTGAAAACGTACTTTAAACTTTTATGACCGCTATAAATCTTGCATATTGCGCCATATAGCAAGTGCCTCCACAACTTTAGTGCATAAATCACTACTGCGAACTCTAGAACATGCGTAGAGTAGTTCTTTTCATGTACCTTTAGCTGTCTCGACTCATACACAATTACCTTGTCTTCCTGTATCAGCACACAACCCAGACCAACATGCGATGCATCTACATACAACGCATATTCTAACCCTTCAGTAGCCAGAGACAAAATTAGAGCAGTGCACAAGCTCTTCTTCAATTACAGAAAGGCTTCCTCGCACTTATCGCTCCAAATGAAAGTTGTGTTCTTCTACGTCAGTTTAGTCAAAGGTGAAGATAACGTAGAGAAAGCCTCTACAAACCTTCTATAATAGCCAACCAACCCTAGGAAGCTCCTTATCTCCTTGTGGGTGGTGGGCCTATTCCAATCCATAACAGCAGTTATCTTCTCAGGGTCAACTGAAATTCCATCTTTATTTACCACATGACCCAAGAAAGAAACCTGAGGCAACCAAAACTCACACTTCCTTAGCTTGACATACAACTTATTCTCCCTCAAGGTAGACAAAACTAAACGCAAGTGTTGGGGAAGCTCAACAGCACTGCGTGAATAAACCAAAACGTCATCTATAAACACAACCACGAAACAGTCTAGAAAATCCTTGAACACACGGTTCATCATATCTATAAAGGCAAAGGGAGCATTGGTCAGACCAAAGGACATTACAAAAAACTCAAAATGCTTATGCCACTAACAGAAAGCAGCCCATAGAATATCTGTCTCACTAATACTCAATTGGTAGTAGCCTGAACTAAGATCGATCTTTGAAAACACAGAGCTACCACGCAACTGATCAAACAGGTCATCAATCCTAGGCAGGGGATATCTATTCTTAATGGTGACTTTATTCAGCTCTCTATAGTCAATACACAGCCTCATTGATCCATCTTTTTTCTTTACAAACAAGACGGGATCACTCCAAGGCGACAAACTTGGCCTAATAAAACCATTCTGGAGCAACTCATCCAACTGAGTACGCAACTCCTCCAACTCACGCGGGGCCATCCAATACGAAACCTTAGCAATAGGACCGGTATCCGGCTCCAGATCTATGACAAACTCCACGTCCCCCTCAGGCGGACGACCAGGAAGATTAGCTGGAAAAACATCCGGAAACTCACGCACCACCGGAATCCCCTCTACATGCGAAAAGCTAAGAATGGTTTCCAAAACTGAAACCAAACTAGCAAAATACCCCAAATTTACCAGCTTTCGAGCACGTACCGCAGATATAATCAGGAGAAATTTGGTGCGGAAAACCATAAACACTCCCGGGTTGATCGTTGTCCATCTTGAAGTCCAAGCACTTTACCTTGCACTGGATAACCGCATCATATTTGGACAACCGGTCCATGCCCAAGATCATATCAAAATACTCCAGGTCTATTACCTTCAAATCAACAACTGCTAGAAAATTTCCAAACAAAATCAGACAACTTTGGATACCCTAGTCTGATACCACCGAATAACCGGAAGGAAACTTGACTTGAAACGCATCGCTGACTTAATCGAGAGTCAAACAATGACGCTCAACAAAGGCCCTAGCCACAAACGAGTGGGTAGCACTGGAATCAAAGTGAGCCTGCCTCCACTCCAAAATTCTGACGGAAGCATCTGCCGCTTCCTTCTTGGTTTCCACCACTGCCTCTAGCAAACTACCTCCTCCTACTAGGTCATGCCTCTACTACTCCTTCTATCGATCTTTTACCACTGGCATGAACCCCAAGATGGTCTGCATCCAATCTTTTTGCCATGTCAATTATCTGAGCCAGACTAGAGTCAGCTATAAACAAAAGAGCCTGCCTCAGAGGGTCTCGTAAACCTTTGTAGAAACACTTTGCGTACTCGTGATCATTTAAATCATAGGAGTCAGTAAACCTAGCAAGGTGCTGAAACTCCTGTTGATATTCCACAACCAATTTGGATCCTTGTTTTAACTGCAAGAACCTTTCCTCGAGTTCATCTCAAGCAGTAGAGGAAACAAAATGCTCTAAAAAAGCATCATAAAACTCATTCCAACTGATGTCAGTGTATACACATCCTACAAATGTAGAGCCCATAAGAGACTTCCACCACCCCATTGCATGTGATTCTAGGACAGATACAACTAAGGTAACAACAATACTGACTGGACATCAGATTCTGACCATTAACTCTTATACAAAATCCAACCACTCTTCTGTGCGAACAGCCGACTCTATCCCATGGTGTGCGGGTGGAGAAAGAGCTCGAAAGGTGCTCAACCAATTGGAGCCTGGGGCCTGTTGCTGTACTGGGGCCTACTTAGACCTGAAGGCATCTAAGATTACAATAAGTTGGAATGGGCTAGGGATCGGAGGAATGGGAGTGTCTATCATTGGCTCTATATGTACTAGAATCTACACACAGAGTATGAATTTAGGGTTAGGTTGGCTAAACGTAGGGTAACGGGTGGACATACTTAGTATGAATCACAAATGAGCATACCACTGCTTCCGCTAATTTAGTTTTTTTGCAAACCAAATAATCGAGCAGAGGTAACGCCACGTTCAATGACTTCTTTATCATGGGATCAGTGCAAGCTGATACCAATTGTAAAACCCTCTCCCGGAACACAAGACACGGTCGAGGAGAGTTTTATGCCCAGAACAGCGACCATGTGGTAGCATCAGCACACAAGCTAATCTGTACCACATGTCGCCTATTTTGTTGGCTAATCCGATATCACAAATGTCAACCCAACTAAAATAAGAACACAGAAGTCATAATCCACAATAAGTAAATGTCCAAAATATTACATCATTAATAGGAAACCATATAAGCTCATTTAATATCAGAGTACACAAAAATGCCTGAAGGCAACATCATAACACTCACAACTCACATCAGTCGTAGAAGGAAGAGAGGTTATCATCATATCAAACTCTGTCCCCCTAGTCTGATTGTCATCCTGCACAAGACACTGACGTTTCTCCAACAACGCGGTATCCTCCTAAAATGGTAGACGTGGCAATCATTAGTCATAAAGACTAAGTGGCTATCACATCCGCTCACCCCAGCGACTCTTAGGCACCAGGCGGTGGAAAAGAAGGAGGAGCGGAATATAGTAGTAATATATATACCAAATCAAATGTCAGGAGAGCATTATATATCCAACAGTACATGTATAAATAACACAACACTGTTAAGCAAGTATGAACAATAGTAATCAACATACAAAATGGTACATCTAATCTAACAGCATATCAATCATAAGTACATAATTTAACTTAACTTATAAAAATGTCTATACATAATTATAAGTTAAGGATCAGGTACATCAAAGTAACTCATCATTTAATATTGCTCATATAAATTTATATGATGAGTATCTTATGTGGTGAAATGCAATGATATGAAATGAATGCAATATGACGACTCACCATGCACACACACACACTTGCTATGTCAATATAAACCATTAGTTCACACTTTTTGAGCAGGTAGCTAACCTCTCAAGCATCAATCGTTGTGGCTAAATGGTGACAGTAGAGCGGGCGTCTCCACTACTAGGCGGGCATACACACTACCAGGCCCAAGCCTCCATATGCCTTAATGCTAAAAACACAACAGCAGATCCCCTGCATACTATGACTCAGAAGGGGTATTGGGTAGATGTGTACCAAGAGCCCAGCCCAACTGACATGTAACTAGAATAGAAGGAGTCTTCAGGAGGGAATTACCAAAGAACCAAGCCCAGCCGCCCCCTTGCATGGAAGGAGCCTTTGGGAGTGAACACCAAAGGACCAAGCCCAACCGCCCAAGGTCTAACTGCCAGCTCCTGTCAATGTGACGACTGGAGAGCTCATAAACCTTCCACCGAATCCTCAACGCGGGTTCATATATCATGTGTCAACACACACCCAACCCATGTAATTCACATTTACATGTCATCATGCATTCAAGGGCTCCAATCGAGTCCCTTCATATCATAGCCAACATCGTGCTCCAAAGCACACAAGGGTCCACATTTAACACAGGATGACAATCCACATTTAACACAGGATGACAGTCCACATTTAACACAAGGTTCTTGCACTAATAGCTTTTTTTTGTTTGTTATCTTGAGTTGCGTAAAGATCATAAGTACTATGTAACTTCTGCTCAATTTCTTTATGCAAATCATGCAAATGCAATGCATACTCATGTGCATTACATAAAACAAAGTATTTATGCAAATGCAATGCATAACATAAACGGAATGTAATGCAATCATAAAATGATATGATTGCATTACATTACGTTTATGTTATGTTGAATTACCAGGAAATAGCTTAAGAAAACAAAGTATAATTGCAATTTGAATTTGACCTCCTCCTTGTAGGAGTTCAATCAAAAAAAATTTAAAATAAAACATTATAAAATTAGAATTATATGTCTTCCAATTCAAAAATAGAAAATTGGAAGTTCTTTGATACATGTTAATTAAGATTTTTCTAAGACTTTTTTTGTCGCACAAAAAAACTTTTTGACTGTCCGGTGGAAACAGATTTAGCTAAATAAAAGGTTTTTACTGTCGCTAAAGAACCTTTTTTTTCCAAAGATTTCTACGAATATGCTTTTTTGACATAGAAGTACGTTTTTTTGGAACTGTCATTCAAAAATAGGTGACTTATTTTTATTTATTTTACTATGTATGTGAAAGACATAAATATTTGATCTATTTATCTAAATAAATGTTATTATTATTTAACATTTTCATTTATATGGAATGAATCTTTCTTCATTGTTTCCAACTCTATTGAATCTCGACAATTCAACACGAATTTCCTATTATTATTTCAGGTAAGCCACCATGGTGAAATTGGTAGACACGCTGCTCTTAGGAAGCAATGCTAGAGCATCTCGGTTCGAGTCCGAGTGGCGGCATAAATAATAATAATAATAAATATTATAGACACAATAGAAATAATAGAATATTTTAATCCCCAATTTCAATTCTTTAATAGGGACCCTTTTATGTTGATGATATTTGTGACCTTAGAACATATATTAACTCATATTTCCTTTTCAATCATATCAATTGTGATTATGATTCATTTGATGAACAATAATTTTTTCAGTTTAAGGAAGTCGTTTTTCTTTGGTGGGATGGAATATTTCAAAAAAAAGGGAGTGTCTTAAAAAATACTTTTTTCTCTCATTTCAAAATTTTTACAAATATCAATTAATTCAACGTTCAGACTATTGGAGTTATCGTGTTATTAGTTTAGGATATACATTTTTAACCTTAGGTATTCTTTCTGTAGCAGTATGGACTAACGAAGCATGGGGTTCTTATTGGAATTGGGACCCTAAGGAAACTTGGGCATTTATTACTTGGACCATATTTGCAATTTATTTAGATACTAGAACAAATTAAAAATTCCAAGACCAAGGCACGAATTCGGCATTTATGGCTTTTATAGGATTTCTCCTAATTTGGATATGTTGTTTTGGGATCAATGTATTAGGAATCGGGTTCCATAGTTACGGTTCATTCCAATTAATATCTAATTAAAGAAAATAAACTATATGATGAATACATAAAAACATCGTCTGATACACAATGAAATTTGTGAGAGTTTTTGAAAACCGTTTGAATGGGGGAATTATTCAAATGGTTCTCAAAAACCCTAGATATATCATATATCTCATTACAATTCTAATTACTCTTCTTTTGTTTTCATTCTACAACGAAGAATCGTGAAAATATGAAAGTCAAATAATTATATGACTTTTTTTCCAATTAATGAAAATTTTATATTTTCAATATATAAAATTAGTATCTATAAAAATAATTAGATAGTATAACTTGTACCTTGTCAACCAATAATGGGAAAATGAAATCAGGATAAATACCAATTCCTATTACAGGTAGAAACATACAGATCGAAACAAATAGTTCTTGTGGTCCAGAATCAAAAAAATTAGAGTTTGGAACATTGAATATCTTGTATCCATAGAAAATCTGGCGTAACATAGATAATAAAAAAAATAGGAGTTAATATCATTCCAATTGCCATTACAAAAGTCATTAACATTTTTGGCATTAAAAGATATTTTGGGCTGGTAATTATTCAAAAAAAAACTAATAATTCTGCAACGAAACCACTCATTCCGGGCAATGCAAGAGAAGCCATCGAGAAACTACTAAACATGGTTAATATTTTTGGCATTGGGATAGATATCCCTCCATCTTTTCGAGATAAACAAAATGTATTCTATCCCAACAGGTTCCTCCTAAGAAAAAAAGTGTCAGCACCAATCAATCCATGAGAGAGTATTTGTAAAATGGCTCCATTGAGTCCCATGCTAGTTATAGAACCAATTCCTATAATTATGAAACCATATGAGAGACGGAAGAATAGGCAATACGTTTTTAAAAATTGCGTTGACCAAGAGAGGTTGAAGCTGCATGAAGGATTTGTATTATTCCTACTATCACTAACCAGGGAGACAATCTAGAATGAGCATGAGCTAATAATTCCATATTGATCCGAATCAATCCATATGCTCCCATCTTTAATAAGATTCCAGCTAAAAGAATACATGTATTGTAATGTGCTTCACCATGGTATATGGTAACCATGTATGTAGGGGTATCATCGGCGATTTGACAGCATAAGCAATAAGAAAACCAAAATAGAATATTATTTCCAATGTTGCAGGATATGATTGATTAGCTAATTTTTCTAAATCTAATGTTGGTTCATTGGAACCATATAAACCCATACCTAGAACTCCTATTAAGAGAAAAATGGAACCTCCTACAGTGCACAAAATAAACTTTGTAGCCGAGTACAGGCATTTTTTTACTCCCCACATGGATAAGAGTAAGTAAACAGGAATTAATTCTAATTCCCACATGATTAAAAAAAGAAAAAGGTCTCGAGAAGAAAATAATCCTATTTGGCCACTATACATTGCCAACATTAAGAAATAGAAAAATTGTGAATTTCGAGTAACTGGCCAAGCTGCTAAAGTAGCTAAAGTAGTTATAAATCATGTCAGTAAAATGGGTCCTATGGAAAGTCCATCGATTCCCAGTCTCCAGCGAAAATAAAAAAGATTGATCCATTTAGAATCCTCCTTCAATTGGGTTAATGGATCGTCCAATTGAAAATGATAACAAAAGACATAGGTCATTAGAAGGAGCTCTAGGATACATATACAGAGAGTTATACACCTTATTTCCCCTATGAGGGAAAAAGACAATTGAAGAACCTGCAAATATGGGCAAAACAATAAGTATTGTTAACCAAGGAAAATAACTCGTGACAAAGACAAGATAAATTTTTATAAGAAAACCTCGTGCTCGGGAGAAGAATAAGATATTTTCTTTTCTCGAGTACGGGCCTCTGTCGGTAAAGAGGAATCAAATAATTCAAGTGGAGTTTTTTTTACATATTAATAAGAAAGACCCATGCTGCGAGTTGTTTCATGCGATAAATAAACACGAACACTCAAAAAATCCGTTGGACAAGCGGATTAACGTCTCTTACAACCTACACAATCCTCGGTGCAGAAGCAATTTGCTTAGCTTTACATCCATCCCAAGGTATAATTTCCAATACATCCGTTGGGCAAGCTCGAACACATTGGGTACACCCTATGCATGTATCATAAATTTTGACTGAATGTGACATTGGGTCTATAAATTTCAGTTTTGAACACAAGATATTTTCAATCTGATATAATGATATAAATCAGATATTTTATACCAGATGAATCAATGATTTATCAAAATTTGAAGAATCAATATATTTTCAAATCTGTTTATGAGAAAAGGCCAAGATACTTTGATTTCCTTTTAAATAACCATGAAATATGACATATGAATTCAATTTATGTTCATTTTATGAAATTTTTAGATAAATATAAAGATCTTCATTTTTATTTAGATTCTTTATATTTTTACATAGAAAATTATGACTAATTTTTCAGCAAATTCGTTGATTGATACGAATTGATTTTCGGTTACGATAGATCGACGATATAATAGCCAGCCCAATAGCTGCTTCAGCAGCCGCAATGGCTATAACAAAGATTGAGAAAATTTCTCCTTTTAATTGCCGACTATCAAATATATCGGAAAATGCGACGAGATTCATATTTACCGAATTCAGTAGAAGCTCAAGACACGTAAGTGCTCTAACCATGCTTCGACTTGTGATCAGTCCATAGATACCGATAGAAAATAAAGAAACACTCAGAAAAAGTTCAAACTCCAACATCATTGACAAATTCCTCATCAATCTTGATCCATTTCAATATGAACAAAAATTCAATTAAGTTGAATAGAATAGAAGAATTACAGGATAAAAAAGCATATTCACAGTAGATAAGAGATTGAATCCTTTTTCATTCTTTGAATTATCAAAATAGAAGTTCTTATTTCTTATTATATTATTGACGAGCTATAGTAATTGCACCTATCAAGGAAACTAAAAGAATTACAGAAATGAGTTCAAAAGGAAGATAAAAAACTGTGGATAAATGAATCCCAATTTGTTGAACGTTACATATTAAGTCTTGTTCTATAATCTGATTTGATTTTGTAGTCTGAAAAATTCCATACCATGAAGTATCTAGGATAATAGTCATTAATGAAAAAAAAATTATGGTCATTGCATACTTGTCTCCCTTGAAAAGCATTGGCGCACGTGTAAACGAGGTGCTCTACCTAACTGAGCTATATCCCTTGTCATAACTATTTTAACATAGAGACAATTTCTTGTCAATAAGGGTATCCCATAATCCCACATGATAACTCGCTGATTCGTTTACGTTTATTACTGATAAAAGATTTATATTGCTTAGAAAGCATATTTTACCTATAATCCATCAAAGTGATGGAGACCCTTTTTGTGGTGATAAATGACCTACTTAACCCAGTGGTTAGAGTATTGCTTTCATACGGCGGGAGTCATTAGTTCAAATCCAATAGTAGGTAGAACTTATTAGATACCACGGAATCCGGCATCTAATAAGTTTTTCTACCCATCCTCTTTTTTTGTTCTCTAATCAGATTAGACTTCATTATGTTCATTTTGTGGAATAAAAATGTAGTGTGTATGGTATAATAAAGAACTCTTTTCTTTTGATTACTACTAATAAGAAATTACATTGACAGCCTCTACTCGCGTCCTAGCTCGTCTTCGAGCTAGATTTGACTCAATTGCTTGTCTCTTACCCTCAGCTCTACTCAAATTAGCTTCAGCTATTTCAAGAGTTTGTTTAGCTTCTTATGGATCAATGTCAGTACTAATTTCAGCATCATTTCCTAAAATGGTGATCTCATTATTACTTATTCTAGCGAAACCGCCCATAAGAGCCGTCGTTAGCCATTGGTTGTTTCATCGTATTCTCAAAAGACCTATATCTACAGTCGTGGCAATGGGGGCATGGTTTGGTAATACGCCAATTTGTCTACTATTAGTAGATAAAATAATTTCTTTCACTTCGGAATCCCAAATCATTCGATTAGGAGTCAGTACACAAAGATTTAAGGTCATTTATTTAATTTGCTCTCCTCTTCTAAGTTCATAGCTTTCGCGGTAGCTTCATCAATGTTACCCACCAAATCTCCGAAAAGGATGAATTGAAACCCCCGAATTGTTTCTGCGAGATCAACATATTTCCCTGGAGAACCGGTAAATACTTCTGCAACAAAGAAGGGTTGTGATAAGAAACGCTCAATCTTTCGTGCTCTTGCTACGGTTAAACGATCTTATTCGGATAATTCATCCAACCCAAGGATAGCTATAATGTCCTGAAGTTCTTTGTAACATTGCGAAGTTTGCTTAACCATTTGCGCAGTTCCATAATGTTCCTCGCCAATGATCCGAGGTTGTAACATAGTTGACGTTGAATCCAAAGGATCTACTGCTGGATAAATACCTTTGGCAGCTAATCCTCTTGATAATACGGTAGTAGAATCTAAATATGCAAATGTTGTGGCAGGAGCAGGGTCGGTCAAATCATCCGCAGGTACATAAACTGCTTGGATCGATGTTATAGATCCTTCTTTGGTAGAAGTAATTCTTTCTTGTAAAGAACTCATTTCCGTACTAAGGGTAGGTTGGTAACCCACTGCAAAAGGCATTCTACCTAATAAGGCAGATACTTCGGACCCTGCTTGAATGAAAAGAAATATATTGTCGATGAATAGAAGTACGTCTTGCTCATTAACATCCCGAAAATATTCCGCCATGGTTAAGGCAATCAAGCCAACTCTCATACGAGCCCCTGGCGGTTCATTCATTTGACCATAGACTAGAGCGACTTTGGATTCTGCAATATTTTTCTTAGTAATCACCCCGGATTCTTTCATTTCCATGTAGAGATCATTTCCTTCACGAGTACGTTCACCTACTCCACCAAATGTGGATACGCCTCCATGAGCTTTGGCAATGTTGTTGATCAATTCCATGATGAGTACTGTTTTACCCACTCCAGCTCCCCCAAATAGTCCAATTTTTCCTCCCCGGTGATATGGCCTAAAAGATCCACCACTTTAATCCATGTTTCAAAGATTGATAATGTTGTATCTAACTGTTTGAAGGCAGGTGCAGATCTATGAATGGGAGATGTTGTGCAAATATCGACAGGACCTAAATTATCAATAGGTTCTCCAAGAACATTGAAAATTGATCCGAGAGTAGCTCCGCCGACTGGAACACTTAGAGGAGCTCCTGTGTCAATCACTTTCATTCCTCTCATCAGACCATCTGTAGCACTCATAGCTATAGCTCTAACTCGTTTATTTCTTAACAATTATTGTACCTCACAAGTTACATTAATTTGCTGGCCAACAGTATATCGACTCTTAATTATCAAAGCAATATAAATATTAGGAATCTTGCCCGACGGAAAAATGACATCGAGTACTGGGCCAATAATTTGAGCGATATGTCCTAGGTTTTGTTCTTCAAGTGTAGAAACCATAAGATCAGAAGTAGTGGGATTGCTTCTTATAATCATAAATCATAATAAATATGTCTAAATTATTTTTTGAAAAGTACTGAATCGAAAATAAATATCTGAATCCAATAGCAAGTTGATTAGTCAATTCCATAAGAAAGAAATGGGAGTAAGCAATCGATTGAGTTAATACCACCCAATGCAATTAAATCCTTTACTCAGTGAATAAGTCAATTTTTATTCTTTATCTTGTCTTTTTTATTTTTATATTCTATATCATATTCATTATTATTCAAGAGAAATTTTCAAAACGAAGATTGGGTTGCGCCATATATATCAAAGAGTATAAAATAATGATGTATTTGGTGAATCATATACATGGTCCAATAACGAAACCTTTTCCAATTTTTATTATTCATTAATTTAGAATATTAGTTTAGTTAACTATTTCTTGAATTGGAAAGGTTTTTGTCAAAGGTTTCATTCACGTCTAATTCATATCGAGTATACCTTGTTGTTGTGAGAATTCTTAATTCATGAGTTGTAGTGAGGGACTTATGTCACCACGAACAGATACTAAAGCAAGCGTTGGATTTAAAACTGGTGTTAAAGATTACAAATTCACTTATTATACTCCTGACTATGAAACCAAAGATACTGATATCTTGGCAGCATTCCGAGTAACTCCTCAACCGGGAGTTATGCCTGAAGAAGCAAGCGATGCGGTAGCAGCCAAATCTTCTACTTGTACATGGACAACTGTATGGACTGATGGACTTACCAGTCTCGATCATTACAAAGGACGATGCTACCACATCGAGGTCGTTGTTGGGGAGGAAAATCAATATATTGCTTATGTAGCTTATCCTTTAGACCTTTTTGAAGAAGGTTCTGTTACTAACATGTTTACTTCCATTGTGGGTAATGTTTTTGGTTTCAAACTCTGCGAGCTCTACGTTTGGAAGATCTGCGAATTCCCCCTGCTTATTCCAAAACTTTCCAAGGTCCACCTCATGGCATCCAAGTTGAAAGAGATAAATTGAACAAGTACGGTCGTCCCCTATTGGGATGTACTATTAAATAAACCAAAATTGGGATTATCCGCAAAAAACTACGGCAGAGCGGTTTATGAATGTCTACGAGGTGGACTTGATTTTACTAAGGATGATGAAAATGTGAACTCACAACCATTTATGCGTTGGAGAGATCGTTTCTTATTTTGTACCAAATCAATTTATAAAGCGCAAGCTGAAATGGGTGAAATCAAAGGGCATTACTTGAATGCAACTTGCGGTACATGTGAAGAAATGAAAAAAAGAGCGGTATTTGCCAGAGAATTGGGAGTTACTATCGTAATGCATGACTACTTAACTGGGGGCTTCACCGCAAAAACTAGCTTGGCTTATTATTGCCGCGACAACGGTCTACTTCTTTGCATCCATCGCGCAATGCATGCAGTTATTGATAGACATAAAAAACATGGTATGCATTTTCGTATACTAGCTAAAGCATTACGTATGTCAGGTGGAGATCATATTCACGCTGGTACAGTAGTAGGTAAACTGGAGGGGGAACGTGAGATGACTTTTGGTTTTGTTGATTTATTACGTGATGATTTTATTGAAAAAGATCGAAGTCGTGGTATTTTTTTCACTCAAGACCGGGTCTCTATACCGGGTGTTCTGCCCGCGGCTTCAGGGGGTATTCATGTTTGGCATATGCCTGCCCTAACCAAAATATTGGGGATGATTCTGTACTACAGTTCGGTGGAGGAACTTTAGGGCACCCTTGGGGAAATGCACCCGGTGCAGTAGCTAATCGGGTGGCTTTAGAAGCATGTGTACAAGCTCGTAATGAGGGACGTGATCTTGCTCGTGAAGGTAATGATATTATTCATGAAGCTAGCAAAAGGAGACCTGAGCTAGCCGCTGCTTGTGAAATATGGAAAGAAATAAAATTTGATTTCTACCCGGTGGATTGTGGATAAGCTAGATAAATAGACAAAAACGCGTATAATTAAGCAATTGCCGTTTGTTCTCCTAATTGATTGCAATGAAACTTGGCCCAATATTTTTTTTAGGAAAAGATTGGGTCGAATAAAGAATGAACATCTTATACTAATCTTATACTATGAGGGTCATTGTATATTTGCATATACATATATCTTATATATTCTTATATATACAAGTATATGCAAAATCTAAAGATAAGATCGAAGACTCAACAACTTATCTATTCGATTCTTCATCGTTGGGACTAATAGGTTAATTATGGATGCTTGGGATTGGATTGGTGGATAATTTAAGATTATTTAGTTTCAGGCCATAGATCATAAATAAAGATAAGGGAAGTATCCTTTCTACCCCCCATCCCGTATATTGTCTTTTTCATTCTATAAACTCATTTTCTTCTTTAACTATATGACACGAGATTATACGAGAATCCATTTTTCATTTACGGGAAGAAAGAACTATGTATCTTTGTTATGAGAATTCCTAGTTTTACATGAGAGAAACCTGTCTTTAGATTTTTTTTTTTGAGGAAAAGATTATATCATAATAACAATCAGAATCCATATTGAAATGATTCGTTGTATTCCCAAAAATGATTGGATCGTATGCTTCATTCGAATTTTGAATTATGATGAGAAAAAAATAGTAAAATTCTTTTTTTCTTCATCAAATGACTATTCATCTATTAGTATTAGGTTTTTATAAAATAGGGGGCAGAAACACTCTATGGAAAAATGTTGGTTCCATTTGATGTTGTCTAACAAGAAGTTAGAACATAAGTATGTACTAAGTAAATCAAAGGATAGTATTGATGCTGATGCTCTTGGACATACTAGTGGAAGTGAAGAACCTTTTTTAAATGATGCGGAGAAAAAGATTCCTAGTTGGGGCAGCTATAGTTTAAGTAATATTCACTATCTATATTCTTTCTTTGATAGCAGGAATATTTGGAGTTTGATCTCTGATTATACTTTTTTAGTTATAAATAGTAATGGTGACAGTTATTCTGTATATTTTGATATTGAAAATCAGATTTTTGATATGGATAATGCTAGTTCTTTTTTGAGTGAACTAGATAATAGTTTTTTAAAAAATAAAAATTCTAGATAGATGGAAAGTAGATAGATGGAAGGAAATTCTAGATAATAGGATTTGAACCTATACCAAAGGTTTAGAAGACCTCTGTCCTATCCACTAGACAATGGACGCTTTTAATTCCTATTTTCGCATTAAAAAAGGATACAATAAAAAAAAAGATGCATGTTAAAATGAATAATGATTATATTAAGTTAAGATATATATAATATATATATATATATATATATATATATATATATATATATATATATATATATATATTATATATATATATATAGCGGGTAGCGGGAATCGAACCCGCATCGTTAGCTTAGAAGGTTGGGGGTTATAGTCGATGTTGGTTGATCATTTTAAACATCTCTAATTCAAAACCGAACATGAGATTTTGGTCTCATTCGGCTCCTTTATGGGACATACATGTATTTCCATTTCCACCAGATAAAAAATGAGATCCATAACATCTATGTAAGCTTTTTCCGAATGCATCTAAAGCTACTCGCTTTCTAGATGATCCCTCTAGAAGAGAGAGATTCTATCAAATCTTTCTAGTCTAGTTACTTCGTTCCCTATTTCTACTCGCGAGATCATAAGGAAAATCATTTGGTTAATACCGAGCTGAATTAATAAGCCGAGGTTCTAGTAAACCAAAACCATCATTTTCTAGCTATTTGGCTTCAATCTACCTTTTCCATCGACAGTACAAAAAATTGAATATATTGAAGATTTAGTTATGATTTAAAATTTTGTACTATGATCCATAGATCCTTTATTCATGCTCATTCAATTGGAAGAATTGAACTAATCAAAAAAATTATGCTTCTCGACTCCATGATCCAATTTTTTTTATTAAATTTTTGATGGATAGAAATCGTGAGAGTGTATATTCTTTCCTCACATATCCTATTGAGGGGGTAAAGGATTAAATCTTTTTAAGAAAAAAGTTTTTGATCATAATCTTTAAAAAAATAACAATGATAAGAATAAGAAACTAAAAGAAAAAATTTAAATAAAATCAATGATTTTTTGTTTCTCGAATATCAAACCGATCCATTAATTTCTTATAACGCACTTTATTTTTATTTGACAAATAGGTCAATAATCATTGACGTTTTCCCAGAAATATTCGTAGACCTCTTTGCGATAAAAAATCTCTTTTGTGCAATTCTAAATGTAAAGTAAGTTTTCTTATCTTGTTGGTAAAATGGAATACCTGAAATTCAACAGATGCGCTATTTTCTTCTTTTTCTTCTTGTGTAATAACTGAAATTAATGAATTTTTAACCATAAATTAAGATTTATATCTGTCTTTTCTGTTAATTTTACCGATCAGAAAAAATAATAGTATTTATTATGTTAGTTTTTTTATCTAGTATACATCAAAATTGGATTTATTTTATTCATATACTCATTTGTTTTTTTGTTTATGCGGTTGGTTTATATTTTCTATATTTGATCCAAATTCAATTGAATTTGGATCAAATATAGAAAATATATATGTATTCAGGAAAGAGAACAATTTTTATTCTTTTGACTTAAATTGATTTAAGATTTAAAGGGATTCCGCTCCTCCTAGTTAAATTTGATACACTATAAAATCAGCATTATATATTATAATTTTATATAGTGTATATATTGAGGTTTTCATCTACCAAATATATCACACAATATTGAATAAATCCACTATAAAAATTTTAATTTTCATTGGAATTGAATTTATTCTGAATTGTGAATACATATGTATTCTTGACATACTGAAACGATTGTTGTTATTAGTATCAAACTAATAGCGATTCATACAAGCTAAATCTTCTAATCGATAATTGGGCCAAAGAAAAATTTTTAATTTCATCAAATTTTTTTCATCTGTATTAATATGCTTGTCCTTATTCAAAACTTGCCCGCTCAGTTTTTTATTTTTTTTATTGCAAAATCTTGTATTTTATCCACAATATTACAATTTTTGGAATTGAAACAAATTCGAATTCGAAACTCTCTCCTACGTACGGGAGAAAAAATATTTTCAGGAATAAGGAAATCATAATTATTTTTGTCTCCGCTAAAAAATATATTGCTGTGTCGTACAATGTATTTTTTGAACTCCCCTTTTTCAATATATCCCTTTTTTGTGTATTTATTATTCGTTTGGTGCTTCTTATCAACCAATGAAGTATCTATAGTTTGATATATAATAGATTTTCCATCCCTTCTTATAGATATACAAATTGGTTCAATAAGAAATACTCCCCTTCTTATCAAATTTTTAAGAACCAAGTCCTTTTAAATAAATATTTCTTCTAGGTTTATTTCGTCTTTTTTAACCGAGGATATAGCAGCTTCCTTTAGATCTTTCACTCCAAGTAGAACGCAATCCGTCCTTTTATTTTTCAATATTTTTTCATTCGATAGATTAGTCCATCTTAATTGAAAAAGTAAAGAGTTTTTTAAAAGGGAATATAGTTCCATTTTCTTATTGGTTTTATACTATTTATACTATATTTCAATTTCATTTCTAATCTTCCGTAATCTTCTTCAACATCTTTTTTATTCTGTTGTTTTTGTAGATTCAATACAAAATTTCCTTCGCTTTGTTGTTCGTGTTCTTCCTGCTCAAAATTTTCTACTTTAAGATCTTTTTTTATATAATATATTAGGATTTTCCTTTGGATTTCTGTTGATGTTTTTACTTTTTTCATTTGTATAAAAATTGAAAAAGAGTGATTTTATTGGGATGATCCAAGGTTGAATCTTATATACATCAAAAAGTAGCCCAAGTTCTGGAAAGAACCAAGGTTCTAGATTGGAATTATTTGATGCGGTATCACAGAATATTTTTTTATTCATTCCCATGCAATCAAAAAAAAACTTTTTTGATTGCATTGTTTGATCTCTTGATGAATCATATTCCTTTTATTAATATTAATTTCAGCTTTAGCCTTTTTATGAATCTTTCTGTGAATATCAGCATTGGTCCAGATCTCAATATTTTTTCTAAAACAAATAGAAAGAGTTCTACAATCAAAATATTTCCTATCCAAATTGGTATTCCTATCAATAATATATTCTTTTTTTCTAGATAATCATTACTAGGTATACTTACCGATACATAAAATGATTCAGGTTTCGATGTAGTGGAATGATATGGGATTTCTTGGGCCTCTTTTATTTCTAATATTGATTCAGAAATATATGAATTAGGAGGGTTTATGTATTGATATGATAAAATATCATATCTGTAATGTTTTTTTCCATTTGTCTTTTTGACTCATAAATGAATTCACTGCATAGTCATTATTTTTTATGGAATTAACTTTTTTATATAAATCCAATTGAATTAATTCCCCTTTTTTTAATCATACGAGGTTTATTTCTTTTATTTCGCCATTCTTTAGGTATTAATCGAGACCTTTTTTTGAAATAAATCATATTGATTATGACTTTTTAACCAGGTTTTCCATTCGTTCATTACATATGTATTAATTTTTTTATATCTTGATTTGGGATGAAATATTCCATGTACCATACAAAAGTCTTTGAATTTATCCTTAAAAAGGGGAGAGTTTCCTTGATATTGAAGTATAAGTCTCAAGTGATACTTATTAAATAATTGGTTAAGTAATTGGGTTTGTGATAATTTATAAAATACATATGTTTGAGACAGGGAAGATAAGTTCCAATAAATATTAGAATTTTGATTCCCTTTTTCAGTATTATAAATATTTGGAAAAAAAAATTTATAGTCAAAATCAAATTCATTTTATTTTTATTTATTTCATCAATTCCTTCTTTTTTTTGATCCCTTTTATTGTTGTAAAAGGATTTATTAAAGGTTTTTTTTTGTTGATTCAAAGAAAAGTTCCGCATTGACCTTTGGAAAGGTAATGGAACATAACAAAATATCTATGTATATTTTTTCAATGAATGATTTGATAAAGTAATGTGATTTACGCATTAATCTAATATTTTGCCTTTTAAAAATTTTCTAAAGAAGTTTATATGATTCCAATATTTTATTCAAACAACTTGCCCAATGTACCTGTTGCAATGTTCACTACTCATTCTTTGTTGAGTAGTCGTTCGAGTAAGTCTTGAATGAGCCCCTATAAAGGTTGATGCAAATAAACGAATTTTTTTTCGGCGTCTCCGAGCTGTATATCCTCGTTTAACTCTGGTCATTGAATCAAATGAAACTCTCTTGAATAACTAATTGATTTATCTTCTTTCAGTCACCCTTTTCCTCCGGTCGATTAATAACAAAACTGGTTATTCCGATATATAAGCTATAAATTCCAAGGGCTTTTGCTACTACGACCTTCCCGACCACGATTTTATTCTTCCAGGTATCTCAAAAATGCTACTAAATAAAAAAGAATAGTGGGTTCCCTCGTTTCTATGGCAACTTCTGAAACGGTGAGGTCCTCTCTATACGTCGGAGCCTCTTATTTCATTTCATGAAATTTTATTATGAACTTGTATAGTTCACACTCTTTAGCTCTACCCATATATTTTTCAATTAGAATTCTTTTTTAAATTCTAATTAGAAAGTAGTATTTATATCATTCGTGGGCGCAGCTAACTCCCCATGAGGTAACTTTATAATTTTACAAGGTAAAAGAGCACCTGACCAATTAGAAACCAAAATAAAAAGGAACATCATTCCAATAAAAGGAACCCAAGGACCATACTCCTCTCCAATCTGAGTTTTGCACAAATCTCGAATAAATTCAATAACATATTCAAAGAAATTCTGACCATCGGTCGGAATGGTTTGTGGATTCCGAACAACTATGATGACCGAACCTAATAAGATAGCAATTACAACCCAAGAAGTGATAAGTACTTGGGCATGAATTTTAAACCTCCTATTTGCCAATATAAATGTTGGTCTACTTCTACACATGATATATCGTAAAACCCCTTGAGTGTTTTAATGGAACATGGTATAACATTCATATTGTCCTCTAACATAAATAAAACTTCAAAAAGTAATTATTTTTATTCAACCATCTCTTTCTCAATTCATATACGTTCATTCAAGAATTTCAGTTAAGAATCGTATATTTAGGATGCCCAGGAATCAACTCAAAAAATACCAATCATTTTCTCTTTTATATTCAATATTCAAAATCACTCCAAAAAAAGAAAATCAAAAAATAGTAACAATTAAAGAAAGTTCACCAAAAACGAACTAATTGGATTCTCAATTAGAAGATAATCAACCCTTTTTTATATAACTAGAATGGCCCTCACAAATTGCAGATACTAATTTGGTAAGAATCAATCGAATAGAAGATATAGCATCATCGTTGGCCGGAATAGAAATATCTGCAGCAAGATCTGGGTCACAATTTGCATCAATTAAACAAATTGTTGGAATACCCAAAATGACACATTCTCGAAGAACCATATATTCTTCTTGCTGATCAACGATAATTACAATATCGGGCAATCTCGTCATATATTTGATCCCACCCAGATATGTTTGCAAGGTAGATAACTTTCTCTTCAATATTATTGCATCTCCTTTAGGAAGACGATTGAGTTTTCCCATCTTTTTTTCTGCTCTTAAGTCCCTGAACTTCTGAGGTCTAGTTTCTGTAGTAGACCAATTTGTTAACATACCCCTAAGCCATTTTTTATTAACATAATGACATCGAGCCCTTATTGCTGCTGATGCTACTAAATCCGCTATTTTCTTTTTGGTACAAACGATTAAGAATTTTTTCCCCTACTCGCTGCATCAAAAACTAAATCACAGGCTTCTGATAAAAAATGAGCAGTTATAGTAAGATTTGTAATATGAATACCTTTACGCTATGCAGAGATGTAAGGAGCCATTTTAGGATTCCATTTCTTAGTACCATGACCAAAATGCGCTCCTGCTTCCATCATTTCTTCCAAATTAATGTTCCAATATCGTCTTTCCATTTTCCCACACTTTCTCTTTGTTTTGTTTTTTTTTTCAAAGAGATTCAGTACCCTGTGAAATAAATAATTGTTCCGACGGAACCTTATACCAGGATTGACCGTTGATCTACAACCCAAACCATCAATTTCATTTCATTCTTGATTTTTTATTTCATTGATTACCAAATGCATAATCGGACCAGAGGGTTCAATTCAAAAAAGAACCTCTTGTTAGGAATTACTAAATTACATTATGTAAATGATTGGTTTGATGTCTCATGGAACTTTTTTGGGCCGCAAGAACAAAATTATTCTCTATGGTGTAACAAAATATCTCTCATTTCCAACTCGAATATATTCTACTTTTTATTTTCAAATGAATGTTTTTGTCTTGCTTTAAACGATGTACTAATTTTTTGAACCCGGTACCAGCCGGTATAATCCCCCCAAAACAACGTTTTCTTTCAGGCCTTCCAACCAATCAATATGACCTCGTAGAGCAGCATTTGCTAAAACTCGAGCAGTTTCTTGAAAACTAGCTTTAGATACTTTGAGTATTCAGAGATGACTTCGTGATTCCCAATAAGATTACACGATAACAGATTGCTTCGTCCAAAATACGCCCTGCTCGCTCTGCTCGCAACAATCCAATTAATTCCCCAGGTAAAAAACATTAGACATTCCATCTTCTGAAACCAACACTTTTGATGTTACTTAACGTACAGTAATTTCTATATATCTATTATGGATTTGTACCCCCTGGGATCGATAAACTTTTTGGATCTTATTAACCAAAGAGATACAACTTTGGGTTATGGTTAATTCAGCTCCAATCAAGAATCCTCAGGGGATCCCAAGAATCTTTCAGAAGAGTTCGTCCCAACCTTCAACTCTCCTTTCGAGGTTCATCGATATTGAATCAATTGAACGAACTTCTAAGATTTGTTCCACTTTTTGAAGACCTTGCGTTATGTCACCGGATCTCAATTTTTCATATATAAATGTAATTAATGTATCTCCTTCATAAAAGGTTTCCCCATAATGGCCATGAACTGTTTCTCCTGGAGTGACCAAATAGGGCTTAGTTGATCTTATAACTAAAGAATCAACATGAACAATGAAAATTTGACCAGATTTTTTTATGCGTGATCCATATTTCAATAGACATGCATTTTCACAAAGGAATTGTCCAAGGCTAATTATTGCCCATCCCTCTTCATAATAATCGTGATAGAGAAAACACCAATTCAAATGGAATAAATTCCAAATGATTTTACTGCATGGATCGGGATTATAAATCCTCCTATTTTCATCTAGTAAAAAATATTGAAATGTGAAAGTCCACCTAGTGTCGGCTATGTGCACCTATGGGGGGGGGATAGGTGACGTGTGGTTCTTTTGCGAAATTACAGATGTACCTGCACAATAAAAACAACAAACACAGCACACAGAAAACCCAGCAAATTTATAGTGGTTCCCCGACTTGGGTACATCCACTTTCCCCCTTCGACCTATCTCCCCAACAAGGGACGACTCGGTCACTTCACCAACGGGATTGAAATCCAATCCCTTCACTAACGAAGGAGCCCTTCCACACGTGAGAGTCAAAACTCCCACAAGTCGGGTTGCACCCAACCCTTACAACACGGAACAAGAGTTCCTTTACAATGAAATAAAAGTAGAATGTACACGTGATACAAACTTCTCTTGGAGACCACGGTGTTCCTCTTTGTTCGACGACGTGTTCTTGAAGTCGATGAAGAGTCTACGACCTTGGTCTCTCTTGGAGAGGATTTCCCCGGAACCGGCGGCGGCACACGAGCGGCGGCTAGCTTCGGGATCGGCGGCTACGATGAAGTGCAGCTGCTGAACTTGGAGATCCAAACTTCGTTGCGAAGCAAGCTCGGTCTACCAACGGTCACACGAGGATCGGTCGTCTCGATCGATTCGGATGGGAAGTGTTTCCGATCAACAAATCGAGAGACAAAGGATCTCTGGATAGACTCGTGAGACTCAAGCCTTGCTAAGCTACTGTCGCCGGAGATCGGGAAGAAGATCTATCGGTGGCGGCGACGGACTTGCGCGAGCGGCGACGGAGGCGGCGGAAGGATTTCGCGATTTTAGGGTTTCCGTGAGCTCGCGTATTTTCTCTGTGTCTGTACTGTTCAAAATACCCATGTATTTATACTATAGCTACCCCCAATAAGACCGTTTGTGGGACCCACAGAGGTAGCCCCCAAGTCCCGGTCCAGATATTAAACAGCGGCAGAATCCGGTTCAGGAAATTAACTGAGAAAACGCCAAGGAAAATCGGCGAGAATCGCAGACGATTCTCGACGAATCGGTGAGAATCATCAAGTGATTCTCGACAATTCGTCGAGAATCGATTGTGATTCTCGTCGAATTACTTGTCGATTCTCAACGAATTCAACTTGTATTCATGGGCTGCATGACCATTGGTTCGGCGGGAATTACAAGCGATTCTCGCCGAATCTTACTTGGCACCATATTGAGATGGCCAGAAGGAGTCGGCGAGAATCATTGATAATTCTCGTCGATTCGGCGAGAATCACCAAGTGATTCTCGCCGATTCGGCGAGAATCACTTGGTGATTCTCGTCGAATTTGCCTTACGATTTTTCGTCTTCCACCTAGGAGCTGCTCCTTGATCCTCCATGCTCCTTGTCTTCTCTTGCATATGAGCGGCCCTGTACTTGAAAGTAAGTGCACTCCAATAGAGAGAGTACACATAGGCCAACACACTGATCTGCTCAACGAGGGATTACGTCGTGCAGATCCGTGTATATTGACCTACTGCACCCTGACATTGGTGTGCACTTAGCGTGGAGAAACTGCAAGTACAACTTGAAAAGGTTATCAAATACATAGTCTATTGACCTTAGCTTGTCCAGGGGCTTCTTCAAATCAGGTACATTGTGGATACAATACCCAACAATCTCCCCCTATTTGAAGAAGCCTAAACCCTACAAGCTAAGGTGAATAGAGCAAGTGAAAAGGAAAGCAACTGAAGACCATAAACGTAACATCATTAAGTGGAGACATCCCTTACCAATACCGAGTGCTTGGGAGCAAGCTGGAGCCACCTTAGCCTTGACCCCGAGAGGGTGATCTCCCCCTTTTCGGCTTCGGCAAATCGGGGTCAGGAACCTTTGGCCCTTAGCTCCCCCTCAGTTCTTGCATCTGTACTCACGCTGGAGTTCCCGGCTTCCCCTCAGATTATGCACGAGGTGGGAGCCTCTGTAGTCTTCATTCTTCATAATTGAGCATCCCCAATTCTGTCTTGAAAAGATTGAACTTTGCCTCGTCTAGGGGCTTTGTGAATACATCAGCAATCTGCTTGTCCGTGGGGACATAACAGAGAGAGATATCCTTGTTCTCCACGTGCTCCCTAATGAAGTGGTAGCGTACTTCAATATGCTTCGTTCTGCTGTGCGACACCGGATTGTTGGCAATGGCAATTGCACTGGAGGAGTCGCAGTACATTGGAACTTCCTTGAACTGAAGGTTGTAGTCGGCTAACTGATTTCTGATCCAAAGGAGTTGTGCGCAACAGCTTCCTGCCGAGATATACTCGGACTCTGCTGTGGAGGTTGCAACGCAATTCTGTTTCTTGCTGTTCCATGAGATAAGCCTCCTGCCGAGGAATTGACACGTCCCGGAGGTGCTTTTCCTGTCATCCCTGCTCCCTGCAAAGTCAGCATCTGAAAAGCCTATTAGCTCGACATCATTGTTCCTCGGGTACCACAAGCCAAGATTAGGAGTACCTTTAAGGTATCTTAGAATTCGCTTTGCAGCGACATAGTGAGATTCCTTAGTGTTCACCTGATATCGGGCACATACACATGTGGAGAACATAATATCCGGTCTACTGGCAGTAAGGTAGAGCAGGGATCCAATGATGCTTCTGTATTTGGTTTCATCGAAAGGTTTACCTTTCTCATCCTTATCCAGAGACATGGTGGATCCCATTGGAGTCCTCATAGAGGTTGCACTCTCCATACCGAATTTCTTAAGGAGTTCATTTGTGAACTTCGTCTGAGAAATGAAAATTCCATCCTCAGACTGTTTCACTTGAAGGCCTAAGAAATACTTGAGCTCTCCCATACTGCTCATTTCAAACTTTCCTTGCATAAGTTTGGAAAACTTTTTGCAAAGATTGTTGTCCGTTGAGCCGAATATTATGTCATCGACATAGATTTGCACCAGCAAAATCTTGCCTTTGACTTCCCGGAGAAACAATGTTTTATCTATTTTACCTCTGGAGAACTTGTTCTCAAGAAGAAAGCTAGATAAAGTCTCATACCAAGCTCGTGGAGCTTGTTTCAACCCATATAAGGCCTTATTAAGAAAATAAACGTGATTGGGATAAGTAGGGTCGACAAAACCTGGGGGTTGAGCGACGTATACTTCCTCTTTCAGGTCTCCGTTCAGGAATGCCGATTTCACATCCATTTGGTAGACAGTGAATCCTTTGTGTGAAGCATATGCCAGGAACAACCGGATTGCCTCGAGCCTTGCGACTGGTGCGAAGGTTTGGTCGAAGTCAATCCCTTCCTCCTGTCTGTAACCTTGAGCCACCAGCCTGGCCTTGTTCTTTATGATGACACCATGTTCATCCAGCTTGTTTCTGAAAATCCACTTCGTGCCAATGACATTCTGCTTGTATGGTCTGGGAACCAGCGTCCAAACCTTGCAACGTTCGAATTGATGTAGTTCCTCTTGCATGGCCAGAATCCATGCCGCATCCTTGTTCGCCTCATCGAACTTCTTTGGCTCAACCTGAGACAGGAAGCTGAGATGCAATACTTCGTTAGTTGTACCTCTTCGAGTTCTGACGCCTACACGAGGATCTCCGATGATCTGTTCTCTAGGATGATCCCTCACGTGACGGAGCTCTAGAAGTCTGGCGTCTGGAGCTTCAGCTACTTCTTGTGCTTCTCGTTCTTCTAGAAGATTTGTTCCATCTTGATCTTCAACATTTTCAGATGACGTGGAGGTGGAAACTTTGACGTACTTGGGTGCGTCATCTTTAGGGGTCTCATCCAGATTCAGCTGGTCAAGTCTAGCACCTGCATCTTCAAGAATACAACTGGAAGAATTGCTGTTAAGCAAGCTTCCTTCATCAAATACAACATTTATTGATTCTTCTACCACTAAGGTTTTCTTATTGAAGACCCTATATGCCCGACTATGGGAACTATATCCCATGAATATGCCTTCGAAGCATTTTTCACCGAATTTAGTACGTGGATACTTCCCATTATTTAGTACATAGCATCTGCAACCAAAGATCCTCAAGTAGGACATGGTTGGTTTCCTGCCTTTCAGTAGCTCGTAGGGCGTCTTACGATGATGTTTGTTGATCAACGCTCGGTTTTGTACATGACATGCCGTATTGACACCCTCTGCCCAGAAGTATTCCGGGAGAGAAGCATCTTTCAACATAGTCGTGCAGGCCTCAATGAGAGTTCTATTTCTCCTCTCCGCAACTCCATTTTGCTGAGGAGTGCGCGGGGAGGAAAACTCATGAAAGATACCTTGTTCTTCACAAAATTCTGTCATAGCACCAGATTCGAATTCTGTTCCATGGTCACTTCGGATTTTGACCACGGAGCAGTTAAATTCGTTCTGAACTTGCTTGACAAAATTAGTGAAGATGTCAAAAGTATCTGACTTTCGTTTCAAAAAGAACACCCATGTAAACCGTGAGTGATCATCAACTATCACTAGCGTATATGACTTGCCTCCCAAACTATGAACTTGCATTGGGCCAAACAAGTCCATATGTAGCAGATAAAGACATCGGGAAGAGTCTTTGTCTGCAATGCTCTTAAAGGTAGCCCGTGTCTGTTTGCCCATCTGGCAAGCATGACAGGGGCTATCCTTGATGCACTTGATACTGGGAGCATCTCTTACTAAATTCTTAGAAAATAGCATACTAATTGTCTTATAATTAATATGTGCCAATCTTTTGTGCCATTGTTCACAAAGAGAAGCACTGCCTGTTGCCACAAGGCATACGGGGGTAGATGAATCTATACTAAGAAAATCTAAGCAGAAGATATTTCTGCTCCTAATGCCTGATAATACCGTCTCAGAGGAGGAACGTGAAATTATCAGACATTTATCCTTGCAGAACTTAACGTCATAACCTTTATCACATAACTGACTTACACTGATCAGGTTATGGTTTAACCCTTCAACATAAGCCACGTCGGTGATAGAGATTATACCGTTGGAAATCATACCATAACCTCTGGTGACTCCTCGATCTGACCCTCCAAAGATGACTTTGGGTCCATTCTCGACTGGAGTGTAATCACGCAGCAGGCTTCTTGTCCCGGTCATATGCCGGGAGCATCCACTGTCCAAATACCAGATTGGCGTTTTGGTGGCCTTTGGACATTCCTGCAAAACAAAATTAATTTGCCTTAGGAACCCAATCGAACTTGGGTCCTAGATTCCTGGTTAGCACACTCCCCCTCGGTCGGTTAACCCTACGAGTGGTCGGTCTCGCATTGTTAACATGGGGAGTCTCGTAGTTCCTTGGATTAAACCAACAATCCACGGCAAAGTGACCGACTTTGCCACAGCACCAACAGTCGAACCTGTTGTATCTCTTCCGAGGCTCCTGCCTTACCCTGGGAACAACGGGTACAGCTGGGGCCTTGGATCTGGAGGTGGAGGCCTCATGGTGATGGCAGTCACATGACTTTGTCACCTTTTGAATAACAGGCTTGACTTTTGGCGCCTGCTTTCCATTATGGCCGCTAGAGAACGGACCATAATTTCCTATGTGGATCTCCTCATAAGGTGCCTTGAAGGCACTCTCACCAAAGTTCTGAGGGAAGTTCCAACCGTCATACCGGCTCTTGGGCTTTGCAACCGAGGGCCGGAAATGATGCCCAAATGTTGACTCAAAGTCATGTTGGTTGCAAGGAAAGCCAGGCTTTCTGAACGCAACAGGACTAAGAGGAGCCTTCCCCTTTTCATCAGCAGAGGCCTTCTTGGCGGCCTTATTCTTCCTCTGGTTCTTGTTTCTCCGAGATGAAGAACCAGATGCCCCAACATGCCCCAAGCCAGCTCCTTTGGCCTGAGCAGAGAAGGTGTCAACGACTGGAAGCACTGTTTTTGGCATAGAGAAGCTCTGTACGATCTTCCTTTCTGCCGCAAGTAGTTCTTCCAATTTGTTGACTTCCTCCTGCTTGAGATCAAGGAGCTGCAAAGACTCTGAGTGCTTTGAAGTCAGGTCAAGGTGTTCCTACCGGAGAGAAATCAAACTAGTGACCTCTTCCCTTAGGGATACACACTCACCCTTAAGGAATTTTACTTCCTTCTTCTCAGCCCTCAGTCTCTTACGGCACTCGTCGAAGGTGTTGAGCAGAAGCTCATACTTCTCGAGGAGTTCAGCTTCGCGGGCCGAAGGGCCATCCTCAGGTTCATCATCCTGAGACTCAGGATCAGAGTCGGAGTCGGAAGAGAGGGGTGTGAGCTTTTACCTTCCCAGTAAATGGGGGACATTCTCCTTCTGAGTCTGAGCGACCCACCAGCCCGAAGTAGGCTTCCTCATCATCACTGGAGTCTGAGGAATCAGACTCACTTAGCGTCTTTGGTCTTCTTGCGATGTAGCTCCGCTCCTTCTTATCTCTGGAGGATTTGAGCTCCTCTCCTTTCCCTTTATCTCTTTTGTTTTGATGGCAGTCGGCCACGACGTGACCTGGCTTATTGCATCCAAAGCAAATAATATCAGAAGAACGATGTTTGTTAGGTTTAGATGCATACCTGTCAGAAGAGTAGTTTTTCTTCTGATGTCTGGATGAGGAGCCGTCTCTCTTCCTTTGATTCCTCATCTTGAGGAATTTCTTGAACTCTCGAGTGATGAGGGAGAAATCCTCTTCCGACAGTTCTGAGCTGGAGGAGCATGGATCGGAGTCCTCCTCTTCTTCCTTATTTCTGGCACGGTACGACACCGCACCCTTCCCTTTTCTGGAGTGACTGGCTTTTAGGGCCACAGTCTTTTCTTTTGCAGCAGCCTTCTCTGCTTCTTCCTCTGCCTTCCTGGTGTTCAGCTGAAGTTCATAGGACATCAGCTTCCCGAACAGGATTTGTGGATCAGTTTCTGCTAGTCTGCCAAATTCTCTGATGGCGCAGATCTTTGTATCCCATTCCTTAGTAAGGGACCTAAGGAATTTGTCATTGAGTTCACCATTGGTGAACACTCTTCCATAGCCCTTGAGGGCATTAACAATCTTCAGGAAGTTCTCGTATGTGACTCCGATCTCTTCCTTAGGCCCCTGCCGGAAGGCCTCATACTTCTGGTTCAGGAGGGATCTCCGATCATCCCTCACTTCATCCGTGCCCTCCATTAGGATGATCAGGCACTGCCAAATCTCCTGAGCTGTCCTGCAGTTGCTGAAGTTTTGCATCATAGAGTCGTCAACCGCGCTGACCAGGATGTTTCTTGCCTTCATGTCAAGGCCCACTAGGACCATCTCATCCTTGTCCATTTCAGAGAGTGTCTTTGGCACTTTCTTGGTGGGATCAATGGTGGAGGCCTTAGTGGGTACATAAGGTCCCTCCAGCACGATCATGAACAGTCGAGGGTCCACTGCTTCCATATAGAACCTGATCCTTTCCTTCCAGATAGGAAAGTTAAGTCTGTTGCACACTGGGATCTTGCCGGAGTACTTGAGCCCGTCCATAGTAGCTGTATGTCTCCTTGTTGACACTAGTGGCAGGATTCACCTCAAGGTGTTAGCCTTTTTATTGAGGAACCTCCCTCTGATACCACTTGAAAGTCCACCTAGTGTCGGCTATGTGCACCTATGGGGGGGGGGGATAGGTGACGTGTGGTTCTTTTGCGAAATTACAGATGTACCTGCACAATAAAAACAACAAACACAGCACACAGAAAACCCAGCAAATTTATAGTGGTTCCCCGACTTGGGTACATCCACTTTCCCCCTTCGACCTATCTCCCCAACAAGGGACGACTCGGTCACTTCACCAACGGGATTGAAATCCAATCCCTTCACTAACGGAAGGAGCCCTTCCACACGTGAGAGTCAACACTCCCACAAGTCGGGTTGCACCCAACCCTTACAACACGGAACAAGAGTTCCTTTACAATGAAATAAAAGTAGAATGTACACGTGATACAAACTTCTCTTGGAGACACCGGTGTTCCTCTTTGTTCGACGACGTGTTCTTGAAGTCGATGAAGAGTCTACGACCTTGGTCTCTCTTGGAGAGGATTTCCCCGGAACCGGCGGCGGCACACGAGCGGCGGATAGCTTCGGGATCGGCGGCTACGATGAAGTGCAGCTGCTGAACTTGGAGATCCAAACTTCATTGCGAAGCAAGCTCGGTCTACCAACGGTCACACGAGGATCGGTCGTCTCGATCGATTCGGATGGGAAGTGTTTCCGATCAACAAATCGAGAGACAAAGGATCTCTGGATAGACTCGTGAGACTCAAGCCTTGCTAAGCTACTGTCGCCGGAGATCGGGAAGAAGATCTATCGGTGGCGGCGACGGACTTGCGCGAGCGGCGACGGAGGCGGCGGAAGGATTTCGCGATTTTAGGGTTTCCGTGTGCTCGCGTATTTTCTCTGTGTCTGTACTGTTCAAAATACCCATGTATTATACTGTAGCTACCCCCAATAAGACCGTTTGTGGGACCCACAGAGGTAGCCCCCAAGTCCCGGTCCAGATATTAAACAGCGGCAGAATCCGGTTCAGGAAATTAACTGAGAAAACGCCAAGGAAAAATCGGCGAGAATCGCAGACGATTCTCGACGAATCGGTGAGAATCATCAAGTGATTCTCGACGATTCGTCGAGAATCGATTGTGATTCTCGTCGAATTACTTGTCGATTCTCAACGAATTCAACTTGTATTCATGGGCTGCATGACCATTGGTTCGGCGGGAATTACAAGCGATTCTCGCCGAATCTTACTTGGCACCATATTGAGATGGCCAGAAGGAGTCGGCGAGAATCATTGATAATTCTCGTCGATTCGGCGAGAATCACCAAGTGATTCTCGCCGATTCGGCGAGAATCACTTGGTGATTCTCGTCGAATTTGCCTTACGATTTTTCGTCTTCCACCTAGGAGCTGCTCCTTGATCCTCCATGCTCCTTGTCTTCTCTTGCATATGAGCGGCCCTGTACTTGAAAGTAAGTGCACTCCAATAGAGAGAGTACACATAGGCCAACACACTGATCTGCTCAACGAGGGATTACGTCGTGCAGATCCGTGTATATTGACCTACTGCACCCTGACATTGGTGTGCACTTAGCGTGGAGAAACTGCAAGTACAACTTGAAAAAGGTTATCAAATACATAGTCTATTGACCTTAGCTTGTCCAGGGGCTTCTTCAAATCAGGTACATTGTGGATACAATACCCAACAAAATGGAAGTACTTGAAACACTTGGAAAGTCTATTGAAAATTTTCAAGTGACAAATATTTCTTTAAATAGACTTGATTAAACGTTCTTAAATAGTAATACGAACAAAAATTCACTATTTTAGGCACAATAGTACCTAAGGGACCCAACAAATACCTAATTGGAATTATGGGATCCGCTTCTTTTGTCGTATTATTATATCTCGAAGTATTGAAGGGGCCCATTCGAAAACAATTAGATGATGACAAAATTATGAAAGATTTGTATTCCTTATTTCGATTCAACAATGTACCAAGAGCCCCCCCCCCCCCCACATAATCGGACGTGAAAGTTTACTCTCATCCGGCTCAAATAGTTACACCAAATAAAGAAAGGAATTCTTCTTTTTAAACTTGTTTGAGAAAACCTACAAAAAAGCTACCCTTTACTCAAGTTTCCAATAAGGACCGGCCTTTCATTGATTCATTCTTATATTTTTTTATTTTTATTCTAACCTTTTTGCTTTTTTTATGTTTCTTTATGTTTACGAAAAAAGGAAATGTGAAATTCTTGAGTAGTTTACTTCCCCTCAAATAATGAATCCCCTGAAAGGAAGATTTTGGGACTCGTAAAGGATTTCTTTGTCTATATATTGTATTGTTCTATTCGATCTTTTTTAGATCCCTACTCACCTCGATGGTTATGTCATGACGTCTCTTGAAGCATATATGCGATAGATAGGCTCCTGTAACCGTGTCATATTTGCTTGCCTGAACAGAATTTCTTTCTCAAAGAAATTTCCACAAAAAATTATTTTTTTCACGAGGTATAACTAACTATTCCTATATTATCTATTTTGGATTCGACCATGGATTAATTCCCCCTTTCTTCCTTTTTTAAGTATGGAATGTGCCCATAATTCTGAGCTTCATGTTCCTCCTCCCAATATACATGTCAGAGCTAGGGGCATCCCAATCAGATTGAATGGTATGACAGTTTCTCAGTCCAAATCTGTCAAATGCAAATTTTGATCAAATCACACATCGCAATATACTAGGCCCTCTAATTCCCTAAAAGGTTTATCTAAAAGATTCGCAATATAACTAGGAAGATGTTTCAAATACCACACATGAGTCACTGGACATGCTAGTTTGATGTATCCCATTTTGTACCTTCGTATCCAAGAATCAACAAATTCCACCCCGCATTCTTCACAAGATTTTGGGTCTTCTTTTTCAGTTACAATCACTCGGTAATTTCCACAAGCACAAATCCCACTTTTTATGGGTCCGTAAATTCTTTCACAAAACAATTCATCTTTCTCCGGTTTATTGGTTTTATAATGAAAAGTATAAGGTTTTGTCACCTCTCCAACTATCTCTCCATTGGGTAGAATTTTTTTTTGCCCAAGCCCTGATTTGTTGAGGGGAAACTGGTCCAATTCGAAGTTGTTGATGTTTATACTGGTCTATCATAAAATATAAATTCTAATTCATTGAGATAAAGCTTCCTTCCTATTAATCTGGAAGTTCTTTTCAGATACAAGGAAATGATTCAGTTCTAGGGCCAAAGATCGTAGTTCTCGAACGAGCAATCGAAAAGATTCCGGAGCACCCTCTGTGTTAGGTACTGTTGATCCAATAATCGTAGCACCAAGCACTTCTTGACGAGCTGTAATATGATCAAATTTATAAGTAAGCATCTCTTGTAAAATATGAGCAACACCAAATCCCTCTAGAGCCCAAACTTCCATTTCTCCTACTCTTTGCCCCCTTGTTTGGCCCTCCCTCTAAGAGGTTGTTGTGAAACAAGTGCGTAATGCCCACCGTAACGCCCATGGATTTTATCATCAACTTGATGAATTAATTTGAGGATATAGGACTTTCCTATAAGAACAGGTTGTTCAAAAAGATCTCATGTTCTTCCGTCAAATATTCTGCTTTTTCCGAAAATTCGGGTTCAAGTACCCATGGATTTTTTGTTTGCTTACTGGCTTCATATAATTCAAAAAACACTAGTTTTCTTGAGGCCTATTGCTCATATCTCTCATCAAAGGGTGCTATTCTATAATGTTTCTTTAGCAGATCCCCCGCTAGCCCAAGCGAACATTCAAATATATGTCCCACACTCATTCGTGAGGGGACTCCTAATGGGTTGAATACCATATCAACGGGCGTTCCATCTTGCAAAGAGGGCATATCTTGTTTAGACAAAATCTTAGAAATTATACCCTTATTCCCATGCCTTCCAGCTACTTTATCACCTACTTTGATTTCACGTTTCTGTGAAATATATACACGAATCTTTTCTGAATTATAATTGGAAACCCCCTTTCTATGGATCTATCTCACATCAATAACTCGACCCCTTGCACCTATAGGTAGTCTTAGAGAAGTTTCCCTTGAAGTGGATACCTGAATACCAAGTATAGCTCGTAATAATCTATCTTCCGGAGCATATGATGATTCGTTCGCTGTCTGAGGTGTTAATTTACCTACTAAGATATCGCCCGTTTCTATCCAAGATCCCAGGATCACAATTCCATTTCTGTCTAAATTGCGGAGTAAATGAGCCTCTAAATGCGGGATCTCCTTAGTGATTTTTTCAGGGCCTTGGATTGTTACATGAGTCTGAATTTCATATTTACGTATGTGAAAAGAAGTATAAATATCTTCATAGACCAGACGTTCGCTAATTAGTCATCTTCAAAATTGTAACCCTCCCATGGCATATAAGCTACTAATACATTTTTTCCTAAATCGAGTTCCCCACCAGCTATAGCCGCACCACCCGCTAGAATTTGTCTCTTTTAAATGTATTTTCCCCGCCGAACTTGAGTTTTTTGATGCATACAAGTATTTTTGTTAGAATGTTGATACATAACTAATGAAATGCTTAGAGTATCCCCATTACTTGAGAAAATAATTTTGTGAGTATCGGTATAAATAATTTTTCCCTTTCATTTCGCTATAGCTGAAATCCCCAAATCTAGAGCCGTTTGACCTTCCAACCCAGTTACAACAATGCACTTCTCGGACCGAGAAAGCGGAACTACTTGGCGTTGCATATTAGAACTCATTAAAGCTCGATTCGCATCATTATGCTCGATAAAAAGAATGAGGGAAGCTCCAATATAAAAATATTGGAAGGGAAAAATACTTCTAAGATGAATCTCTTCCCATACAATAGTAAGGAATTCTTGACGATATCGAGCTGGAACAATCTGTTGTTCTTGAATACCCTGATTCAAGGCCAAAGAATTTCCTGCTACTACCATATAATATTCATCTCTATTTGGTGATAAAGAAACCATCTGTGCCTCTTTTGATCTCTCGGATAATTCATAAAACGGACTCTTTATGGATCCCCAATAACCAACCTTCACATGATTAGCTAATGATCCAATAAGTCCAACATTGATTCCTTCGGACGTATCAATTGGACAAATACGTCCATAGTGACTCAGGTGGATATCTCGTATCCGAGAAAACTAGCATTTCGCCCCCTCAATCCTCTAGGACCCAAATAACTCCATTTTCGCGCATGAACAATTTGTGTCAACGGATTAGTTCGATCCAAACTTGAGATAAAGGGTGTAGGCCAAAAAATGATTCATAAGTAGTTGTTAATGAAGTTTAAGTTACCAAATTTTGAGGAGTCGGTATCAATTTATGCCTGATTGCTCCACATATAGTTCCTCGAACCGCATTTTCTAAACGAACAATAGCCAATCTGAATTGATCTTGTAATAGATCGGCTACAGAACGAATACGTTTATTTTTCAAGCGATTCATATCGTCAAGTGTACCCATTCCCAATTTCATTCCAATCAAATGATACACAACAACCGATAGATCTCGCGGTAACAAAAATGTATTATTTCGGGATATATCAAGATTCAGTCTCCGATTCATATTTCGTCGACCAATCTTTCCTAATTCACATCTTTGTTGAAAACATTTCTTTTGTAATTCCTTACATAAGGACTCAGAAAATACCGGATCCCCCCTACACAGGCAAATTGTTGATAAAACTCCAAAATAGCATTTTCTTTTGACCCAATCTTTTTTTTTCTTTATCATTCGGGAAAGACAAGAAAATTTAAGGGTAACAAACATTATCTAGAATTTCTTTTAGATAAGAGAAGATACATTTTTAAACGACGTGTGTTTTGAGAGAAAATAATTCGAATAAAAAAAAAATTTAAAAAGATCTAAGAAAAAAGAGGAAGTCTTTTTTGTAAAAGGATAAGTACAATGGGATTCAAGATCAAATAATAATAATAATAATAATAATAAGAAGAAAGGAAAAATTTCAAATAAAAATGAGGAGAGGAATAGAATCTAAGAATATAGATAAAATTTTTATATATTTTAGATTTGGATGAAATTTGGCGGCATGGCCAAGTGGTAAGGCGGGGACTACAAATCCTTTATCCCCAGTTTGAATCTAGGTGTCGCCTGATCAACAAAAAAAACTTGGAATTTATTCATCCTATTGATCGAACTTTACGAATTCCTGCCCCGCAAAAGCATAGGCAAGGAACTTGGGTCTTGATTTTGAGAACCCGTAGGCCTATCTCTATCTATAAATGTCATCAAAATCTGGGTTATTAGTGCGGCTCAAACAGGTACCAATAATTCTAAAGCAAACCCATCTTCTTAATGATTGCTTTGGGCTATTCTGAATGGAATAAAATAAAAGAAAGAGTGAGAATTCTTTTTAGACATCAGAACTATGATTGAAAGTCTTGGTATCTAAGGGTTCCTAAGAAACACTCCATTTTGACTCCTAAGGTTAAAGAAAGTATTCTTAAAAGACCATAAAGAGAATTATATACCTTTCTTAATAGTGTCTACAAACTATGTCTACAATGAAATTAGATTGGATAGGCTGATAGGAAATTCATTTAATAATTGTGGAAAGAACTAAAGATACTCTGTATCCAGAGCCACTATAGGTTCTGAGTGCTCATAAATTGAATCAGAATGGTTAAATTTTTATTCTATTTCATTTTCTTCTTTTTATTGAACTTATTTGTCTTTTTTATATTCATATTGTCTTACTTTTTTACTCTCTTATATTACTAATCTTCTTATATTATTCTTTTCTTTATTTTATTTATATTTGATTTATTATTTTTCGATTTTTTTCACAAATTTAATAATAATGTTTAATAATAATGAATAAGAAAGAATTGGAAATATAGGAACTTTTATGAGTGTATTTTTTCATCAATAGCCATAAGTAAGAACCCTTTTTTTTACTTTGCACCATTGATTCGACTATGATTATGAATCAATAATCAATAATGGAATAATCTCATTTCATAGAGATAGGGGACATCATTCACATGGATATAGTAAGTCTAGCTTGGGCTGTTTTAATGGTAGTGTTTACATTTTCTCTTTCACTTGTAGTATGGGGAAGGAGTGGGCTTTAGAACTAGAAGTCTTACTAATTTAGTAGTTTACTAAAGAATCTAATTCTATCAATTGTGATCGTTTTGTGAAAGCTGAAAAAAAATACCTTAACCTTAACTAGGTTTAGTTTATCTATATTCATTTATCTATATAATATTAGTATATTAGTATATTAGTATTTATAGTAATAGTATTAGATTTATATTTTCTATTGAATTCTCTTTCATATTTTTCTTTTATTATAATTAATTTTTTTCGATGGACTTCCATACCCATAAGCATAAGAATATATATATGAAAAATAAGGAATTCAAGCAGTTGGTCTTGCGATTATTTGGAAATGCAGACAAATGGATGTAGAGAGAAAGGGGGTGCTATTTCATTTTGATGTACGTCGAATATATATATATATTCTTATTAGATATATATTGTATATATATATTGTCAATTTATCTAAAAGCTTCTTTCACACTCACATACTCAATTGTATAGTGTGGTAGAAAGAGCTATATATATAGCTCTTTCTACCACACTATCTCTGATAATTTTGATCCACATTGAATTTAAGACTGAAATAGAGTTTTAAACCCTTTCATTTATTCAATCATTGATAAAAATGAGGAATTCAAATTAATCATTTTGGCTGGCTGTTTTGACGTATATTATAAGTAAAAAAGGCAGTAGGAACTAAAATGAACAGCGCAGTAGCAATAAGCGCAAGAATATTGACTTCCATAATCTCTTTGTTTTCTTCTTTCACAATAGTTCGGGATCTAATCCCATAGAGATGATAAAGTGGACTATTATCAATTCAAAGGTATGAATTGCATCTTGATAATACTAACCCGGAACAATGTTATGAATAACAATAACAAATTTATTTCTCGTCGCGAATTTAATAGTATAATATAGGAAGATTTTTTTATCCATACTCAATCTAAATTAAATAGAAAGAAAATTAGGATTCTTTATTGTTATTGGATCATAAATCCCATTTTATTTTCCCGCCTTTCCGTTTTTTACTTTTCTATCACTATTCCTATACATTTATCCAATTCTTATTCCTTTCCTTATATTATAAAATTATGAAGTATGAGGTATCATATGGCCAAGATTCTATGGGTCATACAATATGCAAATAGAAACATGAGATGTAAAAAAAAGGACGATTGAAGTATCAAAAATATAATATTCCAATAGATTGATTCAAAATCAAAAGGGGACATTGCTTAGTTAGTATTTTATTAGTATCCTTTGTAACTAGAACACATACATAAAAAATGCAGAGTGCAATTTTGATGAGAATGAGATAGATTATTTTCAATTTATTATTACGGATACATAAACAAAGTTTGTTCGGAACTAAAGAAGGTGTGATTTCATCTGAACCCCAAAAGTACTCTATCGAGTTAAGTTCGTTGTGTATCATATAATAAACAAGGATTTTAACATATGTTTCTCCCTTACCAAAAGTAAGGGAGAAACATATATATATATAGATATATATATATATATATATATATATATATATATATATATATATATATATATATATATATATATAATACCAGGCGGATACAATCCGCTACACCAATCACTCACTGCTACCCATAGGGAGTTATTGTACTCTAAGCAGTGTATTATACCAGTCATTCCTTCAATACTCGAGATCAAGGTTAAACTCATCATATGGCTATGGGGGTATACCTCATCCAACCCTTTCTAGCATTTATCACATGCATATGCATCATAATTATTCAATCATCTCTACTGAACTTCATTTCACAAACCTCCAAGTACTCGCAACAAGTACTCTTTCCAAAACTTATTAATCATGCAAGGGGTGATCACATTATCATCAACTATCTCCTAACTGATCTCCTGAGTAATCAATTCGAAGAATAAGGAAATCATCCAAATAATAATACATCACGGCTACGCGCCACAGTTTACCAAAACTAGCATTCATGAAGCTACAGTCCACCAAAAATTACGAGCAACCTCAAATCAAAAAGGTATTTTCAAGGGTTACAACTTCCATGTTGAGCCTAGGGTCCAAATCCAAATTTATCATACCTGAAATTGGATTTCATTCTAGCCGTGTACACTTAGACAGAACCAACCTGCGCCTAAATTATTACAGCGCAACTGTAACATCCCATGTTACTTCTGGACCCCTCAACTTAGATTGGGTTAGGCATGGGGTGAGATTTAAGGAGATCAACTAGGTTTGACCCTAGGTAGTGGGTGGTAGCCATGTGGAGCTCACTATAGGACCATAGTCAAACTAGGTCAAACTAGCCTAAGTGAGGACCCTAGCCACACCATGACCCCACCACATTGCCCTAACCCTAAAAATAATCTAAGTGGACCCTAGGGCATGTCACTAGGTCAACACTTTGACCCCAATTGACCAAGGTCAACCTTGGGCTTAATTTGGTCAAACCCACACTCATAAGCCCAATTAGCCTAAGTAGGGCACCCCCTTGACCCAACCTAAGTTAGGTGGTGCCACTAGACCCATTTCCTTCAAATGGGGTCAGCCCACCCACCATGGTTGACCAAGTCAACTCAAAGTCAACATAGTCAACTATTTGACCCAAAAGAGTGAAATGAAGACCAAGCCACCCTCCTTTGGACCAAGCCCACCAAATTTGGCCCATGGCCAGCCCAAGTGAACAAGACCAGTTCTACCCCTCTAAATCAGGAGAGAGAATGCATGCAAGGGGGTAGAAATGGGATTTTGAGAGAAAGAGGAGAGAGAAATAGGGATGAAAGGGAATGGTGGCCACATGGCCACCCTTTCAGCTGATTTCCTCTGCCCAAAACCAGCTGGCCGACCTCCTCACTCCATTCCAGTAGAAAATAGGGGCTGAGAGCCACTTGGCAGCAGGGGCGGAGCAACCAAGGTTGAGCCCGAGCTCACCTTGGTTGTATCTCCCCATATACTCCACCTCAGCCCAAACAGACCTCACCAAAACCTTCAGGAGGTAGAAAGGAGTGGAATTCGAGTGCTGGAACATGGAGAACGATGGAGAATCAAGGAATCGGGGAGGAGCTCGCCGGCGCACCACCACCATGGCAAACCGCCGCCTAACCCGCAACCAAGCCCCAATCCAGGTTCGTTTTACCTCACCTCTACCTATACTAGATTTCTAGATCCATTTAGGGAGATATCGAGCTCAATCGAGCCCGATGCCATGAGAGGAAAATGAGAAAATCCGGGCTTTTTCTTCTTGCTCGGGTTCGCTGGAGGAGCCAACTCCGACGGCCCCACCGCCGGGAAACGCTAGCTCCCACCTTAGCAAAGGTGGTGGCGACATCCGCCGGTGGTGGTGGTGGCTCATCTGGCCGGAAACCGCCAGCAAACATCACCCAGGAAAACTCAATCTCAGCCGTTAATCCATTGGAGAAGATGAACGGATTCCGTCCATTTAGGCTTTAAGATTCGTGCAGATTTATTAATATGATTTAATTTAATGTGATGAATAGTATGATTTCTGTCACAGAAATACAGTCATGTTGCATGTTATTTTTAGGCCTCTTAGAAGCATTTACAGAAACTAGTCCCTAAATGCAAAATGTAGCTGACTGTCTTACCTTTAATTTGCCATCTTAAAGTTGTGATTTGGTATAGTGTACAGTCCTGTAGGGCATTTCTCCTAGGACTGGTCCTAGACTAGGGCAGAAATTCAATTGGATGCCCAAGTCAAACCAGCAATCACCATGACCGAAAATTTTGGGTACATGCATAATTAGGGCATACCTAGCTCCTGCCAAAATTTAGGAATTTTTGAAACACTTGTTCCTATAGTTTTGGTCATAATTTCAAAATGTAAATAAATGAAATATAGGGAGTTATATGACTCCTCATGGCCCCAAATTTTGGGGGTGGGTCCTTGGGAACACCTTTAGTGCATGATAAAAATTCCAGCACTTTTGGATCAATGCATGATGGGAAAATCCACTTGCATGTGTTGGTGTACATATTGCCTTGGGTGCTAATAGCAATAGTTCAAATATTGTGTATTCAGCCTAATGGAGGCATGCAAAAATCTTGGATTTGTTTACAGTGGTTCATTAGGGTAAATTTCACCCCTCAAATTAATTATGGGATTTTTGGAATCAAAAATCTCATTTATTGGAATTTATTTTAAATGTAGCTCTTTTGAAAAATAAATTTGGAAAATAGGTTTTTCACAAGCACAAATCCTCAAACTTTACCCAGATATAGATAAGGTTACATTTGACTTAGGCAAAATTTGATCCTTCTGTTTGAAGAGCTTTTGGAATAAAATATCTTAAAATGCCCATTTTACCCTTATTTCATTTCTTCTTGAATTGATGGATATGCACCTCGGAAAAATTTGGAAATAATTCTAGTGCTGTAAAATTGTATTGATAGTCTTTAAATTAATATAATGACATTTTTGGTAAATATATAAGAATGGAAATTGATAGGCCATTACACAATAAAAGTTGATGAAACTCTGCCAATAGTCATAAATTAATGTTTTATATGTTCTGTAATTTTCCTGGAATTTTGGATTACATATTACCTGTACATCATTTGGAAAATGGAATTTATGTGAATTTGGTATTAAATAAGAAATTGGAATACATAATCAAAGGAAAATTATGAAACTCTGTAGACAGTAATATTTTATCATTATACAACTCAGGAAAAATTACCTAGGTCAGTGGATGTTAAATCATACTACTTCATGTGTAAAGTGACCTAGTAATTTAATTTAAAAGATTTAATTAAAGGATTATTTGGCCAAGGAAAATTATGAGAATTCATAGGATAGTTCCCTTAGCCCATACCACCCTAGGATAAATATTTAGGGGCAAGATGCCTTAAGGATTGGAAGATTCCATTTTTAGGGTAGTAATAGGACATGATCTGCATATAACATAAATAGGTCTTGCCTTAGGGGTTACCAGGGGATTGATTATCAGAAGAAATAAGAGAGTGCAACATGAATGATCCCTGGTGGGTAGTATGGTCTTAGTGATGGGTCAAAAGTGCAAGTCTTTAGGTAGCAACTAGAGTGGGGGTCGACGGAAGACCGTCGGTTTCCCGGTAACATCTTAAGTCACTAGGGTTGTACCGGAGCAATAAAGAGAGCTGGGGTGAAACATGGGTAGCCATCAACTAAAGTAAATATCCTTGCGAAAGGGAACGCTGGGCGTAATCCCAACACAGTTCCTAGTGCCCCTTGAGAGCCCTTCACAGGGAATACCGGGGGCAGTCCTGGGATTAACCTTAAATCACTAAGTAAAATAACTCGTAGACAAGAGTAGTCTAATAGGCTAGGACATTTGTTGTACCTTCTCGCCCGTGTAGGGTTGGAGAGACTCATGATATATGCTCACCCGTTTAGGGTTTGAGGGAATTGGTATAAAGGCATTATTGTGCGTTCTCACCCGGGTTGGGTTTGAGGGTTTCAGGACGTGTTTGGTCCTGCGAGCGGGAGGCTCGGTATGAAATACTTGCATGTGCATAAATATAGTGGCGGGGCATGCGGTACTGGCCGTTCGTCATACCGATGACAGTACGGTACACCAGGAGGTTGTGAGGGTTAGAGGGGTCAGTGGGTTATTTTACACTACGGTCTGGAGGACGACCCCCGATAACGCACATCCGACCCATCAAGACTGACGGGTTGTCAACAAAGTATGTACACGAGACTTTAGAGTGCACCTTGGACGTGTACAGAGGCGTATGAGAGGGGTCTAAGGCTTGGTAGTGTGCATACCGGCCTAGAAGCGGAGACGCTCGCTCCGCTGCTGCCGTAGCCACAGCGGTGGTACCCGAGAGTGATGCTAGCTCTCAAAAAGTGGGAACTAAAGGTCTGTGATCACAGAGTCGTTGTGTGTGAGTTGCACTTGCTTGTGCATGAAATTGCATCATAACATTCATTCATATTAGGTCATACGCTTCATAGATCCATATCATATAAATTAGTATGGGCTCTTTTATATGATAAGTTAAATTTCCTGGAAATCCAAACTTATATATTTGTATGGGCATTTATATAAGTTAGGGTACGTTTGTGATGATAGTATAGTGGTAGAATATTTTATATACTTGCCCTTACTACTGTCCTTACTTCCTTTACTGTACTGCTCTTACTTACTACTTGTACTATACTTAGAACTGCTAGAGTAGATCATTATTACTTATTACAACTGCTAGTTAGATTCTGTCACCTGCTTCCACTTTTGCTACCCCTTGTTGTCCTCCGCTTCATCCTCCCGCTCGGTGCCTAGGAGCGCGGGGCGAGGTGCGGAGGAAACGACTTAGTCTTTTTGACTAATGGTCGGTGACCATACTATTTTAGGAGCCCGTGGAGATGGAGCACCAGCACGTCGAGGAGGCAGGACTTGAGGAGCAGATACCGCTTCAGCAGGCTACTACCACTACTGTGCGTCCTCAGGTGGGACGAGATCTGATATACTAGTATAGCTTCTGCTTTTATTTATTTTGAGAGAGAGTGGTTTTGATGTACTGGGCATAAGCCCTTATTACTCTTTCTTTTGTACTCTTCTGTGGACTATATTGTGTACCTTTCATTTCATATATATGATTGTACTATGTGACTTGTGGACTAGTGGATTTATATACTGCCTTACTTGTTCTTCTCATATTGGCCTGCAGGTTAAATGATCGTACTAGCCGGCAGGATCGGCGTATTGCGGTGTCGACTAACCCGTGCGTTAGTGCCACCGTAAGACGGCGGTTCTGGGCATAAGACCCGGTAGCCCTCCTTGGTAAGGGGGGGTCTTACAAACTGGTATCACTTGAACAACGATCATATGAGAAAGAAGTCCACAACATGGGACCACCCCCGCCCGAGCATTAGTTTGCGGACAAACTATGCAGCGGAAGCAGTGGTGTGCCCATGCGCAAAAGTCACATAAATGGTCCACAAAGTACAATGAATTAGGCCAGTTCTGTTTTAACCTTACCTTTATGCAACCTCCACAGGTCGCCGCGCCGCAAAATGTGGCTCCTCCCCCTCCAGCTGCCACTCCATTCCTACATACGGAGATGGGGCAGACCTTGACGGCGATTCTGGATGCCTTCAGATCCCAGCAAGTCCCGGCTCCACAGCCAAATCTGGGGTCGAGCTGGCTGAGTGCATTCAAGAGCCTGTCCCCACCGACGTACCGTGGGACAGAGGATGCGGTAAAGACGGAAGAATGGTTGGAGGCCATACACGAGATCTTAGCAGGCATCAGCTGCTCGGTCGGCGAGACAGTACCTCTAGCCACCTCTGCACTAGAGGCTCATGTGAAGAGATGGTGGAAATCAGTGCGGGAGTCTACATATGCGGACTTTGAGCTATCAGAGATATCATGGGAGGAGTTTGGCGATGTATTTCTGGAGCACTTCATCTCTGCTATGGACGGAGATGCCTTGGAGGAGAGGTTTTTGAACCTCAGGCAGGGGACTAGATCGGTGATCGAGTATCATAGAGAGTTCTCTCATTTGGCCAGGTTCGCAGGGATTCAGGATATCGATGATAGGAGGTATGCCAAGAGGTTCTACCGGGGCCTCAGGGACTATTTGAGGCAGGCCTTGCTGTTCATTTCTCATGGCACATCTAGGCAGATCATCGAGATGGCAAAGAAGCTGGAGGCTGACCAGCTGATGGTGCGAGCCGGAGGGAAGAGACCATTTGATGGGTCGACATCAGGAGAGAGCAGCAGGGGCTCTCAGAGAGGCAGGACTATCGGATACAAGAAGGGTGGGGACGTCGTCGTCCCAACTTCAGGCAGGAGCAGGGGCCTCCTCCAGCATTGGCTCCCCCACCTCTACAGATGCATGATCCGAGGAGACAGGATGACCGAGGCCACCGACAGGTAGTTTGTTACGGTTGCCGCCAGCCCGGGCACATTAGGTCGGAGTGCCCGCATCGATTTCATCCTCCTCCTCCACCTTCAGTGGCCCCAGTACAGCAGGGCCGAGGCCGAGGCCGAGGACGAGGCCGAGGTCGGGGGTATCACGGCAGGAGATGCGAGTAGGAGCAGATATACGCCTTGGACCTCACAGAGCAGAGGAACCCCGAGGAGGTTATCACACTTACTTAAAGTTAATTATTAAATTTCTTGAATTTTCAATTATATATAGTACCTGGAACTATAGGTTAACAGTTAAATTTAACGTAAACAAACCTCAGGCATAGTTATGATCAGCGGCAAGCCCGCTCATACTCTCTTCGACACGGGTGCTTCGCACTCGTTCGTATCCGAGGCCTTCATCGACGGACTCGAAGGCGTGGAGAGGTTTCCTGGACTAGAGATGAGGGTGCGTCTACCCGATGGGTCAGAGCTGCGGACCACTGCACATTGTGATATGGAGGCCGAGATTGGAGGCAAGGCATTTGAGGCGCCAGCAACTATTCTGAAGCTGCAGGACTTCGACTTGATCTTGGGCATGGCATGGTTACATCGGAACCATGCTCAGATAGATTGTCCGTCCAGGACGATCACGCTAAGGCATGGCGACTCTCATGTTATCATTGAAGGTATTCAGCATATCTGCCACCTATTGTTATCTTCTGTATAGGCTGTGAAGGCCCACGAACAGGGTGAAGAAGTTTATCTTATCTGCTTTGAGATGGTGGGAGCAGAGACGACTATTTCAGATATTCCGGTGGTCCGGGATTTCTCCGACGTATTCCCGGAGAAATTGCCCGGGCTACCACCTGTTAGAGACTTGGATTTCAGGATTCAGCTAGTACCGGGAGCGAGGCCGGTGTCCCGGGCACCCTACAGGATGGCTCCCAGGGAGTTAGCAGAGTTTAGGACTCAACTACAGGAGCTAGTCGAGTCAGGATTTGTGCGGCCCAGTTCATCGCCGTGGGGAGCGCCAGTTCTCTTTGTGAAGAAGAAGGACGGGTCATTGCGGCTATGCATAGATTACCGGGAGCTGAACCGGTTAACAGTCCGCAATACCTATCCTCTGCCTCAGATATATGAGTTATGTGACCAGCTGCAGGGAGCCTTCTGGTTCTCCAAGCTAGATTTGCGATCCGGTTACTACCATCTCCGTATCAGGGAAGAGGACATACCGAAGACGGCATTCAGTTCACGCTATGGATTATACGAGTTCACGGTGATGCCTTTTGGGCTCACGAATTCCCCTGCCGCATTCATGAGTCTAATGAACCGTGTATTCGAGCCCTTCTTAGACCGCTTCGTGATTGTATTCATCGACAACATTCTTATATATTCTCGTACTCAGGAGGAGCATACGGAGCACCTGGCGCAGGTCTTGCAGAGGCCGAGGGTGTCCCAGATGTACGCAAAATTTTCAAAGTGCCAGTTCTGGCTGCAGGAGGTGGCTTTCCTGGGGAACACGATCAGTGGGGCTAGATTAGCAGTGGACCCAGCCAAGATAGAGACAGTGAGGGATTGGCCACGACCGAAGACCGCATCTGATATTCGCAGTTTCTTGGGACTAGCATGGTATTATCGCAAGTTCGTGGAGGGATTCTCGAGGATAGCACTCCCCCTCACGTCCTTGACGAAGAAGGACGCAGATTTTGTTTGGTCAGAGCGGTGCGAGACTGCTTTTCAGGAGCTGAAGGACCGACTCATCTCATCCCCCATTCTTGTGCTTCCATCCGGGAGCGAAGGATTCCAGATCTACACGGACGCCTCTTACCAGGGGATGGGTGCAGTCCTGATGCAGCATGGACATGTTATTGCTTATGCTTCAAGATAGTTGAAGAAGCATGAGCATAACTATCCAGTACATGACCTAGAGCTCGGGGCTGTGGTATTCGCCCTAAAGATATGGAGGCATTACTTATACGGGATTCATTGTGACATCTTTTCAGATCACAAGAATCTTAAATATATCGATACACAGAAGGACTTAAACCTGAGACAGAGGAGATGGCTGGAATTCCTCTGTGACTATGATTACAAGATCCACTACCATCCGGGAAAAGCGAACATGGTAGCAGATGCTTTGAGCAGGAGGGCCGGCACTTCTGGACCGGAGCCCCGGTTGATGTCTATAGAGCTGCTACAGATGATGGAGGACATGCACATTACCATGGTATCTGAGACCAAGCCAGTAGTGTATCGAGAGTATTTGAGCTCAGTGATCAGTGGCGATGATATACAGGAGCGCATCCAAACACATCAGAGGCTGGATGCTGCGTTACAGTCGATTTTTAGTGCCCTGGAGAGGGGCAAGGTTGAGGACTACACGCTACAGGATGATCTTCTTCGATTTCGTGGGCGCATCTACATACCAGCAGGGGGCAGTATCCGGGATGACATACTCAGAGAGGCTCATTGCTCCAGATATTCAGTGCACCCTGTCATCACCAAGATGTGGGCAGATTTGCGGAGGTCTATGTATTGTCACGGGATGAAGAGGGAGATCAAGGATTTTGTGACCCATTGCGAGACCTGTCAGCGTGTGAAAGCAGAATGCAAGAGCCCGGGAGGTTTACTACAGCCACTGTCAGTTCCAGAATGGAAGTTCGAGGACATTGCTATGGACTTTGTACATGGATTACCTCACTCCCACTCTGGGCATGATTCTATATGGGTCATAGTGGATAGACTAACCAAGGTAGCACGATTTATTCCAGTTCGGAAGGATGCCCCAGTTGCAGTTCTGGTGAGATTATTTGTGGAACAGTTCGTCAGATATCATGGCATTCCCAGGACGATTGTTTCGGACCGTGATGGTCAGTTCACTTCGAGCGAGTGGAGGGCCGTGCATGCTTACTTGGGATCTCGGCTTACTTTTAGTACCGCCTTCCATCCGCAGACCGACGGACAGACCGAGCGGACGATCCGGACCATGGAGGACCTACTCAGACTATGCATATTGGATACGGGGAAGCCCTGGGAGAGGCTGCTGCCACTGATTGAATTCTCGTACAATAATAGCCACCAGGCTAGCATCAGGATGGCTCCATATGAGGCACTTTATGGGAGGAGATGTCGGACACCGCTATCATGGGTTCAGGATGTGGATACCAGGGCTCTCGGATCGGATTATATAGAGGATACTGAGGTTCAGATTCGATTGATCAGAGATCGGCTACTAGAGGCCCAGAGCAGGCAGGCAAAGTATTATGATGCTCGGCACCGGAAGGTGGAGTTCCAGGTTGGAGACAAAGTATTCTTGAAGATACGTCCAATACACGGTGTCTCTCGGGTGCGGAGGCACAAGAAGCTCAGTCCACGATACATGGGGCCCAACCTGATCCTGGAGCGGATCGGCCCGTTAGCTTACCGACTGCAGCTGCCACCGGAGTTGGGTGCATTACATGACGTCTTCCATGTCTCTTCCTTGCGAAGAGCTCTCCTTCGGTCGGAGCAGCACATTACTACTACAGCCGGACCGGTAGAGCCTGACAGATCAGTTAGATTGGAGCCGATCCGGATTGACGATACAGCCATCCGAGTGTTGCGGAAGAAGAAGGTCCCTCTTGTGAAGGTGTTGTGGTCCAACCATGGACGGGAGGATCACACCTGGGAGCCGGGGGATCTGATGCTGGAGCAACACCCGGAGCTATTTGCATCAGGTACTTTCAAGTTATGTTTTGAAGTTTCTTAAAAATTCTTGCAAGTAGAACCCCGTAGACCCGAACTTAAATTTCGGGGACGAAATTATTTTCTTATTTATTGGAATTTGTAACATCCCATGTTACTTCTGGACCCCTCAACTTAGATTGGGTTAGGCATGAGGTGAGATTTAAGGAGATCAACTAGGTTTGACCCTAGGTAGTGGGTGGTAGCCATGTGGAGCCCACTATAGGACCATAGTCAAACTAGGTCAAACTAGCCTAAGTGAGGACCCTAGCCACACCATGACCCCACCACATTGCCCTAACCCTAAAAAAAATCTAAGTGGACCCTAGGGCATGTCACTAGGTCAACACTTTGACCCCAATTGACCAAGGTCAACCTTGGGCTTAATTTGGTCAAACCCACACTCATAAGCCCAATTAGCCTAAGTAGGGCACCCCCTTGACCCAACCCAAGTTGGGTGGTGCCACTAGACCCATTTCCATCAAATGGGGTCAGCCCACCCACCATGGTTGACCAAGTCAACTCAAAGTCAACATAGTCAACTATTTGACCTAAAAGAGTGAAATAAAGACCAAGTCACCCTCCTTTGGACCAAGCCCACCAAATTTGGCCCATGGCCAGCCCAAGTGAACAAGACCAGTCCTACCCCTCTAAATTAGGAGAGAGAATGCATGCAAGGGGGTAGAAATGGGATTTTGAGAGAAAGAGGAGAGAGAAATGGGGATGAAAGGGAATGGTGGCCACATGGCCACCCTTTCAGCTAATTTCCTCTGCCCAAAACCAGCTGGCCGACCTCCTCACTCCATTCCAGCAGAAAATAGGGGCTGAGAGCCACTTGGCAGCAGGGGCGGAGCAACCAAGGTTGAGCCCGAGCTCACCTTGGTTGTATCTCCCCATATACTCCACCTCAGCCCAAACAGACCTCACCAACAGCTTCAGGAGGTAGAAAGGAGTGGAATTCGAGTGCTGGAACATGGAGAACGATGGAGAATCAAGGAATCAGGGAGGAGCTCGCCGGCGCACCACCACCATGGCAAACCGCCACCTGACCCGCAGCCAAGCCCCAATCCAGGTTCGTTTCACCTCACCTCTACCTGTACTAGATTTCTAGATCCATTTAGGGAGATATCGGGATCAATCGAGCCCGATGCCATGAGAGGAAAATGAAAAAATCCGGGCTTTTTCTTCTTGCTCGGGTTCGCCGGAGGAGCCAACTCCGGCGGCCCCACAGCCGGGAAACGCTAGCCCCCACCTTAGCGAAGGTGGTGGCGACATCCGCCGGCGGTGGTGGTGGCTCAGCTGGCCGGAACCCGCCAGCAAACATCACCCAGGAAAACTCAATCTCAGCCGTTAATCCATTGGAGAAGATGAACGGATTCCGTCCATTTAGGCTTTAAGATTCGTGCAGATTTATTAATATGATTTAATTTAATGTGATGAATAGTATGATTTCTATCATAGAAATATAGTCATGTTGCATGTTATTTTTAGGCCTCTTAGAAGCATTTACAGAAACTAGTCCCTAAATTAAAAATGTATCTGACTGTCTTACCTTTAATTTGCCACCTTAAAGTTGTGATTTGGTGTAGTGTACAGTCCTGTAGGGCATTTCTCCTAGGACTGGTCCTAGACTAAGACAGAAATTCAATTGGATGCCCAAGTCAAACCAGCAATCACGATAACCCCAAATTTTGGTTACATGCATGATTAGGGCATACCTAGCCCCTGCCAAAATTTAGGAATTTTTGAAACACGTTTTCCTATAGTTTTGGTCATAATTGCAAAATGTAAATAAATGAAATATAGGGAGTTATATGACTCCTCATGGCCCCAAATTTTGGGGGTGCGTCCTTGGGAACACCTTTAGTGCATGATAAAAATTCCAGCACTTTTGGATCACTGAATGATGGGAAACTTCACTTGCATGTGTTGGTGTACATATTGCCTTGGGTGCTAATAGCAATAGTTCAAATATTGTGTATTCAGTCTAATGGAGGCATGCAAAAATCTTGGATTTGTTTACAGTGGTTCATTGGGGTAAATTTCACCGCTCAAATTAATTATGGGATTTTTGGAATCAAAAATCCCATTTATTAGAATTTATTTTAAATATAGCTCTTTTGAAAATAAATTTGGAAAATAGGTTTTTCTCAAGCACAAATCCTCAAACTTTGCCCAGATATAGATAAGGTTACATTTGACTTAGTAAAAATTTGATCCTTCTGTTTGAAGAGCTTTTGGAATAAAATATCTTAAAATGCTCATTTTACCCTTATTTCATTTATTCTTGAATTGATGGATATGCACCTCAGAAAAATTTGGAAATAATTTTAGTGCTGTAAACTTGCATTATTAGTCTTGAATAATTTTGTTTAGAATTAATGGGTGTATTGATAGTCTTTAAATTAATATAATGGCATTTTTGGTAAATATGTAAGAATGGAAATTGATAGCCCATTACACAATAAAAGTTGATGAAACTCTGCCAATAGTCATACATTAATGTTTTATATGTTCTGTAATTTTTCTGGAATTTTGGATTACATATTACCTGTACTTCATTTGGAAAATGGAATTTATGTGAATTTGGTATTAAATAAGAAATTGGAATAAATAATCAAAGGAAAATTATGAAACTCTGTAGACAGTAATATTTTATCATTATACAACTCAGGAAAAATTACCTAGGTCAGTGGATGTTAAATCATACTACTTCATGTGTAAAGTGACCTAGTAATTTAATTTAAAAGATTTAATTAAAGGATTATTTTGCCAAGGAAAATTATGAGAATTCATAGGATAGTTCCCTTAGCCCATACCACCCTAGGATAAATATTTAGGGGCAAGATGTCTTAAGGATTGGAAGATTCCATTTTTAGGGTAGTAATAGGACATGGTCTGCATATAACATAAATAGGTCTTGCCTTAGGGGTTACCCGGGGATTGATTATCGGAAGAAATAAGAGAGTGCAACATGAATGATCTCTGGTGGGTAGTATGGTCTTAGTGATGGGTCAAAAGTGCAAGTCTTTAGGTAGCAACTAGAGTGGGGGTCGACGGAAGACCGTCGGTTTCCCGGTAACATCTTAAGTCACTAGGGTTGTACCAGAGCAATAAAGAGAGCTGGGGTGAAACATGGGTAGCCATCAACTAAAGTAAATATCGTTGCGAAAGGGAACGTTGGGCGTAATCCCAACACAGTTCCTAGTGCCCCTTGAGAGCCCTTCACAGGGAATACCGGGGGCAGTCCTGCGATTAACCTTAAATCACTAAGTATAATAACCCGTAGACAAGAGTAGTCTAATAGGTTAGGACATTTGTTATACCTTCTCGCCCGTGTAGGGTTGGAGAGACTCATGATATATGCTCACCCGTTTAGGGTTTGAGGGAATTGGTATAAAGTCACTATTGTGCGTTCTCACCCGGGTTGGGTTTGAGGGTTTCAGGACGGGTTTGGTCCTGCGAGCGGGAGGCTCGGTATGAAATACTTGCATGTGCATAAATATAGTGGCGGGGCTTGCGGTACTGGCCGTTCGTCACACCGATGGCAGTACGGTGCACCAGGCAGTTGTGAGGGTTAGAGGGGCCAGTGGGTTGTTTTACACTGCGGTCTGGAGGACGACCCCCGATAACGCACATCCGACCCAACAAGACTGACGGGTTGTCAGCAACGTACGTACGCGAGACTCTAGAGTGCACCTTGGACGTGTACAGAGGCGTATGAGAGGGGTCTAAGGCTTGGTAATGTGCATACCGGCCTAGAAGCGGAGACGCCCACTCCGCTGCTGCCGTAGCCACAGCGGTGGTACCCGAGAGTGATGTTAGCTCTCAAAAAGTGGGAACTAAAGGTCTGTGATCACAGAGTCGTTGTGTGTGAGTTACACTTGCCTGTGCACGAAATTGCATCATAACATTCATTCATATTAGGTCATACGCTTCATAGATCCTTATCATATAAATTAGTATGGGCTCTTTTATATGATAAGTTAAATTTCCTGGAAATCCTAACTTATATATTTGTATGGGCATTTATATAAGTTAGGGTACGTTTGTGATGATAGTATAGTGGTAGAATAGTTTATATACTTGCCCTTACTACTGTCCTTACTTCCTTTACTATACTACTCTTACTTACTACTTGTACTATACTTAGAACTACTAGAGTAGATCATTATTACTTATTACAACTGCTAGTTAGATTCTGTCACCTGCTTCCACTTTTGCTACCCCTTGTTGTCCTCCGCTTCGTCCTCCCGCTCGGTGCCTAGGAGCTGCGGGGCGAGGTGCGGAGGAAACGACTTAGTCTTTTTAACTAATGGTCGGTGACCATACTATTTTAGGAGCCCGTGGAGATGGAGCACCAGCGCGTCGAGGAGGCAGGACTTGAGGACCAGATACCGCTTCAGCAGGCTACTACCACTACTGTGCGTCCTCAGGTGGGACGAGATCTGATATACTAGTATAGCTTCCGCTTTTATTTATTTTGAGAGAGAGTGGTTTTGATGTACTGGGCATAAGCCCTTATTACTCTTTCTTTTGTACTCTTCTGTGGACTATATTGTGTACCTTTCATTTCATATATATGATTGTACTATGTGACTTGTGGACTAGTGGATTTATATACTGCCTTACTTGTTCTTCTCATATTGGCCTGCAGGTTAAATGATCGTACTAGCCGGCAGGATCGGCGTATTGCGGTGTCGACTAACCCGTGCGTTAGTGCCACCGTAAGACGGCGGTTCTGGGCATAAGACCTGGTAGCCCTCCTTGGTAAGGGGGGGTCTTACAAACTGGTATCACTTGAACAACGATCATATGAGAAAGAAGTCCACAACATGTGACCACCCCCGCCCGAGCATTAGTTTGCGGACAAACTATGCAGCGGAAGCAGTGGTGTGCCCCTGCGCAAAAGTCACATAAATGGTCCACAAAGTACAATGAATTAGGCCAGTTCTGTTTTAACCTTACCTTTATGCAACCTCCACAGGTCGCCGCGCCGCAAAATGTGGCTCCTCCCCCTCCAGCTGCCACTCCATTCCTACATACGGAGATGGGGCAGACCTTGACGGCGATTCCGGATGCCTTCAGATCCCAGCAAGTCCCGGCTCCACAGCCAAATCCGGGGTCGAGCTGGCTGAGTGCATTCAAGAGCCTGTCCCCACCAACGTACCGTGGGACAGAGGATGCGGTAAAGACAGAAGAATGACTGGAGGCCATACACGAGATCTTAGCACGCATCAGCTGCCCGGTCGGCGAGGCAGTACCTCTAGCCACCTCTGCACTAGAGGCTCATGCGAAGAGATGGTGGAAATCAGTGCGGGAGTCTACATATGCGGACTTTAAGCTGTCAGAGATATCATGGGAGGAGTTTGGCGATGTATTTCTGGAGCACTTCGTCTCTGCTACGGACGGAGATGCCTTGGAGGAGAGGTTTTTGAACCTCGGGCAGGGGACTAGATCGGTGATCGAGTATCAGAGAGAGTTCTCTCATTTGGCCAGGTTCGCATGGATTCAGGATACCGATGATAGGAGGTATGCCAAGAGGTTCTACCGGGGTCTCAGGGACTATTTGAGGCAGGCCTTGCTGTTCATTTCTCATGGCACATCTAGGCAGATCATCGAGATGGCAAAGAAGCTAGAGGCTGACCAGCTGATGGTGCGAGCCGGAGGGAAGAGACCATTTGATGGGTCGACATCAGGAGAGAGCAGCAGGGGCTCTCAGAGAGGCAGGACTATCGGATACAAGAAGGGTGGGGGACGTCGTCGTCCCAACTTCAGGCAGGAGCAGGGGCCTCCTCCAGCATGGCTCCCCCACCTCTACAGATGCATGATCTGAGGAGACAGGATGATCGAGGCCACCGACAGGTAGTTTGTTACGGTTGCCGCCAGCCCGGGCACATTAGGTCGGAGTGCCCGCATCGATTCCATCCTCCTCCACCTCCTAGTGGCCCCAGTACAGCAGGGCCGAGGCTGAGGCCGAGGACGAGGCCGAGGCCGGGGGTATCACGGCAGGAGACGCGAGCAGGAGCAGATATACGCCTTGGACCTCACAGAGCAAAGGAACCCCGAGGAGGTTATCACAGGTTCTTAAAGTTAATTATTAAATTTCTTGAATTTTTAATTATATATAGTACTTGGAACTATAGATTAACAATTAAATTTAACGTAAACAAACTTCAGGCATAGTTATGATAAGCGGCAAGCCCGCTCATACTCTCTTCGACACGGGTGCTTCGCACTCGTTCGTATCCGAGGCCTTCATCGACGGACTCGAAGGCATGGAGAGGTTTCCTGGACTAGAGATGAGGGTGCGTCTACCCGATGGGTCAGAGCTGCGGACCACTGCACATTGTGATATGGAGGCCGATATTGGTGGCAAGGCATTTGAGGTGCCAGCAACTATTCTAAAGCTGCAGGACTTCGACTTGATCTTGGGCATGGCATGGTTACATCGGAACCATGCTCAGATAGATTGTCCGTCCAGGAGGATCACGCTAAGGCATGGCGACTCTCATGTTATCATTGAAGGTATTCAGCCTATCTGCCACCTATTGTTATCTTCTGTACAGGCTGTGAAGGCCCACGAACAGGGTGAAGAAGTTTATCTTATCTGTTTTGAGATGGTGGGAGCAGAGACGACTATTTCAGATATTCCGGTGGTCCGGGATTTCTCCGACGTATTCCCGAAGAAATTGCCCGGGCTACCACCTGCTAGAGACTTGGATTTCAGGATTCAGCTAGTACCGAGAGCGAGGTCGGTGTCCCGGGCACCCTACAGGATGGCTCCCAGGGAGTTAGCAGAGTTCAGGACTCAACTACAGGAGCTAGTCGAGTCAGGATTTGTGCGGCCCAGTTCATCGCCGTGGGGAGCGCCAGTTCTCTATGTGAAGAAGAAGGATGGGTCATTGCGGCTATGCATAGATTACCGGGAGCTGAACCGATTAACGGTCCACAATACCTATCCTCTGCCTCGGATAGATGAGTTATTTGACCAGCTGCAGGGAGCCTTCTGGTTCTCCAAGCTAGATTTGCGATCTGGTTACTACCAGCTCCGTATCAGGGAAGAGGACATACCGAAGACGGCATTTAGTTCACGCTATGGATTATACGAGTTCACGGTGATGCCTTTTGGGCTCACGAATGCCCCTGCCGCATTCATGAGTCTAATGAACCGTGTATTCGAGCCCTTCTTAGAACGCTTCGTGATTGTATTCATCGACGACATTCTTATATATTCTCGGACTCAGGAGGAGCATACGGAGTACCTAGCGCAGGTCTTACAGAGGCTGAGGGAGTCCCAGATGTACGCAAAATTTTCAAAGTGCCAGTTTTGGCTGCAGGAGGTGGCTTTCCTGGGGCACACGATCAGTGGGGCTGGATTAGCAGTGGACCCAGCCAAGATAGAGACAGTGAGGGATTGGCCACGGCCGAAGAATGCATCTGACATTCGCAGTTTCTTGGGACTAGCAGGGTATTATAGCAAGTTCATGGAGGGATTCTCGAGGATAGCACTCCCCCTCACGTCCTTGACGAAGAAGGACGCAGATTTTGTTTGGTCAGAGCGGTGTGAGACGGCTTTTCAGGAGCTGAAGGACCGACTCATCTCATCCCCCATTCTTGCGCTTCCATCCAGGAGCGAAGGATTCCAGATCTACACGGACGCCTCTTACCAGGGGATGGGTGCAGTCCTGATGCAGCATGGACATATTATTGCTTATGCTTCAAGACAGTTGAAGAAGCATGAGCATAACTATCCAGTACATGACCTAGAGCTCGGGGCTGTGGTATTCGCCCTAAAGATATGGAGGCATTACTTATACGGGATTCATTGTGACATCTTTTCAGATCACAAGAATCTTAAATATTTCGATACACAGAAGGACTTAAACCTGAGACAGAGGAGATGGCTGGAATTCCTCTGTGACTATGATTACAAGATCCACTACCATCCGGGAAAAGCGAACACGGTAGCAGATGCTTTGAGCAGGAGGGCCGGCACTTCTGGACCGGAGCCCCGGTTGATGTCTATAGAGCTGCTACAGATGATGGAGGACATGCACATTACCATGGTATCTGAGACCGAGCCAGTAGTGTATCGAGAGTATTTGAGCTCAGTGATCAGTGGCGATGATATACAGGAGCGCATCCGAACACATTAGAGGCTGGATGCTGCGTTACAGCCGATTTTTAGTGCCCTGGAGAGGGGCGAGGTTGAGGACTACACGCTATAGGATGATCTTCTTCGATTCCGTGGGCGCATCTACATACCAGCAAGGGGAAGTATCCGGGATGACATACTCAGAGAGGCTCATTGCTCCAGATATTCAGTGCACCCCGGCATCACTAAGATGTGGGCAGATTTGCGGAGGTCTATGTATTGGCCCGGGATGAAGAGGGAGATCACGGATTTTGTGACCCATTGCGAGACCTGCCAGCGTGTGAAAGCAGAATGCAAGAGCCCGGGAGGTTTACTACAGCCACTGCCAGTTCCAGAATGGAAGTTCGAGGACATTGCTATGGACTTTGTACACGGATTGCCTCGCTCCCACTCTGGGCATGATTTTATATGGGTCATAGTGGATAGACTGACCAAGGTAGCGCGATTTATTCCAGTTCGGAAGGATGCCCCAGTTGCAGTTCTGGTGAGATTATTTATGGAACAGTTCGTCAGATATCATGGCATTCCCAGGACGATTGTTTCGGACCGTGATGGTCGGTTCACTTCGAGCGAGTGGAGGGCCGTGCATGCTTACTTGGGATCTCGGCTTACTTTTAGTACCGTCTTCCATCCGCAGACCGACGGACAGACCAAGCGGACCATCCGGACCATGGAGGACCTACTCAGACTATGCATATTGGATACGGGGAAGCCCTGGGAGAGGCTGCTACCACTGATTGAGTTCTCGTATAATAACAGCCACCAGGCTAGCATCAGGATGGCTCCATATGAGGCACTTTATGGGAGGATATGTCGGACACCGCTATCATGGGTTCAGGATGTGGATACCAGGGTTCTCGGATCGGATTATATAGAGGATACTGAGGTTCAGATTCGATTGATCAGAGATCGGCTACTAGAGGCCCAGAGCAGGCAGGCAAAGTATTATGATGCTCGACACCGGAAGGTGGAGTTCCAGGTTGGAGACAGAGTATTCTTGAAGATACGTCCAGTACACGGTGTCTCTCGGGTGCGGAGGCACAAGAAGCTCAGTCCACGATACATGGGGCCGTACCTAAACCTGGAGCGGATCGGCCCCTTAGCTTACCGACTGCAGCTGCCACCGGAGTTGGGTGCATTATATGACATCTTCCATATCTCTTCCTTGCGAAGAGCTCTCCTTCGGCCGAAGCAGCACATTACTACTACAGCCGGACCGGTAGAGCCTGACAGATCAGTTAGATTGGAGCCGATCTGAATTGACGATACAGCCATCCGAGTGTTGCGGAAGAAGAAGGTCCCTCTTGTGAAGGTGATGTGGTCCAACCATGGAAGGGAGGAGCACACCTGGGAGCCGAGGGATCTGATGCTGGAGCAACACCCGGAGCTATTTGCATCAGGTACTTTCAAGTTATGTTTTGAAGTTTCTTAAAAATTCTTGCAAGTAGAACCCCGTAGACCCGAACTTAAATTTCGGGGACGAAATTATTTTCTTGTTTATTGGAATTTGTAACATCCCATGTTACTTCTCGACCCCTCAACTTAGATTGGGTTAGGCATGGGGTGAGATTTAAGGAGATCAACTAGGTTTGACCTTAGGTAGTGGGTGGTAGCCATGTGGAGCCCACTATAGGACCATAGTCAAACTAGGTCAAACTAGACTAAGTGAGGACCCTAGCCACACCATGACCCCACCACATTGCCCTAACCCTAAAAACAATCTAAGTGGACCCTAGGGCATGTCACTAGGTCAACACTTTGACCCCAATTGACCAAGGTCAACCTTGGGCTTAATTTGGTCAAACCCACACTCATAAGCCCAATTAGCCTAAGTAGGGCACCCCCTTGACCCAACCCAAGTTGGGTGGTGCCACTAGACCCATTTCCATCAAATGGGGTCAGCCCACCCACCATGGTTGACCAAGTCAACTCAAAGTCAACATAGTCAACTATTTGACCTAAAAGAGTGAAATGAAGACCAAGCCACCCTCCTTTGGACCAAGCCCGCCAAATTTGGCCCATGGCCAGCCCAAGTGAACAAGACCAGTCCTAACCCTCTAAATCAGGAGAGAGAATGCATGCAAGGGGGTATAAATGGGATTTTGAGAGAAAGAGGAGAGAGAAATGGGGATGAAAGGGAATGGTGGCCACATGGCCACCCTTTCAGCTGATTTCCTCTGCCCAAAACCAGCTGGCCGACCTCCTTACTCCATTCCAGCAGAAAATAGGGGCTGAGAGCCACTTGGCAGCAGGGGCGGAGCAACCAAGGTTGAGCCCGAGCTCACCTTGGTTGTATCTCCCCATATACTCCACCTCAGCCCAAACATACCTCACCAACAGCTTCAGGAGGTAGAAAGGAGTGGAATTCGAGTGCTGGAACATGGATAACGATGGAGAATCAAGGAATCGGGGAGGAGCTCGTCGGCGCACCACCACCATGGCAAACCGCCGCCTGACCCGCAGCCAAGCCCCAATCCAGGTTCGTTTCACCTCACCTCTACCTGTACTAGATTTCTAGATCCATTTAGGGAGATATCGGGCTCAATCGAGCCTGATGCCATGAGAGGAAAATGAGAAAATCCGGGCTTTTTCTTCTTGCTCGGGTTCGCCGGAGGAGCCAACTTCGGCGGCCCCACCACCGGGAAACGCTAGCCCCCACCTTAGCGAAGGTGGTGGCGACATCCGCCGGCGGTGGTGGTGGCTCAGCTGGCCGGAAACCGCCAGCAAACATCACCCAGGAAAACTCAATCTCAGTCGTTAATCCATTGGAGAAGATGAGCGGATTCCGTCCATTTAGGCTTTAAGATTCGTGCAGATTTATTAATATGATTTAATTTAATGTGATGAATAGTATGATTTCTATCACAGAAATACAGTCATGTTGCATGTTATGTTTAGGCCTCTTAGAGGCATTTACAGAAACTAGTCTCTAAATGACAAATGTAGCTGACTGTCTTACCTTTAATTTTCCACCTTAAAGTTGTGATATGGTGTAGTGTACAGTCCTGTAGGGCATTTCTCCTAGGACTGGTCCTAGACTATGGCAGAAATTCAATTGGATGCCCAAGTCAAACCAGCAATCACCATGACCCCAAATTTTGGGTAAATGCATGATTAGGGCATACCTAGCCCCTGCAAAAATTTAGGGATTTTGGAAACATGTTTTCCTATAGTTTTGGTCATAATTTCAAAATGTAAATAAATAAAATATAGGGAGTTATATGACTCCTCATGGCCCCAAATTTTGGGGGTGGGTCCTTGGGAACACCTTTAGTGCATGATAAAACTTCCAGCACTTTTGGATCACTGCATGATGGGAAAATCCACTTGCATGTGTTGGTGTACATATTGTCTTGGGTGCTAATAGCAATAGTTCAAATATTGTGTATTCAGCCTAATGGAGGCATGAAAAAATCTTGGATTTATTTACAGTGGTTCATTAGGGTAAATTTCACCCCTCAAATTAATTATGGGATTTTTGGAATCAAAAATCCCATTTATTGGAATTTATTTTAAATGTAGCTCTTTTGAAAATAAATTTGGAAAATAGGTTTTTCTCAAGCACAAATCCTCAAACTTTGCCCAGATATAGATAAGGTTACATTTGACTTAGGAAAATTTTGATCCTTCTGTTTGAAGAGATTTTGGAATAAAATATCTTAAAATGCCCATTTTACCCTTATTTCATTTATTCTTGAATTGATGGATATGCACCTCAGAAAAATTTGGAAATAATTCTTGTGCTGTAAAATTGTATTATTAGTCTTGCATAAGTTTTTTTAGAATTAATGGGTGTATTGATAGTCTTTAAATTAATATAATGGCATTTTTGGTAAATATGTAAGAATGGAAATTGATAGGCCATTACACAATAAAAGTTGATGAAGCTCTGCCAATAGTCATAAATTAATGTTTTATATGTTCTGTAATTTTCCTGGAATTTTGGATTACATATTACCTATACTTCATTTGTAAAATGGAATTTATGTGAATTTGGTATTAAATAAGAAATTGGAATACATATTCAAAAGAAAATTATGAAACTCTGTAGACAGTAATATGTTATCATTATACAACTCAGAAAAAATTACCTAGGTCAGTGGATGTTAAATCATACTACTTCATGTGTAAAATGACATAGTAATTTAATTTAAAAGATTTAATTAAAGGATTATTTGGCCAAGCAAAATTATGAGATTTCATAGGATAGTTCCCTTAGCCAATACCACCCTAGGATAAATATTTAGGGGCAAGATGCATTAAGGATTGGAAGATTCCATTTTTAGGGTAGTAATAGGACATGGTCTGCATATAACATAAATAGGTCTTGCCTTAGGGGTTATCTGGGGATTGATTATCAGAAGAAATAAGAGAGTGCAACATGAATGATCCCTGGTGGGTAGTATGGTCTTAGTGATGGGTCAAAAGTGCAAGTCTTTAGGTAGCAACTAGAGTGGGGGTCGACGGAAGACCGTCGGTTTCCCGGTAACATCTTAAGTCACTAGGGTTGTACCAGATCAATAAAGAGAGCTGGGGTGAAACATGGGTAGCCATCAACTAAAGTAAATATCCTTGCGAAAGGGAACGCTGGGCGTAATCCCAACACAGTTCCTAGTGCCCCTTGAGAGCCCTTCACAGGGAATACCGGGGGCAGTCCTGGGATTAACCTTAAATCACTAAGTATAATAACCCGTAGACAAGAGTAGTCTAATAGGTTAGGACATTTGTTATACCTTCTCGCCCGTGTAGGGTTGGAGAGACTCATGATATATGCTCACCCGTTTAGGGTTTGAGGGAATTGGTATAAAGGCACTATTGTGCGTTCTCACCCGGGTTGGGTTTGAGGGTTTCAGGACGGGTTTGGTCCTGCGAGCGGGAGGCTCGGTATGAAATACTTGCATGTGCATAAATATAGTGGCGGGGCATGCGGTACTGGCCGTTCGTCACACTGATGACAGTACGGTGCACCAGGCGGTTGTGAGGGTTAGAGGGGCCAGTGGGTTGTTTTACACTGTGGTCTGGAGGACGACCCCCGATAACGCACATCCGACCCAACAAGACTGACGGCTTGTTAGCAAAGTACGTACGCAAGACTCTAGAGTGCACCTTGGACATGTACAGAGGCATCTGAGAGAGGTCTAAGGCTTGGTAGTGTGCATACCGACCTAGAAGCGGAGACGCCTGCTCTGCTGCTGCCGTAGCCACAGCGGTGGTACCCGAGAGTGATGCTAGCTCTCAAAAAAGTGGGAACTAAAGGTCTGTGATCACAGAGTCATTGTGTGTGAGTTGCACTTGCCTGTGAGTTGCACTTGCGAAGGTGGTGGCGACATCCGCCGGCGGTGGTGGTGGCTCAGCTGGCCGGAAACCGCCAGCAAACATCACCCAGGAAAACTCAATCTCAGCCGTTAATCCATTGGAGAAGATGAACGGATTCCGTCCATTTAGGCTTTAAGATTCGTGCAGATTTATTAATATGATATAATTTAATGTGATGAATAGTATGATTTCTATCACAGAAATACAGTCATGTTGCATGTTATGTTTAGGCCTCTTAGAGGTATTTCCAGAAACTAGTCCCTAAATGACAAATGTAGCTGACTGTCTTACCTTTAATTTTCCACCTTAAAGTTGTGATATGGTACAGTGTACAGTCCTGTAGGGCATTTCTCCTAGGACTGGTCCTAGACTAGGGCAGAAATTCAATTGGATGCCCAAGTCAAACCAGCAATCACCATGACCCCAAATTTTGGGTAAATGCATGATTAGGGCATACCTAGCCCCTGCAAAAATTTAGGGATTTTGGAAACATGTTTTCCTATAGTTTTGGTCATAATTTCAAAATGTAAATAAATAAAATATAGGGAGTTATATGACTCCTCATGGCCCCAAATTTTGGGGGTGGGTCCTTGGGAACACCTTTAGTGCATGATAAAACTTCCAGCACTTTTGGATCACTGCATGATGGGAAAATCCACTTGCATGTGTTGGTGTACATATTGCCTTGGGTGCTAATAGCAATAGTTCAAATATTGTGTATTCAGCCTAATGGAGGCATGCAAAAATCTTGGATTTATTTACAGTGGTTCATTAGGGTAAATTTCAACCCTCAAATTAATTATGGGATTTTTGGAATCAAAAATCCCATTTATTGGAATTTATTTTAAATGTAGCTCTTTTGAAAATAAATTTGGAAAATAGGTTTTTCTCAAGCACAAATCCTCAAACTTTGCCCAGATATAGATAAGGTTACATTTGACTTAGGAAAAATTTGATCCTTCTGTTTGAAGAGCTTTTGGAATAAAATATCTTAAAATGCTCATTTTACCCTTATTTCATTTATTCTTGAATTGATGGATATGCATCTCAGAAAAATTTGGAAATAATTCTTGTGCTGTAAAATTGTATTTTTAGTCTTGCATAAGTTTTTTTAGAATTAATGGGTGTATTGATAGTCTTTAAATTAATATAATGACATTTTTGGTAAATATGTAAGAATGGAAATTGATAGGCCATTACACAATAAAAGTTGATGAAGCTCTGTCAATAGTCATAAATTAATGTTTTATTTGTTCTGTAATTTTCCTGGAATTTTGGATTACATATTACCTGTACTTCATTTGTAAAATGGAATTTATGTGAATTTGGTATTAAATAAGAAATTGGAATACATATTCAAAAGAAAATTATGAAACTCTGTAGACAGTAATATGTTATCATTATACAACTCAGGAAAAATTACCTAGGTCAGTGGATGTTAAATCATACTACTTTATGTGTAAAGTGACATAGTAATTTAATTTAAAAGATTTAATTAAAGGATTATTTGGCCAAGGAAAATTATGAGATTTCATAGGATAGTTCCCTTAGCCAATACCACCCTAGGATAAATATTTAGGGGCAAGATGCCTTAAGGATTGGAAGATTCCATTTTTAGGGTAGTAATAGGACATGGTCTGCATATAACATAAATAGGTCTTGCCTTAGGGGTTATCTGGGGATTGATTATCAGAAGAAATAAGAGAGTGCAACATGAATGATCCCTGGTGGGTAGTATGGTCTTAGTGATGGGTCAAAAGTGCAAGTCTTTAGGTAGCAACTAGAGTGGGGGTCGACGGAAGACCGTCGGTTTCCCGGTAACATCTTAAGTCACCAGGGTTGTACCAGAGCAATAAAGAGAGCTGGGGTGAAACATGGGTAGCCGTCAACTAAAGTAAATATCCTTGCGAAAGGGAACGCTGGGCGTAATCCCAACACAGTTCCTAGTGCCCCTTGAGAGCCCTTCAGAGGGAATACTGGGGGCAGTCCTGCGATTAACCTTAAATCACTAAGTATAATAACCCGTAGACAAGAGTAGTCTAATAGGTTAGGACATTTGTTGTACCTTCTCGCCTGTGTAGGGTTGGAGAGACTCATGATATATGCTCACCCGTTTAGGGTTTGAGGGAATTGGTATAAAGGCACTATTGTGCGTTCTCACCCGGGTTGGGTTTGAGGGTTTCAGGACGGGTTTGGTCCTGCGAGCGGGAGGCTCGGTATGAAATACTTGCATGTGCATAAATATAGTGGCGGGGCATGCGGTACTGGCCGTTCGTCACACCGATGACAGTACGGTGCACCAGGCGGTTGTGAGGGTTAGAGGGGCCAGTGGGTTGTTTTACACTGTGGTCTGGAGGACGACCCCCGATAACGCACATCCGACCCAACAAGACTGACGGGTTGTTAGCAAAGTACGTACGCGAGACTCTAGAGTGCACCTTGGACATGTACAGAGGCGTCTGAGAGGGGTCTAAGGCTTGGTAGTGTGCATACCGACCTAGAAGCAGAGACGCCCGCTCCGCTGCTGCCGCAGCCACAGCAGTGGTACCCAAGAGTGATGCTAGCTCTCAAAAAAGTGGGAACTAAAGGTCTGTGATCACAGAGTCGTTGTGTGTGAGTTGCACTTGCCTGTGAGTTGCACTTGCGAAGGTGGTGGCGACATCCGCCGGTGGTGGTGGTGGCTCAGCTGGCCGGAAACCGCCAGCAAACATCACCCAGGAAAACTCAATCTCAACCGTTAATCCATTGGAGAAGATGAACGGATTCCGTCCATTTAGGCTTTAAGATTCGTGCAGATTTATTAATATGATTTAATTTAATGTGATGAATAGTATGATTTCTATCACAGAAATACAGTCATGTTGCATGTTATGTTTAGGCCTCTTAGAGGTATTTCCAGAAACTAGTCCCTAAATGACAAATGTAGCTGACTGTCTTACCTTTAATTTTCCACCTTAAAGTTGTGATATGGTGTAGTGTACAGTCCTGTATGGCATTTCTCCTAGGACTGGTCCTAGACTAGGGCAGAAATTCAATTGGATGCCCAAGTCAAACCAGCAATCACCATGACCCCAAATTTTGGGTAAATGCATGATTAGGGCATACCTAGCCCCTGCAAAAATTTAGGGATTTTGGAAACATGTTTTCCTATAGTTTTGGTCATAATTTCAAAATATAAATAAATAAAATATAGGGAGTTATATGACTCCTCATGGCCCCAAATTTTGGGGGTGGGTCCTTGGGAACACCTTTAGTGTATGATAAAACTTCCAGCACTTTTGGATCACTGCATGATGGGAAAATCCACTTGCATGTGTTGGTGTACATATTGTCTTGGGTGCTAATAGCAATAGTTCAAATATTGTGTATTCAGCCTAATGGAGGCATGCAAAAATCTTGGATTTATTTACAGTGGTTCATTAGGGTAAATTTCACCCCTCAAATTAATTATGGGATTTTTGGAATCAAAAATCTCATTTATTGGAATTTATTTTAAATGCAGCTCTTTTGAAAATAAATTTGGAAAATAGGTTTTTCTCTAGCACAAATCCTCAAACTTTGCCCAGATATAGATAAGGTTACATTTGACTTAGGAAAAATTTGATCCTTCTGTTTGAAGAGCTTTTGGAATAAAATATCTTAAAATGCCCATTTTACCCTTATTTCATTTATTCTTGAATTGATGGATATGCACCTCAGAAAAATTTGGAAATAATTCTTGTGCTGTAAAATTGTATTATTAGTCTTGCATACGTTTTTTTAGAATTAATGGGTGTATTGATAGTCTTTAAATTAATATAATGACATTTTTGATAAATATGTAAGAATGGAAATTGATAGGCCATTACACAATAAAAGTTGATGAAGCTCTGCCAATAGTCATAAATTAATGTTTTATATGTTCTGTAATTTTCCTGGAATTTTGGATTACATATTACCTGTACTTCATTTGTAAAATGGAATTTATGTGAATTTGGTATTAAATAAGAAATTGGAATACATATTCAAAAGAAAATTATGAAACTCTGTAGACAGTAATATGTTATCATTATACAACTCAGGAAAAATTACCTAGGTCAGTGGATGTTAAATCATACTACTTCATGTGTAAAGTGACATAGTAATTTAATTTAAAAGATTTAATTAAAGGATTATTTGGCCAAGGAAAATTATGAGATTTCATAGGATAGTTCCCTTAGCCAATACCACCCTAGGATAAATATTTAGGGGCAAGATGCCTTAAGGATTGGAAGATTCCATTTTTAGGGTAGTAATAGGACATGGTCTGCATATAACATAAATAGGTCTTGCCTTAGGGGTTATCAGGGGATTGATTATCAGAAGAAATAAGAGAGTGCAACATGAATGATCCCTGGTGGGTAGTATGGTCTTAGTGATGGGTCAAAAGTGCAAGTCTTTAGGTAGCAACTAGAGTGGGGGTCGACGGAAGACCGTCGGTTTCCCGGTAACATCTTAAGTCACTAGGGTTGTACCAGAGCAATAAAGAGAGCTGGGGTGAAACATGGGTAGCCATCAACTAAAGTAAATATCCTTGCACAAGGGAACGCTGGGCGTAATCCCAACACAGTTCCTAGTGCCCCTTGAGAGCCCTTCACAGGGAATACCGGGGGCAGTCCTACGATTAACCTTAAATCACTAAGTATAATAACCCGTAGACAAGAGTAGTCTAATAGGTTAGGACATTTGTTGTACCTTCTCGCCCGTGTAGGGTTGGAGAGACTCATGATATATGCTCACCCTTTTAGGGTTTGAGGGAATTGGTATAAAGGTACTATTGTGCGTTCTCACCCGGGTTGGGTTTGAGGGTTTCAAGACGGGTTTGGTCCTGCGAGCGGGAGGCTCGGTATGAAATATTTGCATGTGCAAAAATATAGTGGCGGGGCATGCGGTACTGGCCGTTCGTCACACCGATGACAGTACGGTGCACCAGGCGGTTGTGAGGGTTAGAGGGGCCAGTGGGTTGTTTTACACTGTGGTCTGGAGGACGACCCTCGATAACGCACATCCGACCCAACAAGACTGGCGAGTTGTTAGCAAAGTACGTACGCGAGACTCTAGAGTGCACCTTGGACATGTACAGAGGCGTCTGAGAGGGGTCTAAGGCTTGGTAGTGTGCATACCGACCTAGAAGCGGAGACGCCCGCTCCGCTGCTGCCGTAGCCACAGCGGTGGTACCCGAGAGTGATGCTAGCTCTCAAAAAAGTGGGAACTAAAGGTCTGTGATCACAGAGTCGTTGTGTGTGAGTTGCACTTGCCTGTGCATGAAATTGCATCATAACATTCATTCATATTAGGTCATACGCTTCATAGATCCTTATCATATAAATTAGTATGGGCTCTTTTATATGATAAGTTAAATTTCCTGGAAATCCTAACTTATATATTTGTATGGGCATTTATATAAGTTAGGGTACGTTTGTGATGATAGTATAGTGGTAGAATAGTTTATATACTTGCCCTTGCTACTGTCCTTACTTCCTTTACTATACTGCTCTTACTTACTACTTGTACTATACTTAGAACTGCTAGAGTAGATCATTATTACTTATTACAACTGCTAGTTAGATTCTGTCACCTGCTTCCACTTTTGCTACCCCTTGTTGTCCTCCGCTTCGTCCTCCCGCTCGGTGCCTAGGAGCTGCGGGGCGAGGTGCGGAGGAAACGACTTAGTCTTTTTAACTAATGGTCGGTGACCATACTATTTTAGGAGCCCGTGGAGATGGAGCACCAGCGCGTCGAGGAGGCAGGACTTGAGGAGCAAATACCGCTTCAGCAGGCTACTACCACTACTGTGCGTCCTCAGGTGGGACGAGATCTGATATACTAGTATAGCTTCCGCTTTTATTTATTTTGAGAGAGAGTGGTTTTGATGTACTGGGCATAAGCCCTTATTACTCTTTCTTTTGTACTCTTCTGTGGACTATATTGTGTACCTTTCATTTCATATATATGATTGTACTATGTGACTTGTGGACTAGTGGATTTATATACTGCCTTACTTGTTCTTCTCATGTTGGCCTGCAGGTCAAATGATCGTACTAGCCGGCAGGATCGGCGTATTGCGGTGTCAACTAACCCGTGCGTTAGTGCCACCGTAAGACAGCGGTTCTGGGCATAAGACCCGGTAGCCCTCCTTGGTAAGGGGGGGGGTCTTACAAACTGGTATCACTTGAACAACGATCATATGAGAAAGAAGTACACAACATGTGACCACCCCCGCACGAGCATTAGTTTGCGGACAAACTATGCAGCGGAAGCAGTGGTGTGCCCCTGCGCAAAAGTCACATAAATGGTCCACAAAGTACAATGAATTAGGCTAGTTCTGTTTTAACCTTACCTTTATGCAACCTCCACAGGTCGCCGCGCCGCAAAATGTGGCTCCTCCCCCTCCAGCTGCCACTCCATTCCTACATACGGAGATGGGGCAGACCTTGATGGCGATTCCGGATGCCTTCAGATCCCAGCAAGTCCCGGCTCCACAGCCAAATCCGGGGTCGAGCTGGCTGAGTGCATTCAAGAGCCTGTCCCCACCGACGTACCGTGGGACAGAGGATGCGGTAAAGACAGAAGAATGGCTGGAGGCCATACACGAGATCTTAGCACGCATCAGCTGCCCGGTCGGCGAGGCAGTACCTCTAGCCACCTCTGCACTAGAGGCTCATGCGAAGAGATGGTGGAAATCAGTGCGGGAGTCTACATATGCGGACTTTAAGCTGTCAGAGATATCATGGGAGGAGTTTGGCGATGTATTTCTGGAGCACTTCGTCTCTACTACGGACGGAGATGCCTTGGAGGAGAGGTTTTTGAACCTCGGGCAGGGGACTAGATCGGTGATCGAGTATTAGAGAGAGTTCTCTCATTTGGCCAGGTTCGCATGGATTCAGGATACCGATGATAGGAGGTATGCCAAGAGGTTCTACCGGGGCCTCAGGGACTATTTGAGGCAGGCCTTGCTGTTCATTTCTCATGGCACATCTAGGCAGATCATCGAGATAGCAAAGAAGCTAGAGGCTGACCAGCTGATGGTGCGAGCCAGAGGGAAGAGACCATTTGATGGGTCGACATCAGGAGAGAGCAGCAGGGGCTCTCAGAGAGGCAGGACTATCGGATACAAGAAGGGTGGGGGACGTCGTCGTCCCAACTTCAGGCTGGAGCAGGGGCCTCCTCCAGCATGGCTCCCCCACCTCTACAGATGCATGATCCGAGGAGACAGGATGATCGAGGCCACCGACAGGTAGTTTGTTACGGTTGCCGCCAGCCCGGGCACATTAGGTCGGAGTGCCCGCATCGATTCCATCCTCCTCCTCCTCCACCTCCAGTGGCCCCAGTACAGCAGGGCCGACGCTGAGGCCGAGGACGAGGCCGAGGCCGGGGGTATCACGGCAGGAGACGCGAGCAGGAGCAGATATATGCCTTGGACCTCACAGAGCAAAGGAACCCCGAGGAGGTTATCACAAGTTCTTAAAGTTAATTATTAAATTTCTTGAATTTTCAATTATATATAGTATCTGGAACTATAGGTTAACAATTAAATTTAACGTAAACAAACCTCAGGCATAGTTATGATCAGCGGCAAGCCCGCTCATACTCTCTTAGACACGGGTGTTTCGCACTCGTTCGTATCTGAGGCCTTCATCGACGGACTCGAAGGCATGGAGAGGTTTCCTGGACTAGAGATGAGGGTGCGTCTACCCGATGGGTCAGAGCTGCGGACCACTGCATATTGTGATATGGAGGCCGATATTGGCGGCAAGGCATTTGAGGTGCCAGCAACTATTCTAAAGCTGAAGGACTTCGACTTGATCTTGGGCATGACATGGTTACATCGGAACCATGCTCAGATAGATTGTCCGTCCAGGAGGATCACGCTAAGGCATGGCGACTCTCATGTTATCATTGAAGGTATTCAGCCTATCTGCCACCTATTGTTATCTTCTGTACAGGCTGTGAAGGCCCACGAACAGGGTGAAGAAGTTTATCTTATCTGCTTTGAGATGGTGGGAGCAGAGACGACTATTTCAGATATTCCGGTGGTCCGGGATTTCTCCGACGTATTCCCGAAGAAATTGCCCGGGCTACCACCTGCTAGAGACTTGGATTTCAGGATTCAGCTAGTACCGAGAGCGAGGCCGGTGTCCCGGGCACCCTACAGGATGGCTCCCAGGGAGTTAGCAGAGTTCAGGACTCAACTACAGGAGCTAGTCGAGTCAGGATTTGTGCGGCCCAGTTCATCGCCGTGGGGAGCGCCAGTTCTCTTTGTGAAGAAGAAGGATGGGTCATTGCGGCTATGCATAGATTACCGGGAGCTGAACCGGTTAACGGTCCGCAATACCTATCCTCTGCCTCGGATAGATGAGTTATTTGACCAGCTACAGGGAGCCTTCTGGTTCTCCAAGCTAGATTTGCGATCCGGTTACTACCAGCTCCGTATCAGGGAAGAGGACATACCGAAGACGGCATTCAGTTCACGCTATGGATCATACGAGTTCACGGTGATGCCTTTTGGGCTCACGAATGCCCCTGCCGCATTCATGAGTCTAATGAACCGTGTATTCGAGCCCTTCTTAGAATGCTTCGTGATTGTATTCATCGACGACATTCTTATATATTCTCGGACTCAGGAGGAGCATACGGAGCACCTAGCGCAGGTCTTACAGAGGCTGAGGGAGTCCCAGATGTACGCAAAATTTTCAAAGTGCCAGTTCTGGCTGCAGGAGGTGGCTTTCCTGGGGCACACGATCAGTGGGGCTGGATTAGCAGTGGACCCAGCCAAGATAGAGACAGTGAGGGATTGGCCACGGCTGAAGACCGCATCTGACATTCGCATTTTCTTGGGACTAGCAGGGTATTATCGCAAGTTCATGGAGGGATTCTCGAGGATAGCACTCCCCCTCACGTCCTTGACGAAGAAGGACGCAGATTTTGTTTGGTCAGAGCGGTGCGAGACGGCTTTTAAGGAGCTGAAGGACCGACTCATCTCATCCCCCATTCTTGCGCTTCCATCCGGGAGCGAAGGATTCCAGATCTACACGGACGCCTCTTACCAGGGGATGGGTGCAGTCCTGATGCAGCATGGACATATTATTGCTTATGCTTCAAGACAGTTGAAGAAGCATGAGCATAACTATCCAGTACATGACCTAGAGCTCGGGGCTGTGGTATTCGCCCTAAAGATATGGAGGCATTACTTATACGGGATTCATTGTGACATCTTTTCAGATCACAAGAATCTTAAATATATCGATACACAGAAGGACTTAAACCTGAGACAGAGGAGATGGCTGGAATTCCTCTGTGACTATGATTACAAGATCCACTACCATCCGGGAAAAGCGAACACGGTAGCAGATGCTTTGAGCAGGAGGGCCGGCACTTCCGGACCGGAGCCCCGGTTGATGTCTATAGAGCTGCTACAAATGATGGAGGACATGCACATTACCATGGTATCTGAGACCGAGCCAGTAGTTTATCGAGAGTATTTGAGCTCAGTGATCAGTGGCGATGATATACAGGAGCGCATCCGAACACATCAGAGGCTGGATGCTGCGTTACAGCTGATTTTTAGTGCCCTGGAGAGGGGCAAGGTTGAGGACTACACGCTATAGGATGATCTTCTTCGATTCCGTGGGCGTATCTACATACCAGCAAGGGGCAGTATCCGGGATGACATACTCAGAGAGGCTCATTGCTCCAGATATTCAGTGCACCCCGGCATCACCAAGATGTGGGCAGATTTGCGGAGGTCTATGTATTGGCCCGGGATGAAGAGGGAGATCACGGATTTTGTGACCCATTGCGAGACCTGCCAGCGTGTGAAAGCAGAATGCAAGAGCCCGGGAGGTTTACTACAGCCACTGCCAGTTCCAGAATGGAAGTTCGAGGACATTGCTATGGACTTTGTACACGGATTGCCTCGCTCCCACTCTGGGCATGATTCTATATGGGTCATAGTGGATAGACTGACCAAGGTAGCGCGATTTATTCCAGTTCGGAAGGATGCCCTAGTTGCAGTTCTGGTGAGATTATTTGTGGAATAGTTCGTCAGATATCATGGCATTCCCAGGACGATTGTTTCGGACCGTGATGGTCGGTTCACTTCGAGCGAGTGGAGGGCCGTGCATGCTTACTTGGGATCTCGGCTTACTTTTAGTACCGTCTTCCATCCGCAGACCGACGGACAGACCAAGCGGACCATTCGGACCATGGAGGACCTACTCAGACTATGCATATTGGATACGGGAAAGCCCTGGGAGAGGCTGCTGCCACTGATTGAGTTCTCGTACAATAACAGCCACCAGGCTAGCATCAGGATGGCTCCATATGAGGCACTTTATGGGAGGAGATATCGGACACCGCTATCATGGGTTCAGGATGTGGATACCAGGGTTCTCGGATCGGATTATATAGAGGATACTGAGGTTCAGATTCGATTGATCAGAGATCGGCTACTAGAGGCCCAGAGCAGGCAGGCAAAGTATTATGATGCTCGACACCAAAAGGTGGAGTTCCAGGTTGGAGACAGAGTATTCTTGAAGATACGTCCAGTACACGGTGTCTCTCGGGTGCGGAGGCACAAGAAGCTCAGTCCACGATACATGGGGCCGTACCTAAACCTGGAGCGGATCGGCCCCTTAGCTTACCGACTGTAGCTGCCACCGGAGTTGGGTGCATTACATGACGTCTTCCATGTCTCTTCCTTGCGAAGAGCTCTCCTTCGGCCGGAGCAGCACATTACTACTACAGCCGGACCGGTAGAGCCTGACAGATCAGTTAGATTGGAGCCGATCTGAATTGACGATACAGCCATCCGAGTGTTGCGGAAGAAGAAGGTCCCTCTTGTGAAGGTGATGTGGTCCAACCATGGAAGGGAGGAGCACACCTGGGAGCCGAGGGATCTGATGCTGGAGCAACACCCGAAGCTATTTGCATCAGGTACTTTCAAGTTATGTTTTGAAGTTTCTTAAAAATTCTTGCAAGTAGAACCCCGTAGACCCGAACTTAAATTTCGGGGACGAAATTATTTTCTTGTTTATTGGAATTTGTAACATCCCATGTTACTTCTCGACCCCTCAACTTAGATTGGGTTAGGCATGGGGTGAGATTTAAGGAGATCAACTAGGTTTGACCTTAGGTAGTGGGTGGTAGCCATGTGGAGTCCACTATAGGACCATAGTCAAACTAGGTCAAACTAGACTAAGTGAGGACCCTAGCCACACCATGACCCCACCACATTGCCCTAACCCTAAAAACAATCTAAGTGGACCCTAGGGCATGTCACTAGGTCAACACTTTGACCCCAATTGACCAAGGTCAACCTTGGGCTTAATTTGGTCAAACCCACACTCATAAGCCCAATTAGCCTAAGTAGGGCACCCCCTTGACCCAACCCAAGTTGGGTGGTGCCACTAGACCCATTTCCATCAAATGGGGTCAGCCCACCCACCATGGTTGACCAAGTCAACTCAAAGTCAACATAGTCAACTATTTGACCTAAAAGAGTGAAATGAAGACCAAGCCACCCTCCTTTGGACCAAGCCCGCCAAATTTGGCCCATGGCCAGCCCAAGTGAACAAGACCAGTCCTAACCCTCTAAATCAGGAGAGAGAATGCATGCAAGGGGGTAGAAATGGGATTTTGAGAGAAAGAGGAGAGAGAAATGGGGATGAAAGGGAATGGTGGCCACATGGCCACCCTTTCAGCTGATTTCCTCTGCCCAAAACCAGCTGGCCGACCTCCTCACTCCATTCCAGCAGAAAATAGGGGCTGAGAGCCACTTGGCAGCAGGGGCGGAGCAACCAAGGTTGAGCCCGAGCTCACCTTGGTTGTATCTCCCTATATACTCCACCTCAGCCCAAACAGACCTCACCAACAGCTTCAGGAGGTAGAAAGGAGTAGAATTCGAGTGCTGGAACATGGAGAACGATGGAGAATCAAGGAATCGGGGAGGAGCTCGTCGGCGCACCACCACCATGGCAAACCGCCGCCTGACCCGCAGCCAAGCCCCAATCCAGGTTCGTTTCACCTCACCTCTACCTGTACTAGATTTCTAGATCCATTTAGGGAGATATCGGGCTCAATCGAGCCCGATGCCATGAGAGGAAAATGAGAAAATCCGGGCTTTTTCTTCTTGCTCGGGTTCACCGGAGGAGCCAACTCCGGCGGCCCCACCACCGGGAAACGCTAGCCCCCACCTTAGCGAAGGTGGTGGCGACATCCACCGGCGGTGGTGGTGGCTCAGCTGGCCGGAAACCGCCAGCAAACATCACCCAGGAAAACTCAATCTCAGCCGTTAATCCATTGGAGAAGATGAACGGATTCCGTCCATTTAGGCTTTAAGATTCGTGCAGATTTATTAATATGATTTAATTTAATGTGATGAATAGTATGATTTCTATCACAAAAATACAGTCATGTTGCATGTTATGTTTAGGCCTCTTAGAGGTATTTCCAGAAACTAGTCCCTAAATGACAAATGTAGTTGACTGTCTTACCTTTAATTTTCCACCTTAAAGTTGTGATATGGTGTAGTGTACAGTCCTGTAGGGCATTTCTCCTAGGACTGGTCCTAGACTAGGGCAGAAATTCAATTGGATGCCCAAGTCAAACCAGCAATCACCATGACCCCAAATTTTGGGTAAATGCATGATTAGGGCATACCTAGCCCCTGCAAAAATTTAGGGATTTTGGAAACATGTTTTCCTATAGTTTTGGTCATAATTTCAAAATGTAAATAAATAAAATATAGGGAGTTATATGACTCCTCATGGCCCCAAATTTTGGGGGTGGGTCCTTGGGAACACCTTTAGTGCATGATAAAACTTCCAGCACTTTTGGATCACTGCATGATGGGAAAATCCACTTGCATGTGTTGGTGTACATATTGCCTTGGGTGCTAATAGCAATAGTTCAAATATTGTGTATTCAGCCTAATGGAGGCATGCAAAAATCTTGGATTTATTTACAGTGGTTCATTAGGGTAAATTTCACCCCTCAAATTAATTATGGGATTTTTGGAATCAAAAATCCCATTTATTGGAATTTATTTTAAATGTAGCTCTTTTGAAAATAAATTTGGAAAATAGGTTTTTCTCAAGCACAAATCCTCAAACTTTTCCCAGATATAGATAAGGTTACATTTGACTTAGGAAAAATTTGATCCTTCTGTTTGAAGAGCTTTTG